>SZWC01000376.1:318670-335889 GCA_023375785.1 Penium margaritaceum
GGGGGGAAGTGATTTCACCTTGGCCATTTCCATACATTATTGGGAATCACCTCATGGCCTGAGAAGTAGTAGCTGATGCAAGTCTGTGTGAACCCCTAGGAAAAAGCTGAAGAGTTCTGCATTGACGTGGCACATCAGCCACATGGGGATGCGAGTGGTCAGAATTTGCGTTTGGATACATTGTGAGCCCCAATTTTCAAGGCCTGCTGCTAGCAATGCACATCATTTGCAAATGAGCAAGAATCCTGATCTCATCCCTTCAGTTTGAGACTAAGAATGAGATCCTCAACCTGAAAATTTGAGATTGAGAAAGTCTCAATCTCACATTCTCATACCGATATCGTAGGTGGAAGGGGATGTTACAGTTTCAAACAACCTAAATCAGACAGTTTTTTTATGCTTAAGAAGACTCTAGGTATGCATACATGGACACTGGACCTCTGGAAATCTAGTTGAGGAGAGTTTACTGAAAAAGATTCATCCGAGGAGAGATCACTCAAAAAGGTTCATGCCTAAAAGAATCACATCCAAGTGTTGGTCATGTGTTAGTGGCACGTAGTGACTTATGGCCTCGTTGCACACTCACCATATTGATGTAATTGACTGACCAGAGGGAGACCTTGCCACCGGCTCTTGCACCGTCGCGACGTGACTATACAGCGAGGCAGCCCCATGACGAGTGGTTGAGGGGCTTCGCCAGCATTGGGTCTCATTCTGTTCTAAACACAGGTGTGAAGCCCGGTGCCTAATGACCTCCTGAATTCTTGGCACCGACTATGTAGTGGATAGTTGGGTACTCTCCCAAACCCAATTGCTACTGGTCTCTTGTCCGGTGGCAGGTCTGACATGTTTGGCTGAAAAAGGTCAGGTGTGTTGTAAATGTGTGTAAGACACGCGAGTGACCTCTTGACTCTGTTCACACACTCACACTGCCACTACAGGTGACTGAACTGAAGGCAAGCTCTCAAATGCAACGTCGGCGAACATACAATGGATCATGCACTATTGGAGTCTCGACCAAGTGCAAGTGGTGTCCACATCATCCATCCTGCTGTGATCAGCATTACATGCTTGTTTTCTACTCAGCATGACATGGAGCAAACATGGCAAGGATCATGTGCCCGCATGCGGTCGTGGTTGATGTGGTTGACGTTGATTTAGTCATGCATGCGTAGAACAGGTGGTACTGGGTTGCTGATCCTTCGGGACCACACGACTACGTTATCCCGGCATGTGGGAAACCACCGGCGGCTTGTTCACCGACCGGTCCTAGTTCAATCCCTGGATGGCATCCGAATCCCATGTCGACCCTCTTGCGTGGGTGGCCCGGTCAATCGGTCTCTATCACCTTGTCGCCTTGTTACCCGCAATCTAACTTCCGTGACCTCTCTAGGGATTTTCCCAAGTAAGAGCTTTCCCGCTCCATTCTTTGGTTGCGTTCACAATGTGTGTCTCATGTGTGGTACGTCCCATATCCTGGCAAGCTTGACTACCTACTGGTATTAGAGCAAGAAGGCCTGCGCATCCCCGCAACAAGATTATCCCTTCCACCATCGATCCGGGTGCGAGTCCACGGCTACAACGCTTCCTTGGTCCAATTGCCATTGAAGCAACCGCACCTGCTCCATCTACAGCAACAGCCTCGCACTGATCACACTTATCGCGTGTGCGCTGCCCCGCTTCTTCGACGCCGTCTCTTTGGTGTCGGTAGCTGTCCTGAATCCCAAGATCCAGGATTGTGCCCACAGCTACGGTGCCCCCTTGGTCCAACCACACCTGTTGCCTCTGCAGCAACAACCCACATCGGACACACTGCTTGCGTGTGTGTTGCTCTCCTTCTTAAGCACTGCCTCTTTGGCGTCAGCAACTGTCCCAAACCCTGAGCACCAGCACACTCTCTTATGCTCAAGAAAGTTGTGCTCACAGAATCTGCAGTATCAACCTTGCCTGCAGCACATCCTCCACCACAACGACCTTGCATTGGGCGCACTATCCAGTCCCACAGCCGTAGTTGCAGCCTCTATAGCAGCACCTTTCGCCCGCGCTCTCCGTCATATGCACGCTACTTCATGGCCGTCGGTACTTCGGCAGCCAAGGGAGCATCTTCCCTCTCCTTTCCAATGCACTCGTGCCCGCTCGCATTTGGAGGCGTCTTGCCAAGTGCGCAGCAGCCGTATGACTTGCCATCCATGCACACCTATGTGCTGCCATAGTCACCGCATTCTCATTTATAGTAGCCACCACAACTGTGGCTACTGCAGCGGCAACAGCAAGACTCCCGATCCACTGTGCTCCTGCCTCAGTCACGGCCATAGGTACCTCTCCTGCACAGCCTTGTGAGTAGCTGTCCTGAGAAGCAACTGATTGGTCAGCACCCTGCGCCAACCACCAAGCCAATTCCTAGATCTCCTTCGTTCACGCGGGAGCAGGCTGGCATCAAATACGAAGTGGCATACTACAAGGCTAGAGCAAATGTGAGTAGTGGTCGTGCCTACACCGCCGCAGTCCGGGCTATTAGCCCAGCAAGGACTACAATCCGGCTGAGTACTATGAGCAGAAGGACGTTGCGGAGCACGCTACGCACTAGCAGTCAGACTCGGACGACTTGCCGACGTCGCACATCGTGCCAGCCACAGGGTCTCCATGAGATCAACGACCTCCTCAATCACCTATATGTTGCCTTGTAGCACAACCTTGAGCTGCTACTCTCACCACACTCTTCCCACGCCCACTGGGATAAGGAAAACTCTACCAAACTTTTCAGGCAGAGTTAGGTCACTAGCACATGCCAGTAGACAATTAGCAATATGCTCCCTTGCAAGCACAGCTGCAGCGTAAGTAGGCAACACTCCAAACTGCTCTCACTGCTTAGCGCACAACTGAAGAAAGGTTGTGTCTTGAGTAAGACGATCAGGATACCTTTGCAGACCACATAGTAGACCTGGACCTGAACCGCCTACGGCCGACTCTACGTGCAATCCCCTTTATAGCCATCGCTGCTGGCATCGCTAATGCATCCTCCACCGCACCCACTTACGCATCTAGCAGTTCTGGCTCCATTTTGTCTGGTCATCTTGCAGTCACCGCTACAACAGGCACAACAGCAGCAACAATGTGACTTTGACACGTCCCCACATTACTCATGGGAAGTTCGCTTTAGCGCATGAGAGATTCATGATGTAAGGAGTCTCTCTAATCTAAAAGAAGAAGAGGAAGATGAAGACAACTTTGATGATCTGCAACAATGGATTGAGTAGAAGATCGTGATGCGGCAACAGGAAGTAATTGTGTTGGAGGGTCTGGATGACAAAGTTGTAGCAAAATAGGACAACCTCAAGGTTGGGAGACTTGCAAAGTTCACCAATATTCATAGATTTTTCCATGGACTACTACAACATGCACTCCAAATCTCTTGCATTGCATACTTGCAAAGTTCACCAATAACATCTCTCTTGCACATTATGTCACGTCTTTGCAACAATGCATGGTTTTTAACATGCGGAAGTTTTCAACTACTTAAGGCCGGCAGCCTTGAGCTTGGTGTTGTCTTGGAGTGTAGTTGTGTGGAGGGTCAGATTGTTTGTGGCCCATGGCTGAAATGTCATAGTTCTCAACTAGCCACTAATATGGTTCTTTTCCATAATGTTTCACCCTGCAAACTTTGTTCCCCCACAATATGCAACAAGTGCGATGGACTAGAGAAACCAAAAAAAACCATGGGTACAACATTCAAAGGTGCATGAAAAGGTATGTAGAATATCCGCTGCATTGTAACATGTAAGATCACCATTAGCATTTTCCCTTGCCCTCCATTAGTATTGCGTACTTGTAAAAGGTAGTATTCAATGTTCATTGTTCGTTCTCTCCTCCATTAGTTCCAACATTATCATTCTGTCGCTTAAAAATCTCACTTCATACACACTAGGGACATGGACTGTTGCATAGTTAGCATGGGACAAGCTTTGCTGACTTCTTTCCCTGCTGGATCTGGTTGTGTCTGATTCCTTCTTTGTTATTGAGAATGAAGGCATGTAGGCCACATGGAGAAACTCTACATGTGTCCTTGTCATGAGGGTCATATCCAAGATAACACTAGTGACATGGGGGAAGAGGATGACATTTGCTACGGCATCAGTGACAATGACTCTAAGTATTGTATCCACAACCGGTGACAAATTCAATGAGATTGATGCCATAATGTGCTATGATCAGTCACGCCTGTATGAAGTTTGTGATGTGATGGCTTTGATTCATTCATGACCTACACCAGTGCGGTGGTAGATTGTCAACGCGAGACGAGGGAACTTAATGTAATCATTTACCATTGACTAAGTTTGCATGGATGGATGTGTTGGTCCTAAAATATCTTTTTCTTGTAAGTAACCTTAGTAAAAATGTTCAAATGATTCAATCAGAATGAATACAGTGATTTAGAGCTGTACATGCATAGGTAAAAATTCCAAGTGTGTATCACAAAATGCGGATTAGTCATGGTTGAATCCTACGAAACATGCATGAAATGTCCTCATGCGAAAGAAAATGACTGTTGTAGAACAAACAAACGATGGTGCAAATGAGCAAGGGTTGTGACAATGGTGTCGATGTGTGTATCTTCTACCGTCCATGTTTCCTAGGTCCTTGTGCGATTCTTTGGTGGGGGAGATGGCATACAGTTCCTGGTTACCCAACACATTGTCTATGGGGGTGGACAATAAAAAATCGTGCGACCAATTCATACAGTTCTTTGTTCGACCCACCAATCCAATTCCTGTTTTATCTAATGTCGTGCGACCAATTCATTTTGTGGTCCCATTGGCTGCTCAACACCTAAATCTCCTTAACCCCACCACATACCAGCCATCATGAGTGTCGTAGACTCCAACATTGCATACATAAAGTATTTTTTTTGTTGGAGAGTGGAATTTTGCTGACTTCAAATAAAAGGAGTATCTAAATGTGACATATTAAATGCAAGAATTGGATGATAAAAAGCACAAAATTGGATGTTGTACTTTTTCACAAAACTAGACAGTTACGCCATGTACGGTTAGGATTACATTGTTTGTCAAATAACGACCAACCCCTCCCCCCCCCCCCCCCCCCCCCCCCCCCCCCAAGGCGCCATGAGCAAAAGGGTCAATGACGTCAGCATGCAAGATAACAAGGGGGGGAAAGGTTAGAGTGTCAACAGTGGAAAAGGGAGACCCATGCATTTTGTCCTGGACACAATCAAAATAGCCTGCTGCACAAGGAGTGGGGAAGGTAGAAATAGGAAGATCATGTACAGGTTGCTGATTGAGCAAGCTATCAATGGTGGCAGTGTGAATATGGCAAAGGCAGCGATGTAACATCTGTGCGTGCATCTTGGAGAGAGTAAGCGACATCGACAAGTGTGGCTGTGGCAGAGACATGTGAAAAGGAGGGTACGCGGAACAGACAATCACAGCGTAATCCTTGACTTAAGATGCGGCCGGTGGTGCGGTGTGACACAGAGGCAATGCCACGGCTAGAGGAGAGGTCCATGCCCTCGTCATCGAGAGTCATCACAGAGAGTAGACTCGGCTTCAGAAAGGTGGTATAGTTAATCATGCATCATTTATACAAGGAAAAACCTATGTAATGTGTGTGTGTGTGTGTGTGTGTGTGTGTGTGTGTGTGTGTGTGTGTGTGTGTGTGTGTGTGTGTGTGTGTGTGTGTGTGTGTAACTTCGAGGAAATTCTCTTTAAGGTTATTAAAAGGTGTTCACTAGTCTAAGTGAGTTATGATAAAAAAGCGAAACTTTAATTTTGAAGTATGTTCGTTGAAATATATGTATTGATGTGGAAAAAATACATAAAGCGGACGTATTTGTGTCCTTATTACCCTTTTGGGTTTTTGTAAAACGCCTAAGTAGGATTAGATTCTCATAGGCGACCTATAGGCATACATGGCCTCACTGCTGGAACATCCAACCAATTTGCGACTTTGGCTGTTTATCTAACTTGTCCGCTTTGAACCATCTTCCCACCCACCTCCTGCGATCGTGTATTGGGAGTATATAGCAGGGGGTGTATCTGACAAAGTAGGAAGTTGTACACTGGTGTATAGTCTAGATTAATGGTTAATTGTTTCCTCGAGACATCTCTGATAATTCAGTAGTGTACACTTTATTACCTCTCCTAGCTACATCCCCCGATACAAACTCAGAATTCAGCTTCATATTGGTGGGGGGGGGGGGGGGGGGGGGAATTGGATGCACCCCCCAAAAAGTCAAGAGTGTATTGTGGAATCGTATCTAGTTGTTTAGCTGGTAGATATTGGAGAGTTTCCACAAAAGTATTCCTCTTCAGAAATGCAAATAGGATGAATGCCGTCAAGATGAAACAATCGACGGCCTAAAGTCTTCTCTCACCAGCTCGTCTCGATGGTGAACGTAAAGAGATTAAAGTCAAGCAAAAATCGGTCTTACATTTGTTTGATTCGGAAAGGCTCTTAGTAATGGATGCGAGGTCCCCCCTTGGATCAGAGAGTGCATGGGTAGTTTGTAGAGGGAGGTGTATTGACTACAAAATATATTTTCTTTGGTATTGTTTGTTGTACAATTTTGTTTTCCTGTCTATTTCTCTCCAATATCAGCATTCGTGTATAACATTTGGTCCCCACCAGCAACATATCCTGATACAATCACCCAATACACTGTCCTGTTTCGGGGAGTAGGGGATATCGGATGTTCCACCGGCTTTGGCTTCCTCCTCCCTCAAAAACAAAAAATGTATGAGGAGAGTGTATCAAGTATACAGTTGGTACACATAGAAGAATGTCCACGAATGCATTTGACAAAAAAGACTAACGGACATGACCGAACTGTCCAGGTGACTGAATCGACCGCCGAGGATTGTTTTAGGGTTCTTGTCTGTTATGGAACTTTGTTGATTACGATGGTTTTCATGAGGAATTCCATCACAAACAATCAAATGATGTTGAATTCTCTGTAAAGGTGATACGGTTCCCATAGATTGTTTCGAAGCACCCCTTCCATAATTGGTAGACTGTATCAGATGACCGTTGCAAGAAGTGTGTAGTGCGGACAACAAAAACCGTACACTTGTGTACTTTTCATGTTAAAGTCAATTTTTCCATTTGCATTCTCTCCGAACAATACATTGGTGTACACATTCTTCACCCTCCCAGCTACAACCTCCGCTACACTGTCCATTTTTCCATTTTTCATGTTTGGAGCGCGGGGGGGTTGGATCTGAAGCGGGGTGTGGAGACACCCCCCCAAACACCAAAAGTGTATTGAGATTATGTATCGGGTTGTGTAGCTGGCAGGCACCAGAGAGAATACACAAATTAATTCTCATCCAACGGCAGATTTCCCATCAGCGCTAAGGTTGTCAGAAACATTTTGGATATGTGGTTTGTCTCAAAAGATAGTGTTGCGAGATCTTACTCAGCACTTCATCGCAAACCAGTGAGTAAATCAATCGGAAAGGTAGTATTGCGAGTACACATACGGCATCGAGTCACTGTGAGCTGTCGTTCGAGCGACAGTCAATTTGGGCATCAAGCGACATGTAGACTGTTGTTTGAGCAACAAAGGTACACGTTCAAAGTGTCCCGTTTTGCAGTTTGATGTCAGGCACCGGCACAGAATATGTTACAAGTAACATGCAGGTTCAAGACGTAAATAGAAATGTAACCAAAAACGGATTTTACGCACGCAATTCGTCTAATTGCATCCTAACATGAAACTTTTCAGTGAGACTTGTGAATACGTTTTTATAGTTATTGTTCATCTTCTTAGATTATGAGAAACATCCTCTCGTTTTGAATACGTATGGTACTGTGATTCATTGACAGGCAGGTTGTTTGAGGAAACAGTGTTGAACTCTCAATGAATGTTCTCCAAACCTTCCTTGCTCATGTAAAATGCATGTTTATAAAATGAGGTGTGTATGCTTTTTAGGTGATTAACCATAAATGCAAGAAAGGACACGTACAGCACACGTGGCACAAACAACGAGGCCGAAAAAACTGGACAACACCAGCGTCCTGGACCGGAAGGAGTTGGCCGGAGCCAATACGATCAAAGCGAATGGAGCCAGCAGGCTCAAAAGAGATAAACAACGAATGGGGGGACATCATATGGTGGGTGGCTCCAGAGTTTAGAATCCAGAAGCCATCCGATGCGCGAATAGACGCAGAAACACAGTTGACAGCAATAACGGTGGAGCTTGACAGGAGCACACCGTTCCTCAATCCACGAAACACACGTCAAGATAATGAGACAAGCAAACGGACTGCCATTCCTCAATCCACGAAACATCGACAGGGAGACACCCTTGGATGCAACACGATACACCCCCTTGAAGGACCCCTTCTGATTCACACGCAAGAGACCCCAGACCTAAACGTGCACTCCCACCTCCCTGATCACAAAGGTGATGGTGATGAACAAAGTGAGAGAGGGCAGCGTCTAACTGGAGATGGGTCAGGGGTAATGATGACCCCTGACCATGGGCGCTGCTGGAAGTATTCTGGCAAGACCCAAGCTAGTGGAGAGTAGGGACCTAAAGGGGGGCCATAGACGATGGGGCCACCAAACACTGCAGGCCAACCATAGGAATAGGGCAATGGGAGGTGTGCCGTGGTGGTGTTATAGGCGGCAGCATCAGTGGAGGCAGACGACCTGCGGCTAGCGAATGCAGTGGAGGTGGAGGCGTAGGAAGCACCACCACGGCCACTAGAGGAGCGCCTCCAGTGCACTCGATTCTTGGACGCAAGACGCGCATCATCAAGGAGTGCGAGGCACTTGGGGACAGAGTGACCGGTGGCAACACAGTTCAGTACGTCATGGTCCCAGTGGATGAGGTAGGGAAGGGCGAGTTACTGGAAGCTCTCCCTTTGCCGTGCCTGCCTTGTCCGCCACCTGATCCGCCACTGGAAGGACCCCTTTTCCCTTGTCCTCAACCCTGACTTCGTATTTGAAAACCCAAAGAGGAGGCGGATGTGGAGAGCGAGGATGCATATATTTGAAAGAGGAGTTGGGAGAAGAAGGGGGCACAATGGTGGTAGCGGTGACTTATGCACGATAAATGCGTTTGTTTTGCAAAGCACTCCACCAGTTCGTGAGGTGCTACACCTTTAACTCCCAAAGGGCGCCAATGCCCGGGGGAGCATCAGCTGGGACGGGCTTGGCGGCAAGGCGTTGGAGCTTTGAGGCCTTGATCTTTCGGAAGATGTCAGATTTCTCAAGGATGATGCCGTTGACGATGGAGAGGACGGCTGGAATCTTCCCAGGTGTTTCCTTGTCCAGGTCACGCAGCAGTCTGAGACTGAGAGCCCCATAGGCATCAGCAGTCTTATCAGCACGCATAGACAGCGTGTTGAAGTGGATTGTGAGAACACTTTGTGCTATATGTCCTGTCACTGTATGCACCAACAAGGTCAGTAGGCGTGTGGCATGCAGTAAGACTGCCAGGTCTTCCTCGGATGAGAGCACGAATAATGCAAGCTGACTCAGACTCAATAAGAATTAAGTGAGAATGGGCAGAGAGATTGGGCTCGTGGTAGTATTCATAGAGTTGCTCCCATTGTGTACTCGGCATATGCTACTGCTTTAGTAACTTTAGTTGATGCAATAATTGAAGTCATAGCAATTGCAAAAATTTATGCCGGCTGCTAAAGCACAAGTTATGGTGAAACATTCTAGCCCACACTCAGCTAAGGTTTTAAACCATGCGATAGCCACTATCACAAGCACCTTGTGCACCAGCAGTCCCAGCTAGCACAGAAGAAGCAGCTTCAAAAAATGTAGGTGGTGCACTTGCACCAGAACCCTATCCAACAATAGTAGAAGCACCTATAAATTGACTAGTTGTTGTCTGTGTGCTGTCTTATCTACTTTCATTGTGTCTTCTTGAGCAGTGACATGTACCTGTAGAAGCCATGGGCTTCATTCCTCCTTCCACTGTCCACAAAAAGCAGTGAACCTATTTTCTTAATTCTGAGCCACAATATGGTCATTATATTTGTGATCACATAGTTATTCACAGCCATGTGAGCCTCCATGATGATGGGAAAATCCCCTTTCGTCCTCTTAGGCTTTGGCACCTCTTTCGAGGCGTCTTCGTCAAATAGAATTGTAAATGAAATGAATTACATATGTCACATAAGAATTAGAAAATAGCAAGGATATGCATGTGCATGAAGGGTTGAGGCTGCCATATCCACGAGCTAATTTCATGTTTTCCATATCCAGTAGTTGAAACATTCAAGGTATCCGGCTCCGCTTGCCATGCTTGATCAGCAACATGTATCACTCATCAAGCATGATAGTTAGTGTCATGTGCGTGTCGTTCGATTGTGACTCACAATCCCCCACGAGATCATGATCGAGTGGTGAACCTCTTTTTCTCTGTTTTTGACGCACAAACCTCCTCATACAATTTAGGGTTTTCCATGATTTGCGTGGTGAAGCCCGTGCAAAAAACAAAACCCTACATCATAATAGGAGGTTTGCGTGTTGAAAGAACATAAAGGTTATCGCTCAATAATGATTTAGCAAAAATGCCCATTTCAAAACTTCCGCTCTTCTCACGACATACAAGCCCCTTGGTTTATAGAGCAAAATACTTTGAAATCCAACAATGGATTTCATTCGGCATTGAGGGTTTCATTTTTTACACATGCACCTATAGTAGTCGTTCCAAAAAGATTCCCTTTCAACACATGGGGATTCTACGAACCCCATGCAAATCGCATACAAAGTTTTCCCTCAAACCATTACAAACACCTCAAAAAACGGGTTTGTGATTGTTTTATGAAAATAATGATGTTGACACTTGAACGATGTATTTCATGTAGCATCGACATGGTGTTTGCAACCCTTTTTCTAGGCACAAGTTTTTTTTTTTTTTACATGAGGATGTATTAGCTTCAAAGTGTACAAAATGGTGGAAATGGCGTAATAAAAGAGGGTTTCGTGGATGTATCACATATATGGGGAATTTTGTGGATTTGTTGTCACACCTACATAAGAAGTGTGTTTTGCATTATTAGACATGGATAGAACATGCTAGTGCGAGAAGTAGTTGTTGGCTACCGTGTTCAAAGCAAGAACGTGATATCCTAAGGGACTATTTGTGCCTTGGTTTGGGGAGATGATGAGAAATTGGGTTTCTTCCTCGAGCTTGAAGTCTTCATCATCGAGTAGGGTATAGGAGGCAACGAGTCGAGAAACGAGACTTGGATCATTGAGAGTAGGACGTGCACTAAGGCATGCCATAGTTGAAGTGGAGGTATTGTCTCTCTTCTATCTACGGCCTATGGCCCACTACAGTTAGGCCGCAGTCTCGTGTAAACTGAGTCATTTGGACTAGTAATTGAAAAAAAATTACAATTTGTTCCTAGTCTTTCCATGTCTCTTGCGTGGTATAGTGGTGGACAGAATCTTCACAGGTTGGTAATGTTATATGACACGTGAGTGCCACATGGTGCGAGTGAGAGAAGATTGCATTGCGAAATGAGGCGAAGTCTCATTGCGATGTCTTCGATGTGCCTAGAAAACAACATTGCATAAGAACAAAAAAAACACTTTTCCCCTTCATGTCCGTGGTGGTCGGTACAAGGCTAAAGTGTGCGCCTGTCATGATGGAAGTTTTGCATGGTGACAAGCTCTTGACGCTTCTTAGAAATGTTCACGGGCAGTTCACAACTCCTTTAACGACCACCGTGGCATAATCATGCACTGTACACCCCCGTTCAGAAGGGGGTGGTCCGCAAAGTACTTTTGTATTCGTATTTGTACATAACCAAACATGATAACCTCAGTCTCCAGAATGATGTTGGCAATGAATACAAAGAATGACCCCCCATACAACATTGGTGTCTAAAAGGACGCCCCAATACATTTACGTACACATGGTGTCAGTTCATTGGTCAATGGAATTCAAAATCAATTAATTGGTCAGAATGGATGTGTGCACTTTGAAATTGACGCAATTGGCGCATCAGACCTTGAAGTCAATAATGTACTATTGATTCAATTATTTGAAATGTATTCATAAATGCATCATATCCAGTGTCCAAAAACAATGACGCCATACTGGTGTGGTGTATGTATTCTTCTGGTGGTAGAGATGGTCTGCTTTCTCAAGAATCCTGAAGACATGGTGTTTTAAACATTTCAACTAGTGGAAATGACATGCTAATATTTCAACGTGTGGTTATGGGAGCTACAAACCATGAGACACTTGGATATGAGAGTTACAACCCCCTTTGGTGTGCAAGGTTTCACGTGGGTAACAAAGGCCCTAAACCAATGCACTCATCCTTATTTTGATTCAATGGTTGATTAGTTTTCCCTCTTAAAAAATGATTATGAATGATTTGGAAAGTAAGAGGAAAAGGGTTCTAATCTGCTGGTCATTAATTTTGACTTTTAAAAGCTTGCTTTTGAAAGTGTCTGAACTATGCGTCTGATTCTTCCGTAGGACATTGTGAGACTGGGGCCCTTAAGCGTGTCTCAAAGCTTGCATCGTTAAAATGTATGTGAGATTCAACGTGGTGGAAACCAAGAAAGAATGCAAGGCCATTGATCAGTCTATCGATTTCCAATAAAAACTTTGGGATGTTCCCTTCATCACGGGGCGCCTTCTTCATCACGGACATTTTTTTTATCGGTATAGTTATGTGACAGATTTGACGGAATCCTTGGTCGGCTAGGCCAAAAGCTCGGTGCTTGAGGGTTTTTGACCCTCAAGCCATCTTGTCTCACCGCCCACACTCCCAGGTGACCCTGCCCTGCGAATGCGGAGGACAGACTGGAGGCCACGTCTCGCCACGGCGAGGGCTCGCCGACGGCCAGCAGTTTGTCGACTGCCAGAAGCCCGCCGATGACTAGAAGCTCGCCGATGGCCAAAAGCTCGTCGACGGCTAGTAGCTCGCCAACGGGCAGCTACTCGCTGACGGCCAGCAATTCGTCAATGGCTAGCAGCTATGCGCTGAGCAGCACGCTGGCCGTCAGAAAGCCAACTGTTTGCTTACGGCCAACAACTTGCTTGCCGACCGCATGTAGCTCATTGGCCGACGGCCAGCGATTACGAAGCCACAAATCCGTGGTGTTGCAAGGGTGAGGCCGATGGCTTTGAGCCCTCGCCCTTGTATCCCCCCCTCATCATTGATTGTGAGCAGGGACAAGGGGAGAAAGCGAGATATTAAGCGCGAGAGAGATGCGGGTGGGAGAGAGAAAGGAGTGAGGAGTGGGTGGCAGTGACTGGGGTCCGTTTCAAAGTATTTGCGATGCTTACGGGATGGACCTGCCGCGCACAAAAGTGGGTATCGGAGTCATATGGTTAAAAGTGGGTACCGGACTCAAGTTTTTTGTTTTGGAAGAGCAAAAAGTTGGGAGTGCGTGAACCCCTGGAAAAAAGTGGGCAATGTGGTCTGCTGTCCCAAGAAGGTGGGTAACCTGCACAAAATGTTTTCTAAAGATGGATAAAAAGGAAGGATACATGTGGGGATTACCCACAAAATTAGATTGTGTGTATGCCCTACCTAGCGTTTGGAAGAATAAGACTCCCCTACCCACTAACCTGAGAGCATTAACATTTTATTCACGAATAGCAAGAAAACGCACTATGTCGACGCTTTATGCGATGGACCGTCGACATGCTGACGTCATCAATCGCTTCGAACATTAAAAAACCCCTCATTTGAGGGGTTTGTGAATGTTCATGTAGTGGGTTTGCCTATTGTCCGCATGGGGGGTCCGAGACTCCCTATGCGTTGAAAGGGAATCTGTTAGGCCCCGCTATCGCGGAGCCCAACAGGAGCCCGAACAAAATTAAAACCCTCAACCCCGAATGTAATTCGGGGTAGGGTCTGACTCGGGTTTGATAGCTAAACCTTTGCCTTACGCTAGTAGGGAAAAGAGGAAAAAAAGGAGTGTTCCTGCTCGACCTCGAAAACAGACTTTTTTGCTTGATCGTGATCGAGCGATGAGGTCTCTGTTTTTTTTTTTTCGACACGCAAACCCCCTAGTTTGATGTAGGGTTTTGTATGTTTGCACGGGCAGAGCCCGAGCAAAACAAAAAAACCTTCATTATGCCGCTGATCGAGCATGGTGAAGCGAGTGGGCAGGGCAGTTCTATGTTTTGAATCATTTGGCTTTCCTGACCCGCTCGTGGATTGGGTACTAGGGTTATTAGTCCCAAAAAGGAATCCCCTCCTTTTATTAATGGGTACACTTGCCTCATACCCATTATCCTCGCAACTAAAAAACGTCGTACCTACTTTCCGCACAAAAAGGATGGGACGGCCACTTTTGCAGAAAGATGCGTCTAACGTCCACAATATGGATATGATACTTCCGATGGCCACTGTTAAAAACAAACACTTCGGACATCCACCCTGCCAAAAATCGTATGGGGGACAAACTTATTCTTCGCATACCAACTTTCCCCACGGGCCAGCGGAAGACAACAGCATTGAAAGAGGACCCCAAGGTAGCCTCGCGCACCATGGACAGCGTGGCAGTCGACATTGCCAGTGCACCACACAGTTTCCACGTCCCTCTCTGACTTGGCGTCTATGTCCTTCTAGACCAGCATTGGTCCAGTGCAACTGCGACACTGCTCATCGTCCAATGATCGGGCGCCGCTCACTCGCCTATGGCGAGCACCGTCCATGAAGTACAAAACTCCCTGCGTGAACTGCCGTAATCATCGTTGAACCAAAAAGTTCATCGTAAAAAAAGGGACATAGTTTATGGTTACACTCCGAGTCAGGACGGCTGCCCGTCTTGTCCAGAACGCCGTGCGTCCTGTCCCTCACCCTTATTACAACGTACATTGTTTGCTTATTCATCGCAAGCCCTTGACATGTCATCCGAGGGTGGCACGAATGGCGGAAATGGCCGCGGGTGGAGTACTGGATATTATGTGGACCGCTTTGTTGCCCACCGAGCATGGGTCGCCGTCAAGGAAGCATGGGACCGTAGAGAGGCACGTACCAGGAGCGTACATGGCCGCCATCCGCCACAGACCACATGGGTTGCGACACCTGAAGCCATGGCACAGACCCTCGACTGGCCATTGCTTAGTGTTAGACCATTGAACAGCCCAGACATATGGGAGCCATGGATATCATCCGAGCCTAACTTTCCCTGTGGATGTAACCGCTCCTAGAGCATGTACAAATACGGACCTGGCAATCATCGTTAGCCATCTCCATTGACGGTGTTGTACACCATAGAAAACATGGGTCGCATGGTATATGGACATGACGACACCGAGCCCACTGACGTTATGGACGTGCGTATGCGGTTGTGGACTGAGCGTACCTACACGTGGGGCACTGTGGCGAGGATCTACCGATGGGATCAAGTTGGCGTATGGGGTAACGAACCTACCAGACCAAGCAGGCCACAGCTCACTCCCCAGTAGGTGAAGATGGCATGGGCTAGTATCAAGCATCGTTGGGACATGCTCTTTGTAACGGAGGTCCAACCTACTTGGGTGAACGACCCCATGCAAAGTAGAGACCATGTGCTGGATTTTGGGTGAACGCATGCCAAGTCCACGTCTACCTAACAACCCTGGGCAGTGGATGCCTTGGGCTTGATACCCTCGGTGGTTGCTTTGGTTATGTTTTCATCACATTTTCATTAACGTACTCAATGTTGCTGCTTTCACAGTTGCCGCCATTGGCATGTGGACGACAAGAGGCAGCGTCCACCTGGCAACATATCGCGTCCCCGACGTATGCTGCGATTAGAGCCCGTTTGCATATTGTCCAGGTCGACGCCAAGGTCCGCATAATGCAACATCACGGCACGTTCTCTGCATGTTCGGCAAAGAAACTATGCGATGTCTGTTTTCGCAAGTGACACACGTCGTGCTTCCGGGGAACGTTCCAAAGCTGAAGCCCCCTGTTCAAAGCGTGAAATGAAGTAGGGTTGCCGGGTTGCTTTGAACACATATTTGTTGTGTCGGAAGTTCACCTTCTCATGAAGACTTAGGAAAGGCATATGTATCCGGCATCAATTTGTGCGATGTAGAAATGGTGACTGAAATCGGTGAAAAAAAAAATTTAATTCTCCAGATACCCACAGTTGACAAACCAATTCATATGGAACCGGTGTAGCGCGAATTTCTTTGCAATAGTGGGTACGGCATGCATGATCCCTGGCGCTTCAAAAATAGTGGGCATTGCACGCATCTTCTGTGTAAAGTGAGTACCGTGTATAAAATGTGCGAAAACTGGCCACAACGAAATTTGGAGGCCAAAACAGTGGGTATCGCAGAATTAGGCCGCTTATTAGGTGTAGCCTTTTCCGCAGAGGAGAAAATCATGCCGGGTGCCGACTTCGACCCCCCTCTTGACGCGAACTGCCTCCTGTTGGGATTCATAGCTGGATGTTGCCGTACTGCTTCCTGGTTGTTCGGCGAGGCCTATCCCGGATGCGCACTTGCATCATATGTCCATGTGATGGGGGAGAATGTACATGATTAAGGCTAAAAAAATAAATGCAGACAATCCAGAAGCAAAACAGATGAATGGTGGCATCGATTTGTCCGCCACCGACGAATGCAACAACGAAACGACTTGACGAACCAGAAGCGCGCCATACACACTGCTGTTGTGCTTTGTGCTGTTCCTGTACAGTGTACTATGACCACTCGGCCGTGTCCATACTCGTGCAGATCCCTGAGGCAGGCGGCCCTGGTGACACCGGCGCGACGACAGGCGGCAGACTACCAGCTTGGAGCTGACCGACCACTGTTCCAGAGCCCCAGATGCCACCAGGACTCTTTGTTGTGTTTTCTACGTCTTGCAGGCGTCTTTCGGCGGACTGGCCATGAGGCATATTTGCATGTTTTTACATTGTATGTCCTCTGTCTGTCGATGGATGCATGCATGTGACCAGTCGTAGCGCCCGTCTTTTGATTCTGCACGTCTAGGTTCAGACGGCGCAGCATTCGGACATGTGTGCGCAGAGTTACGGCCAAAACAGTTGTTTTGGGCCGGTTTTTGGGACAGCTTTTGGACTGCAGCGTGCGACACCCGCCGTGCGCCGCGGCAGGTACTTATGCCATGGACCTGTCATTTGTCATTTCTCTCTGCATATGCTATACTGAAGCATTCTGACACTGTGCCTTGTGTCTCCTAGCCAAACCCTTGCCGTTGTGTGTACGACCTGTGACTGTCGTCACCGTCTGATCAGGCACTGACGC
>SZWC01000376.1:361186-380976 GCA_023375785.1 Penium margaritaceum
AGTCCTCGGAAGGGTTGAGCACGCGCCATCCACTGCGCCACGCCGAGTGTCGCCAAGCCCTTCCACTCCTGCAGCCGTTTCACAGAGGTGCACAGCGCTCGGTTGCATCGCCACAGACTCCACACGTCTTCCAAGGTCAGACGCCCCACGATGCTCTCCAGCAGTGGCTGCGGTAGCGATGATAAGCGGTCCACCGGCCCATGGCGCTGCTTCCTGTAAAATGGGAACGGACAGGGGAGGAGTGGGAGATTGAAAAACAGGACAAGGGAGCAGTGGGGGATAGAACATGGCAACAGCGGTTTGGGATTATGTATGCCCATCGCTCATCGGGCTCAAGGGCAAACGGGAAGTGGGAGTGCAGGCCAGGAGAGGATCCACCAGTGTCAGTTACCAGAACGTATAGGTTGAGCACTTGAGCTACCTAAATAAATCGCTAACTACAGGCCTTATTCAACTACAGGCCTGATTCAACTACAGGCCTGATTCAACTGCAGGCCTGATTCAAGCACAGACACAGAGGCGCGTAAACATATTTCTCTCTCTGTCTGGCCTGCTCACGTCCTTCTGTCTCGCAATCGAATACTGCACACAGCTTGCAATGTCATGTGACATAGGCCAGCCGTCTGAATTTGACTCAATCCAGCGCACATGCAACACGCAGGCGCCACACACATACGGCACGACTTGCTCCGTTGGAAGCGCCTTGCCATGCGAAGAACACAGTGGCTCACACGAGGTGTAGCTCATACCCTCCTGGCCAATGTGGTGCTTTGGATCGCAGTGCGGAATGGTGCACCCTGCACCCATGGAAACATAGACAAGACAAGAGTGGATCCTCTCGCTGTTCTGCTGAGCCCACAACTCAAGACACTCTTGAGGCATAGAGTGTATCAGGTCCGTGCTACCCTTCATCTTGAGGGTCCTTGCCTTTTCACACGTCGAGCCGCTCACCTGGTTCTTTTCGGTCCATCCACTCTGTCCTCCACTGTTGATACCTCCGGTGCCTCAGTCGATTCAATATCCTGCCATTGCACTTCTGCGGTCTTTTGCAGCTCCACAGCGTTCGGCACCCCCTCGCCCTTCGCCATGCTGGTGAGATACGCCAATGGCTGACCACCTCACCGTGGAGACTCGAATTGCAGGACTCCTCGCCTGCAGCCAAGAAGATTCAACACGGTGTGAGCGCGTCAGCACAACACTGCCATGCATGCCACGAAGTGGATATGCATTTCGAGAGGACAAACTCTCTCAAACCCAATTCATTGGCCCAAAAAGAGACTATACAGCACCTCCGAGGCACGCCCCATTGCCATTGACGTGCACCGCCTCCGCACATTCAACCACGCGGACGAAAGAGAATGTGTGCCACGGGGGAGGCTTGCTGGGCCGCCGACGAAAATCGAAGGCAGATTGAAAGTTGCGGGGCCACCAGAGGCAAATGGAAAAGCAAGGCAACGGGCAGAGGAAGAGCACGTGGCAACGTGACCAATGCCAGAAATCGAACAAGGCATAGGATGACGAGGACAGCGGTCAGACCGTCTTCCACTGGAAAAACCGTTCATCAACAGGCGACCTGAAAACAGACGAGGGCGAGTGAAAAACTGAAAACCTCCAGAATGACCAACCGACGGAACTCGAACGTGGACGAACAGATGAGTGGCCACCAAAGCGACAGATCCGTCCCGTCCTACCCTGTGCATGCCCACCTGAGCAGCGCCGGCTGTCAATACGACAGTGTGCTGATTTGCCGAGCAAACCTGTCAGTGATGCTGTTGCGAAGAAGCCTCTGACAGACGTGCGTTTCCACGCGGCTGCCCATGGCTTCAGCTCGGGAGCTGGCGGGCGACCACTTGCGCGAGAGGGCCACAGCTGGAAGAGTTGCTCCGACCAGGCTGAAAGGAGACGAGCAAGGGGTTCGAACAGGAATCAGCCTTCCAACTTTCTTATGTGTTTTTTATGGTAGTCCTTCGTTGGAATTGCATGAAAACGGCATTTCAATCCTCATACCAGAATATAGCTTGTATTTTTCTTCATGACATACAGACACCCCACCATGATGTATGAAATTCGATGAATCTTTTCTTCTCCAAACAGATGTTTGCGTGATACTTGTAAAGTGGAAGCTTGGACTTCGTGAAAAAAGGATTGGGCGAGCCAAAAAAATTAAAGTTTAATTTTAAATGGAATGGAATGATATTTTACCTTCTTTGGGGAGGATTTTATTTCCCGAGTTGTCATGTCTCACCACACCTTCGGAAGCTAATTCGTTACTTCGTTTGAAATTCATTATTCGTTGTTACTGCTTTCATCATTTATTTTATGTGTTTAGAAGTTAAGTTGGGAATTTATGTTACAAAGCTTGCATTGTATTTTTTTTATCTGCCCAACATGAGAGGTCCTTGCTTGTCTTTCACATGTTGTCATTAAGTTCTCTACCACATCCTAGCTTTGGTCATGGAACAACCAACCTGCCGCAATTTTGCATTCATTGAAACAGGTTTCATTGACCTAAATTTGAATAGTTTTGCTAAAGTTGTGGTTTTGCTACATTCCTCCCCAAGCAACTAGTAATCATCCTTGGTTTGATTTCAAGTTTTGTGAGAGGATGGGGTATGTGCAACCCTTCAGCCTCTTGATGATAGTGCCAGCTTTTGAACGTAATCACATCATGATTCAGAACAGTCAGGTCCGAAGGTTGTTGAGATAAATTCCCAACTTAACTTCTAAACACATAAAATATGGAAAGGGGGGCGGAAGGGTGACAACCTTTCCATAAGTCGCATCATTATTTGTGCCTAAGCGTCCCTGTGAAAAGCTATCTGGATCAAGACAATGATGAGTCCAAGGGCATGTGGCGTTATCCTCTCAAGGAAATCCCTGATGAGGTGGTACCCAGGAGGGCACGTCATGTTTGAAGGACAACCAATACCTTCTATTACTCTGTGATTGCTGGAAATGGCACTCCCAACTCTTGCTCGCAAGTTTTTTGGTCAGGTCCACAACCAGCCCAGTGGACGGTGTACTCCTCAAGTAAAGGTACATGCAAATTGTGTTCAGGGTGTTGGAGGATGCGATGCACCTCACACTCCCCTTATACGACAAGAACATCATGATTAAGTAGCTGAACAGACCTTTGTGCTGCATAGGGTGTAAGAAAATTCACATGAAAGGTGTCATGGATCTGCATCGCTCATAGAAGGGCCAATCGATAGGCGACCATTCCATTTTTTTGGGTCACTATGAAGGGCCCAACCATCTCGGCATCATCGTTCCCACATATGCCATTTTCAGTCCCAAGTTGTGTGTATTCAATAGCACGCGATCTCTGATGGAAAACGTCAAATCACGTCTTTGGTGACCATAGGCCTTCTGACGCTATCGAGCGCCATGTAGGTTATCCATGTGCTTGACGAAGGTCTGGACAGTGAGTACGTGATCATTGCAGTCCCCACACTTCATGATATAAGTGGGTACCACCAGATTCCAACAGTACTTGAGGAAGAATGAGGTAAAGCCAGTGTACTCAAGTACTATGTTCTTTACGACAAACTCATTCGGGGCAAAATACATGTCCTAATCTTCCATTGTTGGATCAACATACATATGGAGCATTTGTTCAAGAGTACGGTGCATGTTCTCAGTCTGCCCATCAGTCCAAGGATGGAACATTGAAAACACGCTTTGCTGTGTTCCAAACCAATCCGGCAATGGGAGCTCAAACCGGCTAACAAAGCTCGGACCCCGATCAGAGATTATTATGCGAGGGAATCGATCGTACTTGACAACACCTTCTTATATCAATTGAGTTTTTTTTCTTCAGCCGTGACTTAGGTTTTTATGGGAATTGAATGGGCCATCCCGGTTGTTCGGTGTACCCACGGTCAGGATGTCGTCATGATCTTTATTGGCCTGCAGCAGTCCCATGATGAAATCCATGGACCGACTCCAATGTTTTGGTTAGTACTTGTGGAGGTTGGAGGAGCCCACATGGCCCCTTGTTGGAGCTATTGTTACGAAGCATAGATCTCACATCATGTTTTGCTTTCAGATGTTTGTACTCCAATTCGACCACCAATAGAGCTCAGCAAGGGCATCACTAGTCTTCTTTGGTCCCACATGCCCGGTCAACGGAGGGTTATCAAGCTCAAACATGACGTATTCACGCAAGCTGATAAATTTTGGGACTGCCACACGATCACCACCCAAGTAGACTCCCATGCTTCAACAAGGCAATGGAGTTCAAGGTTCTTGAGTTCAGCAATCCAAGCGTCCACGGTGGAGCCCATTCGGATACGGTTCTTGAAAGGATGTAGGCCAATCAATGGTCATACGGGTGGGGGGAGTGGGTTTGGTTGCACTACGGTTGGTGATGTTGTTGTTATCCACCACAAGAGCCATTTGGTACGCGCTCCAACACAGGCGGCCAGCTACGTTAGCTAGGCCAGGTTTGTACTACCACATAAACGTGAATCGGCTCAAGGATTTGCTACAGCGTGCGAACCTTCTACAAATCTTTGGCTACTTTAGGAAGTAATTGAGTGGGTTATGGTCAGTGAATACCATGATGTGGTGTGTTGTCCTCTCGAGGTAACATCACCAATGTGTGCACCACTGCTAGAAGCTCATGCTCTCCAATTCTGTACATGGTCCCTACGCATAAGATCCTTTGTCTCACGTAGGCAACAGCGTGACCATTCTCCATTAGCATAGCTCTCATCCTTGTGAATGACGCATCACACTATGCTTCCCAATGGTTTCCAACGGGGAGTGCCCGTGTTGGTGTCGAGACCAACGTTAAATTTACATTCTCAAGTGCTTCTGTGTACTGTGTTGACCAAGTTTATGTACCTGCCTTCTGGATCAAGGCAGTGAGAGGACTTACCAAGGCGGAGTAGTCCCTCATAGATCTCCGTAAGTACTTTGTGAGACCCAAGAAGGAGCGGTGATGGTCCACAGTCCTAGGTTGAGGCACCAGCTTGCCAACCTCCACCTTGTGAGGTTCTACCATGATCCCTTTGTCGTTGATGATACGACCAAGATACTCCAGAATTGGTTGAGTAAACTTTTCCTTGCATTCCTTTGCAAAGAAGCAGTTGGTTCAGAGGTTTTTGAGCAATTTTCTTAATTATTACTCGTTTTCACCACGATTCTTGGGAGAAAAATGGATGCCATCAAGATGCACTAGGACTGATTTGCTAAGGAGTTCCTGGAAGATGTTTTCCATCATTGTTTGAAACGTTGCAAGAGCATTCGTCAATCCAAATGAGAGGACTTGAAAATGGTAATGCCCCAAATGTGTTCAGCACGTAGTTTTTTTTGTACGTCCTCTTGTGTAATCGAGATTTGGTGGTATCTTTGTGAAAGGTCAAGATATGTGAAGAATTCTATCTCTTCGAGTTGTAGAACAAATCCTCAATGTCATGGAGTGGAAATTGGTTCTTCACTGTGAGCTTGTTTAATGCATGATAGTCATGCACATAAGAAAGAGGGAACTATTCTCAATTTGAGTGGGACTCTGTGTCGTGCCTCATCACGGCCAGTTCATCCTTTGGTGCCTCCCTTGCTCCTGTATCAGGTTCTGACCACCCTAACACCTTGTCTAGCAACCCCCTGCTTCAGGTTTTTCCCTCTCTTGGGTTTCTCCTCACAACGTAGTAGACGGTGGTGTGACTCTACGACCGGATGAGGAGAGGATGACAGGGTAGAGAGAGAGAGAGAGAGAGAGAGAGAGAGAGAGAGAGAGAGAGAGAGAGAGAGAGAGAGAGAGAGAGAGAGAGAGAGAGAGAGGAATTTTGGCAGCATGAAACAAGTGGGACAAAGTAGGTCGTACCAATTTGGGTGTGGTGAGAGAGTGAGCAAGTGGGTTAGTGTGGGGTAGTGGTGAGCAACTTTCTTCCAGTGCAATAGCTAGATGGTTTGTACTTTGTAGGTAGAAGGACTTCTCCCTGTGCAATGTGACAAAGTGCATGGAATGATGAGGATGAGCGGTGAGGTCACCGGTGATTCTGGCTCTGGTAAAAAATGTCAAGGGGAATCTTTGACTTACCGTCAAAAGGCTTGGAAGCGGTCAGAAAATCAAACAGTGCAGTTTGAATCAAATCAAATGAATGTCTTCCCTCATCAGGGGAGAGTTTCCTTGCTCGAGTTGACAAGACTCATTGCACCTTTTGGAGCTACGATGTTGCTTCATCTAATAAATCTGATTCATTTTTAGAATTTCCATCATTTTCATTTTGTGTTTAGAAATAACGGTGGAAGTGTGTGTTACATAGTTCATGTTTTATCTTTGTCAAGATATCCATGATGAGAGGATCATTACTTCATGCGTTTTTTCAAGTTTTGTGAAACTACCTAGCTTTGGTCACAGATGAGGTCAGGGAGCCTGTCGCGACTGAGCATTTGTTTAGTAATAATTGTGATATACATTATTGATGAGAACTTATATATTTTTGCCAAGATTGCCCTTTTGTTACATTACTTCTATAAGGAAAGTACAATAAATTAAGGAAGCAAAACCTGGAGAAGATAATACGGCTCTTGTTCCCTAAATTTTGTGACTATCTGAATCACACATTATTTTACGTTTTCTAGTACCCCAAATCACCTCTCTGAGAGTGAGTTATGTGGAGCTCTCCATAAGGCTACATCAGCCGAGAAGGATTTTTTCTGTGCCATTATAGCCAACTCAACATCCGAGGATTTTGCAAAGTGAGCGGCACACAGTTGACCCCAAGACTACCCCTCCAGGTTCTTCATTGTTGGTGAGGCAAACCGAGTGTGAGAATGAAGAGAGCTTCACAATGCAAGTTGAATCACTAAAAACGGTGAAGTGTGTAGAGAGATAGAAACAAAACTGTCATGGCTACAATCAAAAGGTTTCGACACCAAGTGTCGAGGCTGAACAGGAAAGAGGGGCAGGGAGCGAAGCACGATTTTTGTGCTTCTCTCCTCGCTCGGCCGGACAGCGAGGCCTGCCGGCCGAGCGAGCTGGCTCTCGCTAGTCGAGGGCAAATCTCGCCCCTAGAACGAATTCTCGGTCAACTGCCCACACGGGCTTTCCTAGAGTACGTCTTGCAAGATTCAAGGACTAGTCTAGGTCTCTTTGCAGACTCATGAAGTATATCCCTACAGAGTCAAAGCCTAATCTAGGTTTGGTAACACCTCGTACTCATGTAAACGAATGGAGCATGGGTATGCGACTGAGCTGGAGCTGAGGCACGTGAGTCACGAGCGACAGCATATGGAGGGTGCTGCGCCTGATGTGTGTGAAGCACAAGCTCATCATGCGTCGTCTCCAGTCTCATGGTCGGCATGCCCTGCGCACTCACATCCACACAAAAGCAGGATATGTACACGGATTAACTCGCCCCCTTGGATGTGAGTGCCGTAGGCATGCAGCCAAGTTGGTGCAGTTGAGAGGTAAGGTTTGATGAGGGAAGTGCTTTGGTGAGGAAGTCTGCCAACTGAGCGTCGCCCGCAATGGGGCACACCTGAACAACCCCTGATTCAACTGCTTCTTGCACAAAGTGATGCTCGACGGCGATATGCTTTGTGCGTGGGTGCAGTACACCGTCATTCTCAGCAATCCTTCGTGCTGCTGAGCTATCACTGTACAGTGGTGTGGCATGCGCAGTCAAGCCCAATTCTTCAAGCAACCGTCCCAGCCATATCCCCTCGCATGCAGCCTCACCCAATGCCATGTGTTCAGCTTCAGCCACACTGCGTGCCACACACAAATGTTTTGCACTCCTCCATGAAACGGCCATACCCCACACACGGAAAACAAACCCTCCTTGACTGCATGCAACACGATCGCGGGCATAGTCACTGTCACAATACCCGTCCAAGAGAGGTGCTGAGGAGGGAGAGATGACCAGACCGACATTGGCAGTGTCCAGCACATAATGGAGCAATTTCAGCAAGTCCTTGTGATGCGCACTATGTGGTTGCTGACTGAACTGGGCCAAGGTGTTCACAGTGCATGCAATGTCAAGTCGTGTTGTGGATGCCGAGTAGGAGAGACTGCCTGTGATCTGTCGATACAGTGTTGGGTCACTGTCAGGTCCGTAATCTGTGGTGCGTGTGTCAAGCAAATGTGCATAAACGTCAGGGCTCATGGGTGACTGTTGCCATGGCAAGTGTTGCACGCAATGATGAAAGCGTGCAGTCAGATGGGCAACAAAGCGTCCTTGATGCAGGGTCAGTGTGCGTGCGGGTCTATCTCGTGTGATGGTCATGCCCAAGAAGCTGTGCGCTTCACCAAGGTCAGTCATGCGGTAGTGTCAAGTGAGCAGTGACTTTGCTTGTGAGATGAGTGGGAGTGAAGGGGAAAGGATCAGCAGATCATCCACATAGACAAGCAATGCAACAGGCTCTGTACCCTGCCACCGCAGGAACAGAGAGGGATCAGAGATGCTTTGGGAGAATCCGCCGCGTTCCAGAGTACGTCGGATCTCTTTGTTCCAACACCTGGGAGCTTGCTTCAATCCATACAGTGCTTTCAACAATAGCCATACACAATCAGTTCCATCCTCAAACCCTTCTGGTTGTCTCACATACAGTTCCTCCTCAAGAGGACCATTCAGGAAAGCATTTTTCACATCCATTTGATGTATTTCCCAATCGTCATGTGCCGCCACAGCNGAAGCTGTGCGCTTCACCAAGGTCAGTCATGCGGTAGTGTGAGGTGAGCAGTGACTTTGTTTGTGAGATGAGCGGGAGTGAAGGGGAAAGGATCAGCAGATCATCCACATAGACAAGCAATGCAACAGGCTCTGTACCCTGCCACCGCAGGAACAGAGAGGGATCAGAGATGCTTTGGGAGAATCCGCCGCGTTCCAGAGTACGTCGGATCTCTTTGTTCCAACACCTGGGAGCTTGCTTCAATCCATACAGTGCTTTCAACAATAGCCATACACAATCAGTTCCATCCTCAAACCCTTCTGGTTGTCTCACATACAGTTCCTCCTTAAGAGGACCATTCAGGAAAGCATTTTTCACATCCATTTGATGTATTTCCCAATCTTCATGTGCCGCCACAACTAACAAGGTACGGCTGGTGCCATGCTTGCCAACTGGGGCGTACGTGTCTGTAAAATCTTGTCCGGGGATTTGATGAAAACCTTTGGGAACCAGACGAGCCTTGTATTTCTCAATCATGCCTGCCAGATTTCTCTTGAGTTTGAACTCCCTGTTTAGATCAATTGCTTTTCGTCCTGGTGGCAATGGCACGAGCTGATGCACATCATGTTCCAACAGTGCATTCAACTCAGCCACCATAGCTTTCCCCACTGTGTTGCGTCCGGTCAGTCCCTTGCTTCTGTCAGTGTGAGAGTTTCTACAGCTGTGGTGTCTACAGGGACAGGCCCCACCATGTGGTAGAACCGTTTGTAATCCACACGTGCCAAGTTGCGTACAGACCGACGAACAGGCTCAGTAACTGCTGGACGAACCTCGACCACACTTTCCAATGGTGGGACTGGTGCCAAGCCAGGTGGTGAGGGTGTTGTGTGTGATGCTGTGCTAGCTAGGCCAGTTGGTGTCAACAGATCTGTGGGGACTAGGGATGCCATAAGTGCACCATGCCACTGTTGTTCAACAGGTGAGGTGTGACGCACGGGACGTGGTACAAAGACAGGGACACTCACATATTCCGGGTAGTGGTGTGGAGATGGAATTTGTGGGGCATGTCGTAGGGTACAAAACGTCTTGTATGGTATGTGCTCTAGGAAGGATGCATCTCGACTTTGAATGAAACTGTGATTGGTGGGGTCCCAGAATCTCCATGCCTTGGAGGCATGGGATACTCCCACAAACACACACCATTTACCTCGTGGACTGAGTTTGTGATTTATTTGAGGCTGAGCGAACCACACACACGCCATGGTTCCCCAGACCCGCGCCGATCTCAGGTCGGCCTTCTCTAGAAACCAGCGCTCCCAGGGCGTCAATGATTTGGGCAGTGGACCCTGAGGGATGCGGTTCCAAACCCATGTCACATTTTTTACTGCCTCTTTCCAAAACCCAAAGGACAGACCGGACTCGCCAAGAAGGGTACGCAAGGTATCTCCCAAGGTCCTATGCCATCTCTCTGCAGCCCCATTTTGTTGGGGCGTGTAGGGAGCGGTGGTCTGATGCTCTATGCCTCCTGCCTTGAGTTCAGAGGCAAGAGATCCTAGGAATTTGCCGCCTCTGTCCATGCGCAACTTCAGCA
Source organism: Penium margaritaceum (assembly GCA_023375785.1). NCBI lineage: Eukaryota > Viridiplantae > Streptophyta > Zygnematophyceae > Desmidiales > Peniaceae > Penium > Penium margaritaceum. The sequence continues at coordinate 371,400 of SZWC01000376.1, forward strand.
ATCTTTGATTCGTTTGGTGTTCCGCCAGGGCTATCCATTCGACAATCGCACGCTGAGCATCAGCTTTTGTTTTCAACAAGAAGGCCCAGAGAAAACGACTGTAATCGTCAGTCAGGGTCAAAGCATACACTGAGCCATACTGCATGGATGGCATGGGCATGGGCCCAGTGACATCAGCGTGCACAAGCGCGAGAGGAGAAGTGCTCTCCCTCTCCGAGGTGGGGAAAGTCTGTCTGTGTGATTTTCCTTCATGACACTCAAGACATGCTCCTGGTTTCAGACCATGCTGACAGTCAGTGGATAGGAGTCTGTGTGCAGGAGTGTGCTTCATGAGGTCAGCAACTAGTGCCGTGTTGATGTGTGCGAGACGACGGTGAATGAGGTCAGTGTGTTGTGCGTCAACTGTGGTTGTGACATGTGCTTGTGCGCGGGTTGTGGGCACAGGAGGAAAGAGAGTGATTTTTTATAGCATGTCATCGTGCAATGGTCCATTAGCCAGCAAGGACCGAGAGGCATCAAAAAGCATGAATCGTTGCTTTTGAGTTATCGTGGACACATTCGATTGCCTGTCTACCTGTCCTCCTGACAACAGATTCACCTTCAGCTTGGGAACATACAACACACCAGTCAACCACAGTACTCCCCCTGGCGCCTGAAGAGCCATAGTCCCCACACCTTCAACATAAAGCACCTCTCCCGAACGAGTTTTCACCCCTTCAACATCATGTGTGGCATACAATGACGTAAACAACTGACGATGAGGTGACATGTGATGGGACGACGCTGTGTCATACAACCACTCGTACATGGGCAGTGCATGGGATGTAGTGATATGCGTGTGACCGAGCCGCTGACCTGCTGCCTGCGATGCTGCTGTCGGCTCGGGTGGCTGCAGCTCTGTGCTTGGTAGCCATCCAGCATACTGGGGCGGTGGAGATGGCTCCTGTGTCATTGCCATGTCGGCATACACGCGCTGCACCCACTCAGGTGCGGGAACTGCCACTGTGGAGTGGGGGGGCATGTAGTACGCGGGAGGCAAGATGGGCGGCTGCACTGCCTGCTGCATAATCGGCTGCATCATCGGCTGCATCACCGGCTGCATCATCGGCTGCATCATCGGCTGCATTGTCGGCTGGAGCTGAGGTGGTCCAAATGTGGCTGCAGCTGTCAGTGTGGTCGCACGTGGCCCAAGGTGACTGGGTGCTCCGCATGTGGGAGGGGACAGTGGTCCCATGATAGGTGGACGCAACTGCTGTTGATAGGGCTACTGCTGATACTGTTGCTGTTGTGGGTTCATGATGCGCTGCAGCACGGGACAGGCACGCCAGTAGTGACCGGGCTGACGATAGTAGTTGCAGGTACGGGTGCCAGTGTCTCGTCCACGTCCGCGACCTCTACCGCTCTGGCTGCCACGTCTGCCTCCACCACTGTACCCTCCCTGCCCGGTCATGGCATGAAGAGCCCTAGAAATCTGATGTGTGAAGGAAGTGGCAGTGGAGGTGTCCGCCTCTCGATCCTCACCTTGGAGGATGTCCTCGTAGTTCCTTAATTCTTCAAACACCGTTGAAAGGTCAGTGCTCTCAATGTCTGCAACGCGAAGGCGTCGCAACAGGTCACGACGAAACTCCTTGTATGGCTTACCAAGGTGGAGCAGCACTGGATCTAGCCACTCCAGAACGGTGCATGAAGCATCCAGTCCAAGAATCCGGCGCCTGATGTCCATCGTCGCATCCCAGTACTCGGCAATAGGCACATCGGGCTTTGGGTAAAGACAATGAAGCTTGTCACGCAGCGTGATGACCAGTGCCATTCTCTGCTCCTCTTTGCGCGTCACTAGGTGCTACCATGCCTCAGAAGGACGGGGAGCTCCACTGCAAGGGTCAGTTGGATCCTCTCCTCGCCCGCCATACCGAAAGTGACGAACGGCATAAGACTGGTCGTCGGGAAGAGCGCGCGTCAAAGCATTGAAGGCACGGAGGAGGGTACGGTCGTCTACCTCCTTCGACGGTGGGTTGAGGTATAGTTCCTCGAGCCCATGCTCGGCCGCCCACGCGAGGAACACGTCTTTCCATGCAAGGAAATCGTGTGTTCCTAGAGGTGGGGGCGTCAGGTCCTTGTGAAGTGCAATCTTGTTAAGGTCACTCCATGTGACAGCCGCTGCCAAGGTAGCCGTGTTTGCACTCCCGCCACCCCCGTTACTCCGCCTCGCGGACCCTTCACCACTCATGGTGACCTTTGTCCTGCCTACTCCCCTCAGCTTAGTACGCAAGGCGTCTGCGCCCCCTTGCCCTGGACTGTGCGCGGCTCCTTACGGGGACCACTGATGGCCACGTGGCCCGTGGTGTCCACCCTTGCCGCCGCTTCCTCTCCTTTGCACCTTCCTTTGGCCTCGCAGGCCTTAGGCGCCTTCTCTACCTCCGTCCTGGTCTTGCGACCTGCCCTGTTCTGATCGCGCACGTCCCTGACTTGCTAGATCGCCGAAAACACGTTTGTGCCTCTTGCGGCCGTTTTGGACAATTCAGAAATTCCCCTTCGCTCCCATAAACGCAGGTCGACGGACCTGCTCTGACACCATGAGAATGAAGAGAGCTTCACAATGCAAGTTGAATCACTAAAAACGGTGAAGTGTGTAGAGAGATAGAAACAAAACTGTCATGGCTACAACTAAAAGGTTTTGACACCAAGTGTCGAGGCTGAACAGGAAAGAGGGGCAGGGAGCAAAGCACGATTTTCGTGCTTCGCTCCTTGCTCGGCCGGGCAGCGAGGCCTGCCGGCCGAGCGAGCTCGCTCTCGCTAGTCGAGGGCAAATCTCGCCCCTAGACCGAATTCTCGGTCAACTGCCCACACGGGCTTTCCTAGCCTACGTCATGCAAGATTCAAGGACTAGTCTAGGTCTCTTTGCAGACTCATGAAGTATATCCCTACAGAGTCAAAGCCTAATCTAGGTTTGGTAACACCTCGTGCTCATGTGAACGAATGGAGCATGGGCATGCGACTGAGCTGGAGCCGAGGCACGTGAGTCACGAGCGGCAGCATATGGAGGGTGCTGTGCCTGATGCGTGTGAAGCACGAGCTCATCATGTGTCGTCTCCAGTCTCATGGTTGGCATGCCCTGCGCACTCACATCCACACAAAAGCAGGATATGTACACGGATTGACGTGGTTGCATTCTGGCAACCACGTCAGTGGCTTGGAGAATGGTGATGGCTTCTGGGCTTCCACACATCTCAGCATCGAAGTAGATTGTTTGTTCACCAGATTACATGTAAGAATTTTGTCAATTGTTCCCTTAACGCTTGATGTTTGCATGTTACGTCGGATTTTTTTGGTGTTCAAGACTGGGGTATTCTGTCATCTTTGTCCAGTTCCCTTTCACAGGGGGATTTTCTTGAGTACCCTACTTTTCTCAACCACACCCCCTAACGAAATGTATTCTGACCAAATTGAATTGGTCCTTTGAAGTCCTATGAGGACACTATAGTCGCGAGGGTGTTTTTGCACCCACACAAACATGCAAGCGGACCTCACCAAAAACCTCCATCCAAGGTGCCGGCGACGATTCGGTGAGATGTCGACAAGGGAAGGAAGTCTGTTGTTATCAACTGTCAGAGAGGCTACCAATCTGCCTCCTCACAAAGTTGCAACAACAGTGTTTTCCAAGCTACTAGTATAGATGCTCTCGAGGGTGTTGCATGCCGTTTCACACTATTGGTGCTTCCATAGGAATTGCCTCGTTTGCATTGCTGCTCATCACCACCTACTGGTGCTTGTCAATATAGTGTTGCTGCTGTGCAATACTACACATGTTACTACATATTGCATGGTGCTATTTTTACAAACTGTTATTACTGCGTTAACATTGCTACGACATCATGTCGTGTAATTCAATGCTACTATTGTTGCTTCTGCGCAATAGGTATATGGTGCTGTCACTTCTCCTCACTGCTGCCACATTACTTCAAAATGCTGCTAATACTTCTACATGTTGCCCATTTTGTTGGCACCTACTCAATACAACAACTGCTGATGTTGTCTGTTTTTCTGCTTCATGTGTTTTGTTTCTGTCATGGTGACCTCTGAAGTTGTCACTACTCACTCATACGGATTTCATGATATTCAATGGCTAGTTTGATAGCATCAGCTTTAAGGAAAATCGTCATTGACCATCTTTTGGTGGAGCTTTTTGTGGCCTTTTTCTTCCCTTTTCTCAGAGCATTTATCCAAGTTGTTTTCATTCACACATACAGTTGTTCTCTTGGTTTATCTTTTTGGCAAACACACAGCTTCTACTCTTGGCGAGTTCTGGATGCTTTTTTTCTGGGAGTTTTCAGCTAAGCTAAAATCTAGACGAGACTAAAACTTCACTGTTTTAATCATTTCTTCACGCTCTCTCAACCATTTGCATTGTATTTTATCATGTTTTATTTCATGCAGTGTGCTTTTATACACATGACATACTAGAGAGGATTATCTCATGACCTCATGATATCTGAATACCACATGTCATGATTTTGGCAACAGAAATTGCTTGGGCTAGGCTAGGTTGGGTTGGGTGGGCCACGCGCATCCTCCCTACCTGAAGTACCTCGAGCTAACAGATGATGAGTGTGGCCCTACAGTAGAGCCAGAGGTCGAATTCTGCCGAAACTTGATGGCTTCGTCGACATGGTGGCAGTAATTTTGAGAGGAGACAAAGTGCTACAATCGTGGTGGCTATTTCCATACCAGCCCTGTGCAGCGTCATTGTCTTTGGTCTGATATAGTAACAACTGTTGTTGCACTAGCCAGGGGAAGGAATATCAACTATCACAACAATCACTATTGTTCAGAAAAAGCTAACAACTCTGTCGTATTTCATCAGTTACCAATGACTGTCTAGGTGGGTAGAAGAAACAACAGAAATGTTGAAGAATGTCACCACCGAAAACAGTAGTTGCATTAATAGCACCATCACTGAGCAACACTAGCAATAGCATTTTCAGCAGCGTGTAACACCCATAGTAGCAATAGCAACAACATATGTCATAGCAGCATCATCTGCGAGCAGCAGTAGTTGTAGCAACAACAGCATGGCAGCAAGATCTGCAATGTCAAAAGCAGTAGCAACAGCAACTGTTACTGCCACCGCAACTACAATACAAAGTTCCTCTCCAATTGAGCAGGCCCTTGTTTTCACTCTGCAACAACACCATCAATAATGGCAGTAGCGCCTGCAATGGCAGGCAGGCATAGCCAGTCGTAGCAGCCGCAAAATCCCTGGCAAGAATATCCCTAGTAGCTTTCCAGCCTTTCCAACGGCAAGATAGTCCGCTGATGGGGGGCTCGCTCCCCACAAGCTCAATTGTGAAGGATGATAGCAAAAGGCGTAACGCAGGTCAATGGATACTCACCGGTTGGAGTTTCTGGGGACGGGGCATGAGGTCACCTCCGATTGAGTAACTCAGTCGAGGTTCACTTCATTCCTACTAATTTTTTTCTGATTTATAGCTTGTTTTGATCCCCCCCCCCCTTTTCTTTCTTTCTTTCTTTATTTCTTTCCAGTTTGGTGGTCCCATTCTTCTTCCAAACCCAGGTACTTGGGATTCTGTCCCAGTCCCTTGGGATTCCCTACTAATGCTTCTTTGTCAAGACCAATGCACGTAGGGGTCACGAACAGTGCATAGAAAGATCACTTTGCTTTGACATGACATTGATATGCATGCCTTTGTATGCATGGAGTTTTTAGCGTGGACCCCGCTGACAAAGGTTGCACTGCACCCCGGATGGCGCTGGATGCCACTGCACCACTATCCCACAGTCTCTGACCATATCTGTCATTGTACACATCTCCTTCATGGCTCCAGCCAGAATATCCATCCCTGTCTTCTCCATTTCCTGAGACCTGCCCGTTAGCTACACATCAGCTGTACTTTCCCATACGGGCACCACAAGGTCCGAAGGTATCCTCTCTGGACCCATCTCCCCTTCATAACCTTCGAACCCAGACATCCTCCCGGCGTGAGTCAGACAGTTGAGTCTCAGGATCATTGTTGTTTATTGGGTGGAGCCCTTTAAGGCACATCGCATGGTGGGGTTGTGTCACTTAATGTTTGGGTTGAGCATTGACAGTGCTTCACAGTTGTGCATCTCCTTGTTCTGAATTCAGGGCGGGCAGAAAGTTCCCTGCTTTTTGTCGTCAACGTTGCAAAGTCTCATGTGACAGCCCCGTCCCATGTGTCTCTTACCTTCTACATCATTGATTTTGGAGATACATATCACATGATATTGTCTCCTGCTACATATCTCTCATTGAGGCCGTTCAATGTAGTCCACCTAGTTTGCACTCGTTGTTGGTCTAGGACATTGGTTTTGCATGCTCCATTGGTCCTGCAGGTGAATTTTTCTTTCCCAAACACTTTTTTTTCCTGTGGTTGAGGTCAGCTTGTTGTCTATCACTACTCTCAATGACCACGGCATGGACTTTGTCTCACCTTGTAGCATCACCATGCAGTCATATTGCCATCCTATTTCTTTATGGGATGCATTGCAACAAGTTTTATTGTGTGTCTTTGTTTGCACTCAAACCAAGAATGGACGTGACACTGCACATGCCAGTTTCTCCATCATTTCCATGGCCGCCTTTGCTATGTACACACTGACGTGATTCACGGCCTGTTGCATTATCAACCTAAAGTTGGTCTTGACGAAAGTTCATTCCATGTCCAGTGCACTCTGACTGTCTTGATTGCATGCAAGGCAAACTGCATCGTCCTTCCTTTCCCCCATCTCGTCTTACTGAGGCATGAAATATCCTCCTTTTGATAGATCGTTACCCTTTTCCAGATAAACAATGTCATATCCACGATTAATTCTTGTCTTTTCTAGACTGAGTACCCTCGCCAGCATAAGCTAATGCATTTTTTCTCTCATCGTGGTGGGGAATGTTCTGGCGCAAAGCTTGTTTCCTCCAGTTGGAAGGGACACATTTGTAGATCTCCGTTCCATGTACACCACAGCAGAAAGGAATTTCTAAGCGTAAAGAGCACACCCTAACTGGTAATCTCTGCACCCTTGTTGTGCATCTCCTCTCATGTTTTACGCTTGTGGCCATGTGCTACATGAAGTACCTCCAGAGCCATCATATCCATTGTCCATTTTCCAGTGCAATCAAACTGGTATGGTTGTCTTGAGACCCTCCGTCTCACTCGTGTGTGGGATAGCACTGTCTACATTTCATTCTGTGAGGACCAGCCCAGAAAAAAATCCATGTGGTCATCTTTTGCCCTTTCTTAGATGTCTCTTCTCGTTCAGTGACGTGAAAACTGTGAAATCCTGAGCATAGTCTGGCTTTTCAGTCTTGTGATGCTTTTTTTCATTAATAGGAATTTCTCTCATGCCACATCTCACTGTATCCTCTTGCTTGCGCCCTTATTTCGTGCTTTGGGAGGTGGTTTCTATGGAGTTTTATGTGGTAGATGTTGCACTCCTCTTACCCGTGCTTGCATTCCTGCAATGTAACGTGCTGCATCTATGTTGTTGCCAGTGAAATTCTCCAACCACATATGTGTTGCTCCCTTCATCATCTCCTTCTCATACCGCATCTGTGTCATTGCCTGTGTCCACCCTTGCCACGGGCACATCTGTGACGGCTGCATCACTTCCAGTGCCAACGTCGTTTCCTGTGTTGCCCATTATGGTGACCTTTACAACTGACTGCCTATTCCTTGTTCAGTCAAGCACCTTGTTTTCTGTGTGTGCCAATTGCAGTACTCCCATGGGTCCATTGGCGTCTGTACAGTCTGCTTTTCATGTCCTCAGTGATGTTGCATGCTCTACACTGCCTTCTCCTACTATTGGACATGATGCGATTGGTCTCGTCAAGGCTGTAATGAAGCCAAACGCTATGCTCGGGTACTCCATCATTTGTAAAGAGTTCCACCATGGTTTTCTGTGGCTGAGTCTAGTCTGGCTGTGCAAGACACCTCGGTTGCCACCGCACTCATTGTAAGTGCAATCACAATGTCCGAGCAACTATGGTGCAACAAGCCTGGTTTTTCTTGTGACGCAATACTTGAAGAGAAGTTATTGTGCAAGGAGGTCCTTGCAAATGAGGGGCATGGGATTAATGGGAAGGTGAAGTTCCCTATTTGTTGCAAGGCAATAACTGCTCATTGAGTGTTTCAAAGTAAGTTTAGGCCGGGTAGCTCATTTGAATAGTACAAGGCTCGGATCATGACCAAGAGATCCTCTCGCGTACCTGACATAGAATTTCATGCCACGTTTGCTCCTATCGGGAAGTACACCATTGCCAAGGTCTTATTCAGTCAGATGGCTCAGTATGACCGGAAGATCCACCAGATAGACATGAAAGAAGCATTATGGCATGGCAAATCCAAGGAGGCAATCTATCTCATGTAACCCCCAGAATTTGGTGATGGTACAATATCAGTTTAGCACCTCTCGAAGGCTTTGTGCAGGCTGAACGTGTCTCTCCGTTGCTGAAATCTCAAGGTTTTTGTCACGTTCGAGCATGGAAAGCATCCTCACAACACTTCAGACCTCACTTTGTTCTAGAGTGCTCCCTCTTCACCCTTTGTCATTGTTCTTGTCGTCGTGGAAAATGATCTGAATGTGTTCCCAAATCCTCAGGATGTCTATGAGGTGAAGGGAGTCCTCTAATCTATTGAAAAATGAAGGATTCTGGTCTTGCACGTGTCATCTTACGTGTGGAGATTGAACATGGCTGCCAGTGTCGCGTGACCCACGAGCATCAGAAATGTTGTATGAGGAGAGTGGGATAGCATTTTGTTCATCTGTTTGCCGCAGTACCGTCTACATCTATGCCTATGTCACCTGCTGGGTAGGGGCTTCTTATGTCTAGAGTCCCAGCTGAGTTGGGGGAGCACATCTCATGGCGTACCTCTGAGTCAATGGGTCACTCATATTCCTTGGACCACAACACGTGGTGATGCTACCTTTGTTCTGAAATTGTTGTCCCAGTTCTCACAACATACACGCTACTAGTGAACTGGGCTGCAATACTGCGGTATTTGGGTACTGCGGTACTCAATACCACGGTACTGGTGTACCACGATATTGAGTACTGCAGAATCATACTTCTTTGGGAGGCTAGTACCGATACCGGTAGCCCTCCCACGGTAGGACCGGTAATTCTAAGTTACCGAGGTGCTTGTAGTGTACCTCGGTACACGGTATAATGCACAAAAGGCAAATCATAGCAATAAGTGTACCACGGTACTCAAATAGACATGCACTGCTCTTGTTACATCATCTCAAATGTTACATTGACTCTGCAAAACAAACCTGTCGAGGATAGGTGAAGTGGGAAAGCAATTGTAGATGTCGTATATAGAAAAGCAGTTTGGTCAAAGAGGTGGAATAAACTTCCCCTTGCCTGCAAAATCTAGACATGAGAGAAATGTGAAGCAATATGAAACATTTTCTGCTGCACACTTGGGTATTGATAAATGGAGAGGCTGGCTTTCCAAGGCACCAGAGAGAGAGAGAGAGAGAGAGAGAGAGAGAGAGAGAGAGAGAGAGAGAGAGAGAGAGAGAGAGAGAGAGAGAGAGAGAGATA
>SZWC01000376.1:390787-404385 GCA_023375785.1 Penium margaritaceum
AGAGAGAGAGAGAGAGAGAGAGAGAGAGAGAGGGAGAGAGAGAGAGAGAGAGAGAGAGAGAGAGAAAGAGAACCTTATGGACGCACACCGATTGCACTCACAGCCTTCCTAAACGAATCATGCTTCAGGGCCTTGGTCAAAAAGTCAGCCGAATGCCATGTTATCTCAACCCTCACAATGCTGATACTGCCTTGTAACAACAAGCACACATAGTGATACTTGACATTGATGTACTTTGTGCGAGTGTGATGCACGCCATTATTGTGAGCAATGGCCATGGCACTTTCATTGTCACAGTGAAGCGTGCTGGACGGAAGTGACTGATGCAACTTGGATAGCAGGCGGCACAATCACACGCTCTCACAAGCACCAGAACCAAGGGCAACATACTCAGCTATGCTGCGTGGAATTCAGCTTTGCTTGCCATTGCGTCAGGACACAGCCGTCCCGCCAACAGGAAAGATCCAGCTAGTACGACTCCTACCGTCCGGCCTGCCGGCCTAGTCACTGTCAGTAAATCCCGTTGCCACAATGGACAGTTGTCGTTGGAACATGAGGCCTCGCCGTGGGGTCGAGAGGACATAGTGCAGTATTCGGATCATGACCTCAAAATGGAGGTGACATGGCTCCTCAGAGAACTGTGCCAAGAGTTTGACGGCGAACGCAATGTCTGGACACGTCGTCGTCGCCAGGAACATCAGTTCCCCAATGAAGCGTAAATCCGTGGTTACATCTACTTGCTCCCCCACCATGGTTAGATCAGAGCTCTTGAGCCCTGTCTGACCATGATGCAACATGGGTGAGGATGCTCTCGGCACCAGGGGCAGGTTCTCAGCGAAGCGCTTGGACAAGGTTTGGATGTAGGCGGCCTGATAGACATGCAAGATGCCCGAAGAGCGACCATGCTCAAGATCCATGCCCAGAAAGACTCATGTTGATTTGAGGTCCTTTATTTGGTAGGCAGCATGCAGCAGATCTTTGACCTGCTGGATAGCATGTGCGTCCAACGATGCAATGAGTAGGTCGTTAACATAGACCAGGATAGTTATGAAGGTCTGACCTCGCGGGCTGATGAACAGCGCGGCGTCGGCAGAGCTATGAAAGAGGCTTCCACTAAGAAGTGTATGACTGATCTCCTGGTTTGAGCAGCATGGTGACTGCTTCAAGCCGTAGAGGGCCTTCCGCAACTTCCATACTTTGCAGGAGCCATCGTCAAAGTGTGGAGGCTGCACTATGTAGCCATGGAGAAAGGTGTTGCTCACATCCATCTGATTCACTTCTCACCCGTGCTGGACAACCAGGCTGAGCAACGCTCGGCTAGTGGAGAATCGACCGACCAGAGCAAAGATCTAGTCATAGTTGATCCCAGGGACCTCAGCAAACCCCTTGGCTGTAATACGAGCCTTGCACTTGTCCAAGGACCCGTCTAGCATCCACTTTTGCTGGAGAACCCACTTGGCGCCGGTGGCCCTATGACCGGGGGGGAGGTTGACGAGCTCATAGATGTGATGTAGCCGAATGGCGGCAAGCTCGTTGGCACATGCAGCCTCCTAGTGAGCGGCCTCGAGAGACGCCCGCGCCTCACGTAGGGTGGCTGGGTCCACTAGTCACTCTGTGGGATGGACAGTAAGGGCATGCGCGTCCCGCGCCCCTAGTGGCATACACGTAAGCGATGCCGCGATGGCATACCGATGCTCTTCATGGAGGAAGGCATAGCCCTGAGCTGACCCTAGACGTAGGTCAGTGATGACTCATAGTGTGGCCAAGCAAAGTGCCTTGGTGCCGAGGTCCTCCCTCACGACTATGGAAGAAGGTGTGACAGGAGGCAAGGAGCCTGGTGGGGTGACGGGGGGTCGTGGAATGAGAGGACGTGAGGAGGCGGCCTGAGTACTGACTGTTGGCCTGGGTCGATGGCTCCCGCCCGGACCAAGTGTGTAGCACGCCGACATGGACGGGATAAGCGGTCTGAGGGGCTGGCAGACATGGATGAGGCAGCTGTCCTTTAGGGGCTAGAAGGGACAAACGGAGCAGTCGGCCCTGAGGGGCTGACGGACACTGACAGGCAGCTGACCTTGAGGGGCTGGCGGACACGGACGGGGCAGCCGGCCCTAAGGGGCTAGCATACACGGATGGAGCAGCCGGCCCTAAGGGGCTGACGGACACTGACAGGGTAGCTGGCCCTGAGGGGCTAACGAACATAGGCAAGGCAGCCGGCCCTGAGGGACTGGCGGACACTGACGGGGCAGCCGGCCCTGAGGGGCTGGCGGACACGGACGGAGCAGCCGGCCCTGTGGGACTGGCGGACACGGACGGGACAGCCAACCTTGAGGGGCTCGCAGACAAAGACGGGGTAGCCGACACTGAGGGGCTGGTGAGCACGTACAGGGCAGCCGACACTGAGGGGCTGGAGAACAGAGACAAGGCAGGAGGCCCTGTGAGGCTGGTGGACACAGATGATGCAGCTGGCGTAGAAGGACTCGCGGGCGCAGCCAATGATACGCCCGAATGCGGCTGGATGGAGGACAGACCCACCATTCCCCCTTGCGATGGGAGGAATATTGACACGCCGGAGCGAACGAGGTCACGAGGAAACAGGTCCTCAAAGAAGAGGGTGTCCCGGGACTCGACGATGTAGTGCCAGGTGGGATCCCAGAAAAGCTATGCCTTTGATTGATGCAAGACGCCAAGGAAGGTGCAGGGACGGCCGCGAGGCTTGAGCTTGCCACCCTGGAGTGGGGCAAGGAACCACACATCAGCAACGTATCCCCAAACTTGGGCTGAACAGAGGTTGGCTCGCTCTCTGCACGAGTGCTGGTATGGTGTGGACTAGCGGGGAATGGGTCCTTGGGGAATCTCATTCCAGACCCATGCCATGTAGGTCGTGGCGACGAAGTAGAAGCCGTCAAAGAGATCGGACTCGCCCTGGATGGTGCGGACGGCGTCAGCCATAGTGCTGTTCCAAAGCCCAGAGACACCATTCTGGGATAGCATGTAAGGCATCCACGTCTCACGATGGACGCCACGGGAGGCAAGAAAGAGTGTGGTCTCCCCCAGAAACTCACCCTCGCGATCCGAACGGAAGTGGCACAGAGGACAACCACACTTGTGCTCTGTACGGACAAGCCAATCCCAAATGGTGGGAGCGACGTCGCTCTTCTACCGAAGGCAGAAGACCAATCGATAGTGAGAGTAGTCATCCATAAGTGTCAAGACATAAGGACCGCGCTCTCCGATTGACTCTGTCGGGATGGGACCCTTGACATCAGAGTGAACCAAGGCAAGTGGGGCGGTCGCAAGAGAGGCAGACATGGGGTAGGTTGAACGGTGCATCTTCCCCTAAGCACAACCAATGCACTTGGTGGGACACAGCAGTGGAAAGGAGGCTGGATCAAGTCCTGTGGCTGGCAGGGTGCAAAGCATGCTTCCAACGACGGTAGAGTGGATGTGATAGAGGCGGCGATGCAGGAGACATGTGTATTGCGGAGACGGTGTGCTAGTAACAAATACGTGGCCAGTGTCGGCCCATGAGGAGGGAATAAAGGTGGAAGTGGACAGGCGCGGTACGTGCCACAAGTTGCCACGGGCGATGGCATGCAAAACGACATGACCTCAAGGACGCAACGACACAGTTCCCACACCAAACGAGTGCAGAACGTCCATGCTCATTCGATCAAGGGTGGTGATAGATAGGAGGCTGAACTCAAGGCCGGAGACAAAGAGTACATTGGTCACGAAGACATCACCAGCACGAATGTGGAAACGACCAACATCGATACTACACACTGGTGAAAGCTGACAAGAGCCCGTCAGAACCCCGGTGACATCGGTGATGGGACTGAGGGCATTGAAAGCCTCGCGCGAGGCCGTCATGTGATACGTGGCCCCGGAGTCGATGATCCAAGCTTCTGACGGATCCTAGATAGGTGTGGCCACGATGCTGACACTCACATGGCACTGGGCGAGCGACGCAGACGTGGTGGATGGACGTGCAAACGGGGACTGCCTGTCATCTAGCCAGGCAACATCATCACGAAGAGGAGGAGGTGGGAAGGGCATGGCAGAGGATGGGGTGTACAAAGGTACGGGTCATGCAAGCAACACTGACTCAGTCATGCAGGGTAGGGTGGAATTAGAGACGACCCAACTTGCACTTCCCTCGGGAGGAGGGTGAAGAAGGCCGAGCTGGAGTGTGATGAACTGCTCCAACTGACGCTCGTAGGAGGAGGGTCCGACAGAGTAGACTGACTATGGTATAACAGTGCCAGAGTCTAGGAAGGAGGAGGAAGATACTACTGAAGGTGCCAGTGATGGAGGAGCGGGCACGGACGGCTGCAAAAGATACCACGGTGGAGTCGTCGTGAGCGGCGCAGATGCAGCAGGAGAAACAATAGTCAGTACAGTGGTGGTAAGGTAAGGCTCATGCTCACGACACATGGTGGCGATGACGTGAGTCTCGTCAGTCAGGAGCGGACATGTGTACCACCCATTTCCTGAGTGGCCACCATTGTGGTAGACGAGACTGCCGCTACCGGATCCTCTAGACTACTGTTATGGGTCCTTGTCCTTCTTGCCCCTACGCTTCTTCTTGCCGGACGAGGAGGCGCCGGAAGACGCTAATGCTGCTGGGACAGCAATAGCTACTGAGACGACAACAGGAGAGGCAAGGGACTCCGTGCGGTGGATTTTTTATTCCTGACAAACCTCCTTGGTGTGGAGGAAGAGCTTGTATTCCCAGGGCATGAAGGTACCGTAGGCAGCCATCATGGCGAGGACTTCCTAGGAGTAGTGGACAAAGATGTTGGAAAAGGCATCGGTGGCTCCACCCTTGATGGTTGGTAGTGCAGAAAGGTGGGGTTGCGCAGCGTCACCGAGGTGGCGCAAGGTATCCTCTGCACGTTGCCAATAGGAGGTGACCGTCTTGGTCTCCCCCATGCGGAGGGAGTTGAACTCTCAGAGCAGGCAGGTGGTCTCAAATTTACTGGACAGACGATGAAGGCACGTAAGGACGTGCCACGCTGCTGTTGGATCAGGGAGTGCACCAGTGGTGACATCGCTGAGAAAGGGCTCAAAGGCGAGACTTACAGCTTGAGGGGCAACAGGTACGAGGGCACGCGCGGCACGACCGGCGTCATATACCTGGTCGGCCTATGTGGAGTCGAAGGGTAGGACATAGTAGAGCCACAAGCCCTCACCATGTGCCCAAACCTAGAAGCTGAGCTCCCAGCTCCTTAAATGCTTGCCAGCCTGAAGCGGCAGCGGTGGGGTTTCAAAGTCCTTTGGCCTGTAGCCGGCACCCAAAGTGGGACATAGGACTGACGTAAATGCCTGCTGTTGGCACTGGGTATCTTGCTCTGCCAGGTACTGCATGGCATGTGAGAGCGCAGGGCTCACGTACCCGGGTGGAACAAGAGTTGATTGATGACGCAGTTGTTACTCTCACAGTAGCGGCGGCGGCTGCTGATGTGGCAGTTGCGGCTGTCGTTGTGGTAGTTGTGTTGGCCGCTATAATGTTGCTAGCTGTCGTATCAGCGCTTCGAGCTACTGGCTCAAAGTAATGATCGGATCTGTCAAGCCAAAATGACCAACGACATAGTTTGCAAGGTGTTGGTACTGCTGTGATTGCTGGTGCTATTGCGGAGGATGTTGTAGTGGCTGCTGCTGTTGCTGCTGCTACTGCGGCGGATGTTGCTGCAGCTACTGTTACTGCTGCTGTTACTACTGCTATTGGTGTTGCGGTTGATGTTGTTGTTGCTACTGCTACTAATACTATGGCGATTGCTGTTGCTGCTACTATTGTTACTATTGTTGCTGTTGTATCGATGGCAACTGTTGCTATTGTAGCAACTGCTACAATTGTTGCAGGAAAGGGGGCCCTCCAACACAAGAGGACCCCTCTTCATTCACTGCCATGGTTTCCTTTGTATCCCCTTTTTTCTGGTGCTGATGTCAGTAATTATGTCAGCAGTGATGTCAGCCTAGAATGGCTGACAATTGTAGTTGCTGTTGTGTTATCTACAGGGTTGCTACTGAAGGGCTTTTCTTATTTTTTGTTGTTGTTGATGACGTCAGTAGTGATGTGAGCCAAGTATGGCGGACGTCAACAACTGCAGCTGTTGCTACAACCGCTGATGCATAAGCTGCAAATCTGCTTCTACTGCTGTTATTGGTATTGTTTCCATCGCTACTACTGCTGCCGCTGCTGCTGCAACTGCTCATGTTGTTGTTGCTGTGGCGGCTGCTGTTTCTGCTGTTACTATTGCTGTTACAACGGTAGCAACTACTGCTACCATTGCTTCAACTACTACTACTGTTGCTGCTGTTGTTGTTACAACTGATGCTTCTGCTCTTGCTGAGCTGTTGCGTACTGCTAATGCTGTTGTAGCCTTTGCAACTACTGTAGAGGCTATGGTGGGTGGTGCTGCTGCAAGAGGACCACCGGCTAGGTGGCAAGTTTTGTGTTTATTTTCTCTCTGTTTTTCTCTGCTCGTTGCGAGCAGCAAGCTCACTGCTCGTTGCGAGCTATGAATTGCGGGCAATGAGCTCGCAGCTCACTACTCACTGCTCCCTGCAAGCAGCAGCTACTACTGCTACTGCCGACAGCTGCTCCAATTGTTGTTGCTGGCTGCTGCAGGCTACCGCTCGTTGCTACAACTACTGCTGCCGGCTGCTTTTGCTACTTGTTTCTCCTGCACGCTGCTGTTGCTGCTACTGGCTGCTACCGTTGCCAGCTACTACTACTACTGGTGGCTGTTAGTGCTGCTCACTACTACTGCACACTACTACTGCTGCCGGCTATTGCTCCTGCCCGGTACTGCTGTTGCTGCCGGCTGTTGCTGCTGCTTGCTACTGCTCCACGGAATTGCTAATGCCCGCTTCTGGTGCTACTACCCGCTTCTGCTACTACAGTCGGCTGCTATTGTTGCTCACAACTGCTAGTTGCTACTATAGCAAGCTACTGTTATTGTTGTTGCTTGCTGTAGTAGCAGCTACTTGCTGCTAGTACTACTGCTAGCTACTCACTACGTGTGCTTGTTGCGTGCTTCTGCTGCTACAGCTGCATCTATTGCTACTACTGCATCTACCGCGTTTGCAGTAGCACATTCACTTTCCTGGTGTCGTCATCGCGTACGTCAACACCGCTCCAGCGTTGGTCGTGTGTGCCGGCCGCGCATCCACCAACGCTTCCACCATCGTGGGGTCAGTGCTGTCCAAAAGCATTTGGCAGCATTTCCCCCATGTGGGGAGCTTTTTGACGACGCCACCCGGCGGATCAACGTTGCTGGAAAAAATCTGGCACCATTTCCCTTGCACAGGCACGTTCTGGGGACCGCCGGCGTTGACTGGACCTGTTCGCCGGTGTTCTCCAACTTCTGGTCCTCTCTAGCTCTAGTACCAAGCTGGAAAACTCTTATAGCAGCAGGTTGGGGCAGCAGCATTTTTTATGCAGTGTGCGGGAACCCACGCTTGTTGCTTCAGCTGCCCCCTCAGTCTGCTGCATTAGAGCCTAAGTCTGAGAGCTCTAGCATTTGATATTTAGAATTCCGCGGGCCAGAGTTAGTGCCAGACAACAGCTGAAAAGTGAAAATGACTGATTAACAATTGAGAATAAGAGAGAATGGGAGACCTCTCCAAAGTCTAGCTCCCCCCTAGCTCTGCAGAGCTTTTTACTCAGTTTCTAAGCCAATCTAAAAAATAGACCTACTTTCTGGAAGGCAGGGTTTTCTCGGTGAGCTTTGCCAGACGACCGTCAGCCCAAAACCCGAGCGTTGTCCGTTTTGCCTGAAAAGTGGACCGTACCATAATACGCACGCTCCGAACGCAGTCATGGTCATAATGAGATAGAAAAATAGCATTGAGGAGTTATGGCTGCCTAAACCCAGGCAGCGTCTATGCTAGTCCCCGATGTCAAGAGTGCCAAAAAATCATGAAACTTGGACCCTAGGCATGATATGGCGCTGCGAGCGCAAGAGTAAAGTCAAAGACGGCGCTGGACATGTGCAAACGGCATATGCAGCGACAGTGACTGTGGGCGGCACGACTGCCGAGGAGGTCTGCCGATGGAGCTGAACACATTTGAGGGAGGAGGCTCCAGCAAACCGTGTGTAGGCCTCAGCGTGCATCGGCTCCACCATACGACGCTCCAGTAGTGTCGCGTCTCGTCATCAGTCATCTGCACGCTGATGTACACAAGCCGGGAGGACACAACAGAGAACAAGTGAGAGATGTGTGAAAAAACCAAGATTTGCTGTGTCTGATTGCTGAAGAAATGCACAATCGAGAAGACTACATTGCATATTTGATGTTAAACATGTTTGGTTTGATGTACTTGATGCACCAGCTTTGTGGACAAAGATTATGTTGACAAGAATGTCAAGAAGATAAGGTCAGTAGTGACTTGAAAACATGATTGATGTATAAAGTGAAGCATCCGATCCTCACCAGATATGTGATCTTTGAAAAGACGCTACGGAATGGGCCCATGCAAGAGGTATCTGTCTGATGATGTGTAGTCCAACATAGGCCTCCTCTGACACCATTAGTATGAAGATTTTTGATTGGCGGAGTCTGGCTGGTAGCATGGCATCTCACTGACGGAGATGGCCATAGGTTTTTCTGGTAGCGATGGCCTGAAATCTGACGCAAAGCAGCCGCATGATGAATTATGATACAAGGACTATTCTAAGTAATCCAAGAAGGGAGAGAGGAGTTTGCGGCTCCACGACACTTGAAAGTAGGGGAAATAGTCAATGAATGTCCATGGAAGATGAGTTTGAAAACGTGATTGCCAAACTCTTCAAAGAAGAAATAGAGGAGAAGTAGGGTCTCCCACCATGATTGGCGAGCTTGTTCTAGCAGAGGGGAACAGCCGTGGTCTAACGGTTGCGAGCCACACCTTTAACAAAGAAACTGGAAACAACAAGGTTAGGCTTCCAAGAAAAATCTGACACCATTTTCTCTCGGTAATCTCATCCAGCATCACTCGCAATCTAGTTCTGTGACACACACGATCCGAGACCGTCAAGTGCGTACATAACTGTGAAAGGAGCAACCACAAAGTAAATTACATGTCTACTGCTAAGGTCAGGGCTGTTGGTGACGTGAACAGTACGGCCAGGTCCTGACCAATTGAATCATGGCTTGCCCAAAGCTGTCATAACTTGTCTCACTACTGCATATCTTTCATTGAAGGCTCTCAAGCAGCATGCCTATGAAGAGCCAAGAAAGGAGTCGTGTCGGGGCTCTAGACATGCAACCTTTATCAGTGCAATCGCAACGCTCATTTTCCTGCAAGGGAATGGAGCCATTCCGGATGTAACCGTATTTCAACATCATCTAAACAGTAATTGCCGTAAAATCATTGTGCACATGGCGTCAACACACCTGCCATCCTGGAGAGCGTCCGCGGGTGACCCACTCGGTCCCGCACTCTTTGACCTCGCTCTAGCCACCGCTTTACAGGCGGCCTCTCAGGCCCTTGTGGCGGAGAGCAGGGTCCGACTCGGGCACATCGGCGCCTACCAGGACAACGCGACGGTCTGCGGACCCCCCCACCTGTTGGGGGCCTCTGTGGCGGCCTTTGTGGAGGCCGTGACGCTCCGCGGCCTACGCGTTCAGCCTGGGAAGTGCCTGCTGTGGCAGCGCTCAGCAGAGGATGTCTCGTCCGCGCTCACAGGGCTGCCCTGGACGACCCGAGGAGTGGAGGTTCTGGGCTGCTCGGTCAGCACTCAGGATTTTCAGGAGGGGTGGGCAGAGACATGGCTGTTGCAGCAGACCCGCGATCTCCAGCAGCTCAGCCGCATGGAGGATGTCCAGGCGGCAATGACCCTCCTCTGGCTGTGTGTCATCCCCCCGGTGGAGTTGTGCGTTCGGGCCCTGCTCCCCGAGCACTGGTGGCTGGCGGTGGTGCAGCGATTGAACGAGGCGGTGTGGGTGACAGTCCTCTCACTGTTGCTGCTGATGGTGGCTCCAGACCAAGGGATATAAGATTGGGACTTGCAACAGCTCGCCAAGTGGCAGGTGCAACTGCCTTTCCACTTTGGCAGTGTTGGACTCCTCGGTGTCCGCGATCGAGTGCCGCTCGCCTTTGCATGCGCCACAAGCTTACTCCTCGATGCACTGGTCTCTGACTTCGGCCACTTCCTTCCTTCCTACTAGACCCTTGAGTTCCTCACCCCCCCTGTGGCGGCGGGTGGAGGAGGAGCTGCCGGTGTATGTGTTCCACGCCTTTCCCTCTCTGGACGGCCTACAGCAGGGAGCAGCACCACATCTCTACCAGCAGCTGAGTGAGGTGTGGTATGAGAGCCGATGGGAGCGGTGGGTGGAGGAGGCAGGGACAGTAGTGCTATGGCACTGTACCTGTCTGGTGCACTATGGAGCACGGGGTGCTGCCACCAGGTACAGAGCAGATGTTGGGCCACAGCGACGCGGGGCAGCGCACTATGGCTCCAGGCCACGCCGTCGGGGGAGGACAACCGGACCTTCCTTCCTGCGGCAAAACTCCAGCTCCATGCACACCTCTGGCTCTATGTTAACCTCGCCGGTCGATGGTCGAAGGTCGA
This sequence comes from Penium margaritaceum, assembly GCA_023375785.1. Taxonomy (NCBI): domain Eukaryota; kingdom Viridiplantae; phylum Streptophyta; class Zygnematophyceae; order Desmidiales; family Peniaceae; genus Penium; species Penium margaritaceum. Next base: position 401,347 of record SZWC01000376.1, read on the forward strand.
GGTCGCCGGTCGATGGAGACCAGCTGGGCCAAAAGGTCGAAGGTCGAAGGTCGACAAACACAAAAAGTTCTCAGAGTGACCCGTAACTTTCCAATTGCATACAGTCAAGCATGGGTATCTCATATATGCATGAAAATCATGGAAATGACAAATAACCCTAGAGAAAATAGATATGAATTTTTAGGTCTGGGACTCAGGTCCTCTTCACCATGGTGTTTTGTGCTTTTTTCCCCAACCAGTGTAGGAGGAAAAAAAAAGAGCTGGTGCTCAGCCCCTCGCGTCAGTTGACCTGCGCGTTAAGTGACGCGCCGGTCTCAGCGCGTGTATTGACGCGCAGGTCACCTGCGCGCCAGCGGACATCCGCCGTTCGTGGATGCCCGTCGACACGCAGGTCCGCGGACCTTCTTGAAGCACCTCCCTTCCGTCAGTTCGCAAGAACTGACTGGAGGGAAGGACTCTGGAGGGAGGGACTTTGAAGTCACGCCGCTCTGTGGTGACGGCCAGCAACCTGCAGCAGCGACCGCCGTCAGAGAGAGGCCGTTAGGACGGCTCTCTTGCGGCATATCCCAGACAGCGGCAGGGACACCGTCTCCCCCGTACGTTGTCCCCGCAACCCNCCCCCCCCCCCCCCCCCCCCCCCCCACAGGAACCACGACACGCTTTTCACCAACTGCTGGCGGCGCCCCCTGGACGCGACCTTGGCCTGGTCGCGACCAGGCGACCTTCGACCGACTGCACTAGGTCGAAGGTCGAGGTTAACATAGCTCTGGCTAGGCCTCCCCCTCGCACACCTAGAGCAGGTACAGGCCCACCCCCTCGAACCTGCTACAGTGACCCGACGTGAGAAGGAGGGAGGCACGATCTGGCGTGTTCACAATCCCATCTGTGACGAGCTCGATGATGTATGCTGGGAGCCGACGGACGTGCCGCCTCTGCCGGGAAGTTGGGGGTGAATTCGTCTGGACCTCACTTTGGTGGACCACGACCTCGGCACCACGTGGGTGATGGATGTCACGACAGTGGATGCACAGGGACACCGAGCCACAGGGCCGGGTCGGGCTCTCGTGGCTGCTGGGGAGGAGAAGGTTGAGCGATACACGGCGGCTCCGTGGCGAGGACACCACCTGCGTCCCCTAGCTTTGGAGTCCTTGGGAGGCCGGGGAGACGAGCTCTGGGTGTTCTTGGCCCGCTTGGCCAAGATATGCCTCTCACGCGGGACTGGAGAGTGCCCAGCGGAGGCCCTTGTGCACTGGGCACAGCGATCGGTGAGCGTCCTCGCTCAGCGTGCCTCCAAAGCGGGGATCCGGGCCTAGTGCATGGCCATCTGGATCTACGTCTCCACACATGCCAGAGCCTGGGCCCCCTTCACTGGTAAGGTGGCCCCCATTGCCTGCCAGGGACGTGTGCACTCCCTCCTCACACTCTCGACCCTCTGTGGGGTGGAGCCGACATTCTGGGAAGCCTAGCTCCGAGATGTTAAGGAGGTGTTTCTTGTGCACTGGTGTAGCGATCCTGGCCACGGGGCCTTTAGGGGGAATGAGGCCGTCCAATCCTCATTCCCCCAAAAGGCCCTGTGGCCCCAATGTGATGATTTACATGACTCGGCATATGTAGCGGCCGGCCACAGTTTTGGCATCCGTTCATCACATTGGACGGTCGTAACATTGGAGTTTCCAGTTGGCACTCGTACATTTAATGCCACTGGCAGGAGAATTGGCTTCGGGTGCAGACATGAGGCTTATTAGAGCCACCACTCTTGCCATTTGTGCAGGATTTTCTGACTTTGCTTCGCCGTTCCGCGTGTTGACATCTAGGTCGGTGCCCTGCCTCCTATGCCTCTTGGCTATGCTATCTGAGCCAATTTGGGGCAGTGATTTGGTCAAAGGTGTAAGCAAGGCACCGTTGCACTCATCCATGGGTTATTCATAGGATCTACATGCTGCCAGCTACAACAGCTCCTCTTTTGGGACACATCCTCATTCCTTCTTGGCGCACTTATATTCCTCAGCAGGCCTCTTGCAGGACCTCATTGTACATTTTTGCCCTCTAGTTTTGGCATTTGCAACGCCCTCCTTGCTTTGACCATCATGGAATGAGAAATTTCCCTTCAGTTGAGGACGCCGGAAGACCTCTACCAGCAGCTATAGTTAGATTTCTTCCATGACCTCCGAGCATCTTGGGTTCCTTTCCACCAAAAATCCAGTGCAAGAAACACGTTGCCTCTGACTGCTTGCGCCTTGTTGTCCACAGCTGTTCCAAGGGGGGCAGAAATTTCGGCTTTGGGGCACTCCCACAGGTCCACATGGCCAGGTCCACGTCTCCAATACAAATTTCCACCTGCACGTCTACCTTTGACTTGCTCTGGCGCTTGGATGATTGCAGCATTGCAACCTGACAGCCTCACGCCTGGCCCCATCACACAGCAACAAGGCCCCAGGTTCGTCACAGAGGTCAACCATAGCATCCATGATGAGTTGGCCTACATTCTATGTAGGCCTCAGGCCTGCTGACTGAAACCAATCAGCAGGCCTAAGGCATATGTTTTCCAGCGTCTTTCTCAGCTGAACTATTTTTGCTGCCATCAGGGAGCTTTTTAAAAAGAATTGAAAGGGAGTGAAGTGATTCATTGGTTATCCAGCATAGAGCCTTTCGGTGGCTGGCCTTCACTGCCAATTTGTGATTACCCGCACCAAGATTTGCTCCTCACTGACGTTCTCTTGCAGGATCTTCATGAGGCCTTGAATGCTCCTTTGTTGATGGGTCTCCTATCTTTCTCATGTTTGCTATGTGGAGCCTGTGCCTAGCCACAGGGCAGGTGGATGTGGGGCTTGTGAATTATTCATCTGTGTTTTTATTTGCAGTGATGAGCAGGGAATTGGCAATCTGCCCATCATTTTTTGGGAGAAAAGCATAGAAAGGAAGGCGCAAAGCGAGAGCAAGAGCGAGAGAGAGAAAGAGAGAGAGAGAGAGAGAGAGAGAGAGAGAGAGAGAGAGAGAGAGAGAGAGAGAGAGAGAGAGAGAGAGAGAGAGAGAGAGAGA
>SZWC01000376.1:412772-442688 GCA_023375785.1 Penium margaritaceum
ACGAAACACAACACACAACCACCACGAGACGAGACGAGACGAGACGATCTCTCCTCACGGAGAGAGGGGGACAGGGCGTCGAACTGTGCCTTGGAACGTTCTTGTCTTACTCCACGTTTCCAGGCGGGACTCGCTGGAGCTTCCAGGCTGGAGGAGCCGGAGCGTTTCCTGGAGCAAGGCAGACACGTTACAACGAGGACGTGGTTCTTTCCTCGCCTCACACGCGTACCACGTCTAGAACGCAACCATTCCCTCTGCTCTCGGCAACCCGCATGATACCCCCATGCACTTCCCATGCACCTTACATAACCTTTCTGAAGCACCCTACGTCAGTGCCAGCGTCAGGCTGACGCCGTCAGCCTGTCACCGCCGAATCTCACCCCTACCCAGATCTGCCTGGTGCGTCCAGCCGGGGTGCATTGACTGGAGGTTCTCCCCAGTTGGCAGGAAACGAGACAGCTTACAAATCACGTGATCCTCGGAGCATCTATTAGAAGACCCGAGGGTTGGCCGGCTGGCCCAGCCCAGCCATCTGGTCAGCCAGCTACTCTGGACCACCGCGAGAGCCTCATATGCCGGCTCTGACAAACCATGGCGACAATCGATTCCCATGCGCCCACACGCGCATCTAACCTGTGCCACGCACAAAGGCTAGATCTACTACCTCATGCTCCCCCCTCCCCCTCCCCCCCCCCCCGCATTTTGCACATCGGAGACGAAGGGCCGTCGGGTGATGCTGGGCGGCAGAGCATTGCTAGCTTGGATCGGCATAGCGAGCAGATCCAACGCCAACTGGCAGCAATCGGCTAGTTGCCATTGAATCCGCTGCTGACCAGGAGAGCTCAGGATGGACGGCAAGAGTCTTGCCGTAAGACTGAACTGGCTACTCATTCCCTCGGTTAAAGGCCTGGGAACAAGGGGAGGCACAGGGGGGGATCTGGAAACTGGCGCAACGAGGACTCGAGCCGGTCAAGGAGAGCCCGTCCGAAAAAATCGTGATGCGCTGTGGCGACGTGGAAAGCCCAAGTTGTACGCGCTGCTGCAGTTGCTGTGCGCCATGATGCAACGAGAGGCGAGCGAGAAAGCCAATCGGGGCCGCTGCTCGTTTGCGCGGTTCAGCGTTCACGCAGCAGCGAGGCGCCCGCATCGCATGGCATGGCACAGTTCATGCCGCGCATGGACTGTGCCTGCTTTGGTGACAGGATGTAGCACATCCGATGTGCCGCTTCGAATCAGAGAAACACAATGGCATGTCGGCTTGGCCCAAACCGAGAGGCTTGAACCAATGCGGCAGTCTAACACCAACCAGGTTGGACGCCAATCACATATTCCCAGCCTTTCATCCACAGACCAATCCATCGCACAGAGTTCTTGTCCCAAAAAATCTGGGCATTTGCCATACCAGACGAGATCCCGACGATCGGTGGTTGCATGAGTGTAAGCAGAATACGACCACGCCGGCTCGAGGTCAGTCCCATCGCCTTACTGCAATGCTGTGCTTTCCAAGCGCTGCAAGACGGGCTGGACCGGCCGAGTTCAAGCACAGCTTGAAGTGAAGCAGCGACAGTTGGTGTGCGGGCGGCTGAGTAGCGCGTGCGTGTGCGGTTATCCTGCGCCTGTCTCTGTCTCTGTGTGTGTGTCAGTCGGCCAGTCCAACGTCGGCCTGGTTGGCCTTCTGTCCCGCAGCAGCTGGACAGCCAGCCCATGGCGCGCCATGGCATCGTGTCCTGTCCTGTCCATGCGCAGCAGCGGGCCTCCCATTCTCGCCGTCCAACGAACGACGATATCCACGCTGCTCGAATTTCGCCTTAACTCTGGAGGAGGACGTCTGCGTTCATCGCTCATCGTCGATCTCCGATCCCTCATCGCTGGACGGAATTCTTGGGACGACTGAAAAAAGAACGGAAACTTTTGTCGGCAGACGCACTCTGGGAGCGAAAGCGACACGGGGTAGTACGCGGGGCGGGAGACCAGAGAATTCAACAGGAAGAGTCGACACTTCTCCCTCGTGGTCTTATTCTCGGACAAAATTGTCCTGAGTGGACTTGGCCAGTCTCCTGAGTAGCGACAACGGTATAAATCCATTTTAAACACATGTTCTGCAATTTGGGGTCATGGCATTGTATCCGAAAAATTTTCAATATATCTGATGAACCCATTCAAATCTCTTTAAAAACTCAATATCCAACACTTTCACAGTCTAAAGTTGTTTCACACATATCGTAAAGAATCTAGGAGGTATGTACGAGCAAAGCGCATGAAATTTTTTAGAAATTCCATAAAACCAAACATTTGATTTTTTATGACATAATTCAAACAAAAAACACCTATTTTGAGATGTTTTGATTGTTGGAGGGAAGGGTTTGCTTGTGGCTTATGTGAGCGCTCCGAGAAATCCCGTGCATTGGAAGGGAATCTGATGAGCCCCATTTCCATGGGGCCGAGCAGGTTTCTTCCGCAAGAATTAGGACCCTCAACCCCGAATGTAATGCGGCGTTGGGTTTGACAGTAATTTCCATGAATAACANTTTGATTTTTTATGACATAATTCAAACAAAAAACACCTATTTTGAGATGTTTTGATTGTTGGAGGGAAGGGTTTGCTTGTGGCTTATGTGAGCGCTCCGAGAAATCCCGTGCATTGGAAGGGAATCTGATGAGCCCCATTTCCATGGGGCCGAGCAGGTTTCTTCCGCAAGAATTAGGACCCTCAACCCCGAATGTAATGCGGCGTTGGGTTTGACAGTAATTTCCATGAATAACAAGGAGAGTTTACATGCACATCGGGGAAAAGGGGAAGAGGGTGGGTCATCACTCAATCGTGATCTCGCACGGGAGGAAGAATTGCAATCAAGCGAAGGTCCCATGAGCCTCATCGCCATGCTCGATTAGCAAGGCATGTCATTGATCAAGCATGGCAAGCGAGCACTATACCTCGCTCTTTTTTTTAGGTGCTCGATATGGCGGTCAATTTTCCGTTGTGGATATGGCTGGGCCACCTTCGTGCATATGGTTACATTGACTAGTTCACCTTGTGGAGACATACCCTTTCTGTACATGACATTCAACTTTGACCATCCGTTCAATCAATCTTGCGTCATCCATGATCCCATTTCACAACATGTTGAAAGCAACATATTGGTTGCAGCCCAAATGTGTGCTTCTGAGGCCCATGGATTTTTCAAGAAAATGTTCAACCTCTGTTGAATTTTATATTAATATTGTTCTTTGATATGACCAAAATGAAAAGAAACGGGCCAACAATGCATTTTTGTGGCAATCTCAAGGAAAGCGATGTTGGTAGACCCGTCGCAAATATTCCGTACTTTTTTAAGATCTGCACAGCCCAGAAATGCGCTCACGTCAAAATTGCTTTCTAGCCGTCCACGTCAACCTACAATTTTGATCACCGCCACCAAGTCAGAGCTTTCAATTGGCCCGCACATACATATTAGGGACGGACCAACAGCAAGAGTATCCTTGTATTTTTTTCCTTTTTCCAGGGGCCCCAGGTCATAACAGCACGGCCAACTCAGGTTGCCCACAAGGTGACACGCTCCTACAATGTAAAAACCCTGACGTACATGAGTCCTTAAACCCGGCCTTGGGAACATTCATGTCCTCGCGTTCATATCCTACGACTTGCTGACCTCAATGTTTTTATTGTGTTCTTCTGAGGGTAATTTTTTACAAAGTGGCCCGACCTGCAATGTTTCGTTTTAGGATTAGAAAACGTTCAACCACTTTCCATACGTTTCAATGTAAACATTGCAAAATTTATTGATGTTTTGATATTATGATTTTGACTTCTTGACGTACCTAGACATTTGTAACGACATGCCTCTAAAGTCTCAAAACCTCCCACGTTCTCTTCGGACTTTCTCCAAGAAACCTCTCACAACTCGACGTTGCACACACCGCTCAACTCGATCGTCCAAAATCCCTAGTCTGTCTCATGTTTGAAAGTCTTAAATCTGTGAAGTGGAAATATGTACAATGCACAAATACAACCATATCTAGTTTTCAGAACTGCAACACCCATTTTCCAAACACCAGAAAAAACAATACCTCACCGGCATAAAATTATGCGCGACTACAACTTGTGCAAGCGACCATGCAAACCATAGATGTGGCATCGTTGCTCCATAACAAGAATTTTGGTTGAGTGATGTCCCCTTTCTCTCATTTTACATGTAGGAAACTATTCCCTTTCTTCAAATGCACGATCCCGATAGTCCACATTCACGGCTATTGCAATGCATGGGATTGTTGTAGCAGATAATGGCACCATGAAGTATGAGATTCTATCAAAATTTGAGATTGCGCAATGGCGTAGGAGACTGAGATGCACGCGTCACTAGTTTTAAGCTATTGAGATGTAGATCGAGATCCAGCTCCGGCATAAGGAGGTTTTCGAGGTCATCATGGGAAAAGAATTATTCGACAAGGCGATAGAAACAGATGTGTGGAAGCAGGCCTCTTTCAAGAAGTACATTGAGGTGCTTATGGTTGTGGTGTGTGCTAGAACTGAGTCGTAGTGGAGGCTACTTAGTGATGAAGCGGATCCTCGCGGTGAGAATTGAGCTAGGGGATGATGTCACGTGTGCCATAGAATAGATTGATTCTCTCACAACAGAATGCAATTACATAGGATGGAAGACCCTCTCATCACCGGCTTGCAGGGATGGGCGGACGACAAGCTCATGTATGTCGCGGTCACATAGTGCATCCGTAAACACGTGCATTACCGAAGCTACAAGGAGTCCTTTTCTTCCTCCCTCGTCCGTGTTACCAAAAAGCATATTGGAAGAAGCAAGGGGAAAGTGTAGTGACAAGAAGGGTGCAATGAAAGGTGTGTGTCACGGTTATGCCAAGAAAGGCCACAATGCCCGTGATTTCCCTGAGGAGGAAAAAACGAGCAGCTAGGATGCCAAAGGCAAGAAATGGTTCCTCAATAGCACTTAGAACCACTTTCTCAAGAAGGAAAACATGTGATGCCTTGATTTGAGGCATAATCTTTGGTTGTAATTCAATGCACATAAGATGCAACAGACTCACAAGAGCACTTCATTAACATTGCTGAGGGAGCGGGACCTGATCTAGAGCTCTCACACCGACAAATGGAGCATTCGTCACTCACAACCATGAAGGATATGGAGAAGCACAAAATGGTACGTGCCCACATCATTGATGGTGCAGTAGATCTGGCATTAAATATAGCGGTACACTAAAATTGCAGGTGTTGTGATGTGGCCAAATTGGAAGCGCCTCAACAAGAACAAGGCTTGCACACAAGATCTCCAGGAGGTCATGCACCGTTTTTTGTACACACCAAACAAAACACCCTCCAAAGGAGTCTTTATGTATTTTGTCACCTTCATAAACAAATATAGTAGTAAGCTCTACATTTACTTCATGAAGCAAAAAGGTGAGGTGCTAGACTACCTAAATGAGGACGTCAGCATAATGCAGTTGTAGACTTGTCATGAGGTTATAGTATTATACAGCAACAACAAAGGAAAGTACGTAGGGTGTAGCAAGTGGCTAGAATAGCATGACATCACGTGAGAACTTGCTCTAACATACTACCTAAGCTCTAATAGAGTGCTAGAGTAGGAGAACCAGACGATGCTGAACATGGCACAGACCATGCTCGTGGATGTGATTTTTTTTTTTTGAGATATTGGGAAGTTATATGTATAGCAAGCTACCCAATGAACATCATCCCAACAGGGATGCTGAAGGGTAAGGGCAGCTGGAAGATGCCACAAGGCATTTAACACAAGAGCAAACAAAGTGTGTTACACCTCAAATTATGCGCCTGGCTCATATGATGGTACAAGAAGTGTAGCGATGTAGCAGTAAGCTAGAACCACAAGCAAAGCCCCATTAATCTCTTGAATACAACAGCGCACATGAAGTGTGTCAGCTCTGGGACCCTCGCATGCAAGATGTTGTTTGCAGCCTGTACATTGGCTTTGACAAGCATAACAGCTTTAGCAGGAGCAATAACGATGCAAGCATAACAAAATCACCCAACAAGAGGGAGTGGTTTCAGCTCCTTGACTACGAGAAGGAGCCAACAAGCGTCCAGGCCGATGATACAACTTCATACCTCAGCGGTGCAACAGAGGCGGCAGCCAACACCGAGGACTTTGACAACGACGATGCAGCCGGGCTGGAGGTCCACCAATGCCGGATACCGTACCGATTTTTAAACTCATAACTCTGAAAAAACATGAATCGTGTGCTTTTTTATTTGAACACCTTCTTTTTTTGAAATAGTTATGTGTTCCTCTTGGTATAAACTCGGAACAACCCTTCTCCTTAATTACAACAAACTACTGGTTGATTTTTCTTGAAATCCTTTACTAAGACGAGTGCCCTTTTGAATCCTCCTTTGTGCTGACATAGGTTACTTCACTGACCCCATCCATCAGCCGACTCCACACGGATTCTTGACCATACAGATGGATCTCAGCAAAACGAGGAGTCACAGCCAAAACTGGCATGTTGCAACAAAAGGCAATGGAGAGCGGAGAAGCGCTGTGACGTATACACTAGCCGATGAATTGGCATGGCGCGGTGCATACTGACTACGTCAATGGAGCTGAAGACCATGCAAGAGGCGCTTGCACGGTCTTAAAGGAGCAGTGGAATGCAACCATTAAGTCAGACTTGGCATCCATTACTGGAATCGATACATAGAAGCTGGTTGACCAGTCAAACAATGCCAATGTCAATGGTTCAAAGTGGATCTTTGAGACCAATCTCATAAAGAAAAATGTGGTGGAAAAGCATGGGATGTGGGATGTGGTGAAGGGATATAAACGACATAAAGGTGAGAACTACACATGGATGTTTGCTTGATCACCAGGTTCACAGGCATCCGGAAGACCATTATGGTGGCAGCCAAAACGAAAGACATGGAGATCGACCACATGGATTTGGAGACAACCTTCTTAAGCGGAATCATGAATAAAGAGATCTACATGGAGGTGTCGGAGGAGGAGGTGGAGGCACCGTAAGGCAAGATTTGCAAGCTATGGAAATCTTTGTACTGGGGTTAAACCAATGGTCCTGGTGTTGGTACAAATGGATGAACAGCTACATGGCGGAACTTGGCTTCAACCGTGGTGAGTTGGATCACAACGTGAACTTACGGTGCAACAAGCAGCTCCATCAGATCGTCACAATGTTCGTTAAAATTTTGAAGAATTTGATGCTCCTTGGAAGTGCTAAGCCTACAGCAATCGAAGGAGCAACCGAGTATCATGTTTAAAATGTTGGATATAGAGGAGATGGAGTTTGCAAAGTGAGCATCACGCATAACCAAATTGTGTACATGCTTGAATTGGGACATGCCAAACACATGGCGGAGGTTCTGGAGTGGTATGGTACAAAGGATTTCAAAACGAATGGCAGTCCAGTCTCCATGACATATGAAATGAGCATGGAGATGGGCCCACAAACAAAAGAGGAGCAGGCGGACTTGGAAAGAGTGTCCTACCAATCGGTGGTGGGCATTCTCATGTGTACCATTGGTCAAGCCAACACAATGGTGTTGGCTTGACCAAACCTGGCCTACGCGGTGGGTCAAGTGACCCAGGGCCACTGCATCCAATTTCGTTCAAGCGCAGCCTTTGGTAACTGCAAGCAATGCAGCACACGAGCCTGAGATTTTATGACAAGTTGCAGACCAGTCCCTTGCGTTTGGTCTTCTACAAGGATGAAAATTATATCAACAATGTGGAACGGAGGATAATCGACCTCGAGATACGCGATATTTCTCACAGTTGCAGAAGTCTTGTGCTGCAACAAGAAGCAGGAATGCTTCGCCACCTCCATGATATCATTGTTGAATAGCCAATGTGGTCAAAGAGTTTGTGTGGCTCTGCAGGCTGCTCTTGGAAAAGGGCCATAGCTGGAGCCTATGGTGGTGCAAGAGCACAACACAGGCTGAATCTTGTTGACCAACCATTTGAATCCACACAGGAGGATAAAGCACATCGACGTGTGTTACCATTGTGCACAAGAAATGATTTCAAAGGGATGAATGGTGCTGTTGTATTGTAGCACATGGAACATGCTTGTGCATTGCTTTATCAAAGCATGTTTTTCAGATCAGCACGCAATGAGCATGGCCGGACTTGGGAAGAGCAACTAGAATGAGCTGGAGGGTGCAGTGAAAGATGGGTGAGAGAAAGCAGGAGTAGCAAGCATGCAAGGTGCAAGGGGGAGAATTTCGTCAATTTTCTGTTCGCATGCCTGGATGTATCACTGAGAAATGACGTTGATCCACCAGAGGGAGAAAAAAATCCTTACATTTTACTGGAGCTACTTAAAATAGCTCCCCATCCAGATTGGATGGATGTTCACAAAATGTCACAAGTTTCTTAATTGATATAGTTTGAATTGCTAGAATGAGTCAAACATCAAGGAGGTTATGGATTTTCCAGATTTGTGAGTCTGTGACAACTCATGGAATTAGCCACAGTTGGCATCCAGTGAAAACTTTCCACTGGATGTAAGTGACGAGATCATCCAGTGGAAATATGCAATGGATTACTGCATAGTATATTTGCGATGCTTTCCCAGTTCTAGTAGTACAGGATTTTATTCAACTTTGCCAAACCTCTGTCGCAGAGTCCGTACTGTTAATTGCTCAAGGACTTGGTCAAGATTCTGATTGGAGGTTTGTAAGCCTGTCCTACCACCAAAATCATCATAAAAGTGACTGATGCATGTCACAACAGTGCAGGGGACCCCTCTGGCATGTGCAACCAGATCTGTGCCTCTGGAGAGACACTTTGCATTGAGGAAATGTGCCATGATGAGTGGTTAGCATAGGAATCGTTACTTGTTTATTTGGTAGGTATGACCTGTGCTTTGAAAAGCATAACTTGACCTAAATTTGTGAAAACTTTGTGCCATTTAATTCATTACAATGTTCGTGAATAGCACTAGAATTTAGAAATTCATGTCCACTCTACATTTGAGAAAACATTTCTCAATTCCCTTCACAAATGTCTCTCTAGATTCCTATTCACATAGCGTGGGGTAATCACAAAGCTCATGCTTAGTCTTAGATCCGCCAAAAGGAAGATTGAACCAAACTGAACAATCATTTACATCAGACCCTGCTTGTTTGACATATCCAATGCCAATTGAGTGAATCACGAAGTCATCACCACAATAGTGCTAGCAGGGTCATGGTCAGGAATCTGTACGAGCATGAAAAAGGCCGAGACATCACAATTAGCTGCAAGAAAAATAGCAACTTGAAAGCCATCATTATAATCATGGAAGAGGGGAGTCATAATGAATAGATACCTCCACTTTGATGGAGATTGAAGCCATCATTTGACGTGGCCAATGTGCTAAACTTACAGGAAGCTGAGCCACAACTTACGTGACTATTCTACGCATGGAAAATGGGCCCAAATGGGCAAGATGAACCAGAGAATCTCAAGGGACTCGATAACAGAAAAGGACAAGAGTCCAAAGCAAAGCTCTCGACGAGTCAGAAACACATTCATCAACTGATCGCCAATCAATGTGTGACATCTTCTTTTCCAGATGAGATCCTGTGAGATCAGACAGTTTGAGAAGAGACATAAGGACAATGCACGCTCAATATTGCAACAGGTGTAACCAGGAGACAGCACAATTCACAAAGTGGTACCGGTACTCTTGGACGGAGAAGCCTCTCAACATGTCATAAGCAATGACATGGTTTGGAGGCTGGAATTGGATCTAGGGATGCTTGAGGAACACAAATTACCTGAAATCTGCCAAGTTTGAGAACCATTCCTACCACAAACTAGAGAGTTGCAAGCATTTATGACCAGTCACCCCCAAAAAAATACATAGATTTTACTGTGTACATCACAAGTGTATAGGTAAAGGAAGGTGCTGAGAAACTTCACTAGTTTGTGGATGAAGGTCTTCATGAACCCAAGAGAAATTTGTTAACGATATCACAAGTGAATCACGTACGAGGAAATTTCAAGGAACTAAGACTCAACCAAAATAGAGAATCCAGGAGAAATCTCACACAGCAATCTGAAAACATAGAAAATGCGGAACAGTTTTGACACTTTGAAGATAATGGCTACTTTTGTTATCATTCAAAGAATACCTGAACAGTCCTAAATGTTTTAATGTGGTACCGACAGTTCCATATCTGTTCACAGATGTAACAACACCATGAACGATCAGTCGCACGCTGGCTTCCTCGTTTGCGAGCAAGTGATTTGAGAGCTGTAGCAATTGGATATCACTATTCATGAAACGGGGAGCTGTTACATAAACACAAATAGCTGCTGCTTTGGTAACCAAGAGAACATGTTTCTATTGCCGCCCTCAAGAATGGACGATCTCCGTCCACATGGATGCATCTGCATCGACCATCGATGCGGATGCAACCATGTGCACGGAGATCTCTACAACATAAAAGAATGGTTCAGTAAAATTTAATCCACTTTGATGAAGAAATAGTTCTTCTCAAAAGATGGACTTTTGTATTCTTTAGGGTACTGGTGATTACATTTGATGGATGCTTTCAAATGATTTCAAACCTTTTTCTCTCTTGACATACAATAACCGGAGTTCACAAATTTTCATGGAAAAGGCTTTAAGGGCAAAGGTCGGTTGGCCTTTGTTTGAACAATTTTTTAGTTCAATGATAAACGTTACGGTAGCATCTCATTACAGTTGCTTGGTCTTGTTTGCATGACTGCAGTCATGCAAACACGACCAAGCAACTGTATCTGGGTTTGGATGTTTCAGGCGGTGTTCTCCACTGAACAGGTTTCTCGCATACTTCATACTTTGTTGTGTTCATCGACCAATACATACACCCAATACATTCTTGACATTAGGGGGGAGGGGGAGCGGGGAGGGAGGGAATGACATCGGAGATGAAGCCCCCCCCTTCCCTTACATAAATGGAAGATTGTATGAGGTGAATGTATCAAACAATGTATGCGGGAGCTGTTGACGGAAGTTCACAAATGTATTTGATCGAGAGAAATGTCTTGGAAACTTATCCATCGTTCATTTGTGTACATGTTTAACGATCCAAATGATACACGTCTCAATACAATCCCAATAAACATTCGGTATAATGAGGGGGGGAGGGGGGGATGGGAGGGGCTCGTATGCCTTAAGATTTTGAACACCAGCACCATAGCTGGGATTGCATCGAGCATATCATGTGAATCCAAAAAGGTGTCGGCCATCGATGAATTCACTTTGATGCACAAATCCTCATCACAAATGCATTTCACTTTGTTCACCGGTGTGCATTCTTCTCAAGATTCTCATACATCGCAACTTTCACCTTCCAATACATTTGCCCAATACACTTCGGACGTGTTACGCGGGGGAGGGGGGTGAGAGATTATGTCAAACTGTTCGCCATCTCCCCTCCCCCCCCCCTCCCAAAAAAAGGGCAAAGTGTTTTGGATGAATGAATGGGAGATTGTATTGGGGGATAGTCCATTCACATACATTAATGAAACTTCTCGTCAGGACCGACTAAGAATGCAACAGTTGCAAAATTTCTCCATACATTTGTGTATGCTTGCACATCAACACCACATACAAGACCCAATGCACTTACCACACAAATCTTGTTGGTTCGGATGGGGAAGGGGAGGGGAGGGAAGCGCGGGAAGGAGGGGGGTGGGAGTAAAAACCAGGAAATTGGACTTCCTTCAAGCGCTCAATAGTCCACTTCAAACATCATTGTCAAGAAGTAGGCTATGACGTCTCGGATGCAAACACAAGACAGGAAACATATCAATAATCGAACTCTTAAAAGACCTATAATGAATACATGTGTTAATTTAGCTTAGATTTAAAACATTTCTGGCATTTGACTTTTTTTATTGGTCCAATACATGTTAAAGTTTTTCTTAATTGATGCAAGAGTGAACAGACGTGTAAGGGAAGACAGCGAATTTTCTCAGAAACTTCACATCAATGTTGTACTTGATACACACATCATACATTGTACAAAAAGCTTACGATAAATCATACCTCGCTACAATATGAAACGACCTGGAGAATATCCCCAATGAGTGACCACAAAATCATCCTTTGGTGAGGCTTCCTAAAAATGCACAATCCACAGGAATACCAGACCAGTGGATCAGTCTATGCCAACATGAAATGACATCTGACAATGAATACCTCTGATTTAGCATCCGACAATGCACCAATGCTGAGGGGACGAACAGAGGCAGACATAAAAGGAGAATTTACGATGATCACAACACAACTACATCATGCTGATCTTGCTCGCGTTGCAAGTGAAAACTATAATAGGCAGATCATGTGTGGCTTGTTTACATGGAACATGACAGAGATTTTACGGGAGCTGACATGATAGACTCATTGGCCTAACCAACCTTGAAACTGGAAGACTCTGCAGCCATACAAGAGGACACCTTGATTTGAGATGTTTGAAGAGACAAACTGCCTCGACATCTCCCTTTGCAAAAATCCAAAGCTCAAGAAGTGATTGAAGGTAAGTGGACCTATTAAATGAGCAGCTACGAGCTGATCAAGCTGAGAGGCTAGCTGAACGAGATGCTAAATCATGGATGCTTACTGTCACCCACATCACCGTATAAAACTCCTACAATATTGTATGAAAGGTACCGGTGACATGGGGATGTGCATGGATTATTGAGTGTTGAACAATCATCACCATCAAGAACCACTACCCTTTTTTGTGGACAGAAGAGATTTCTCACAGACTCGAATTAGCATCAATCGTATCCAAAATTGGCTTGTAGAATAGTTATCAGGAGATCTGCATACCAGGTAAGGTATCAAAAAGACGGTGTTCTGAACCCGCTACGGGCACTTCGAGTTCACGGTCATGCCGCTTGGTCTAGAAAATACCCCTGTGAGCTTCATGGCGGTAATGGACAGCCACAGGTTGGAGGAGCATGATGAAAACCTTCAAAAAGCTTGTACAAGGAGAGAAAATTGTAGTAAGTGCCATTTGGTCACTTTGCAATAGAACCTTTGGACCACATCATAGGTGGTGGGTGTATTACGATGTACCGTTATGGATTTGATTATAAGATGATGTCCATTAGGTTTTAAGACGCCCACTCTTTTAAAGTTTTTTTCCATCGGACACATGTATTTGAGCTGTTGTATATGCGCCAAGAACCTACCGCAGCCTTTGAACAAGAATCATGATGAAGACAGGTGCATGTTTCGACACTGCATGTCAAAGAAATGCTGAGGGAGTGATCAGATGTCTTGTTTATGCCGCGTTCTAAAGGCATCTATATCAACAACCGCTGCCCTTGTACTTTCCAATACTAAATGCTGAATGATAAGAAGATTCAAGTGAATGCCGAATTTTCAGAAAGCACTATGTGGCTGAACAAGATATAGGATCCCAAGGGAGACTGAACGTGACCCAGCAAATGCGTGTGTCCATTCAGTTTCCCTTCGGTTAGGTTTGTGATTCGACTTTTTCTTTATTGGACGAGATTTTTGCGCCCCATCCCCGTCACAAGCTGGCTTCCAATCTGTGCCCTATCCGTCTGGGTGGTTTGTGGTTTGTTGAGTCGTATTATCATTCAATCAAATTTTAGACATCCCACCTGTACACACATTTGCCACATAGCACAATTTCAGCTATTTTCCTAGACGCCACTCCGCACGTTTCATTGCTTTGGCAGGCAGTCATCACCATGACTGCAACAGGTTGCCCAAGGACATCCGAGAGAAATGTGCTTTGATTATTGACCTTTCCATTTGATGAGGACCTGCTACAGCACCAGGGACCAACAAAAAAAAGCGGGCATGACCCCGGCTCAAGAGGGGTGTCTAACCAGGCACTTCGCATAAATTTATCGTTTCTGATTACTATCTTCTTTTTATGATTATGCCAGAGTGATAGCGCCAGTCTCCGATCGCACCCAATAAACCACTGAATGGAACTTGGATGACATCAAACAACAAAAATTCATTTCTTCAGAAACGTCATTACCTTGACACAGGTCTTATAGCTGGCAGATTCAACAGACCATGACATCCTGGTTTCTTACATATCTGATCAAGCAATCTGTAACCTTCTCATCCAAGTTACTGATAGTGGAGAACAACCAGACCAGTACATGTCCCAACAAGTTATGGGAGCTAAAATTCAACTATATGGTACACAAAAAGGAAATTCTAGCAGTTGTGTATGCATTCAAAATGTGGCAGTAGTACGTAGAATGCCGATAAGAAGTCATCCGTACCGACTACCACACAATAGTTTTTTCGAAGACTCGGCCAAATCTCCTTGAGTCTAATTACAACTACAACGTCAAGTGCCGTCTTTGATAAACAAATTCACTGATTTCCCTCAGTTGGTGACATTTTTTCATGGTCAAGAGGAGCGTACTACACATTGAACGAGACCCGTGTATTGACACCCCATGCTGGCAACAGCGATTATCTCACAATGTTGTCCTCCCATTGAGAAAATAACTTTGCAGGATGCTTCTAAAAGATTGCCATGACATTGGTCTCGGTGGAAGTTTTGGCAAGGAGAAATTTTTCAAGAAACTCTCAGAGTAACATTGGTTGGAAGAGATGCAAAACGATGTTGCAGACAACCCCAATTCATGCAAAGTGTGTCAATGTCATGATTGAAGACAGACCAAGTACCCAGGTGTGGTGGGCGGTTGTGGAGTGGTGCGCGTCAACAGAGGCTCCCAGCGGCACGATTGGCCTTGCCACCCGGTGTTTTTGGCCCGGAGGACGTTGACATCAACAACGCCGACATTGACGTGGACATAAGGGCCAGGATAGAAACACGGAGGTTCATGGATGGCTACTATGACCAGCCACGAGGACGCAGTGGGTGGGATTTTGCACCATTGCCACATGATGATAGTGGCGGGCGGAGAGGAGGAAGGGGTGGTGCTGTCGGTGGATGCTGTGGGGGAAGGGGAGCAGGGATCGATACACAATCCACAAGTGTACCGCGACTACTATCTGTTCCCACAACCGTTGCCACTGCCACCGCCACCGCCATCGCCGCCACCGCCGCCACCTCGGCCACCGCCTCCCCCTCAGCAGCAATAGTAGCCGCTTCAGGAGCAGATGCAGCAGCAACGGCAGGGATGGAGGAGGAGGAGGATGGCATTGGTGGCCTGAGGAGATCACAACGGATTGTGAGGTTACTTGAGATGCAGGCAGAGGCCATGGTGAGGGATCAAGCAGAGGGTATGTCCCCTGATTTCTACAATGAGAGTGCCTGGGAAGGGTTGGAGGACTTCCTTGGGGTGGTGGAGGAAGGGGCAGGCAAGGAGGATGCATACCCGAAGGATGCAGAGGAGGACCCGGACTTTGATCGAGAGTATGACGGCCGCATTGTTAAAGATCCACAACACATCCCCCCCCTCATCAACTCGTCACTCTTTGTAACAATGGGACCGTGTACCATATATCCATCGGCTATGCCAGAGTGGGTGGCAACAATGTGGAGGCAACGTGTGAAGGATAGTGCTGGCACGCAGATCGCCTTCTTTTGTAAAGATAGACTTGAGATCCTGCACTGGAACTGTTGGTATGACATGCTTGTGGCGGACTTGAGTGTGCGGCGTGCTTTGTACGAGGCCATGGGTGTGGATGCACCAAGGACGAGGAATGTGGACCTGCGTGCAGAGTTGGACTTCTTGGCAACTGGCCCTTGGGTGATGTCTCCATGTCAGGAGGGTGTTGGGACAAGGAGCGTGCGGGATGGTGGGGCATTGGTGCTTATCACTATTCAGACAAAAATTACTGTTACCGCCAAAGGAACAGTATCACTAATAATAGAAAAAGTCCCATTACATGATTTCTTGTCCTCTTGACCAAGATAGTAAAGTCAACATTCAAATTCATTGGAAGGTCATCAATCCCTACAACAGTCAAACTTATTCGTCAAGAACCTTCCTCTGACTGACGGGGAGACTAAGAGGACCAATCAAACCCTCAAAAACTGCTCCAAACTGTGCATGTGCCATATGTTACTCAGTTGGAGGTTGAGCTATCAACCACCAAGCTCGCAAATAACTCATGTACCTCCATACCCAAGAGCGCAATACCTCCTGAGGTGGTTTGGGATAACTCAGCTAGGCATGGATAGTTCAAATAAAACATCCACCATAGACATCCAACAGTGAGATTCTTTCAGTGTATTAGATGGGACACATGAGATCCTTGTGAAGATACAAGAGGCAATGAATTGCACAGCCTACAAGCATCAGATGGATGATGGATTCCACGTCAATGACTTTATCCTAGTCATTCTGATAAACGTCAAGCTATGAGGAAAAGACCATGTGAATTTTAAAAGTAATTGGCCAAGTCCATGCGCCATCATAGAGACGCGGATACCTATCTCAGTTAAGTATTGTTTCCCCAACAGCATGGTCATCCACCCAGTTTTCCACATCGAGTCTTCCAGGAATCTTTGCTCCTCATAATACTACTAGGACTTTTCAGAGATATCCATCATGCTCCTCCGTCGTGCAGCCATACACCAAGATGTTGTCGATATAAATGAAAACAAATTCATCAAGGGAAACCGGAACACTTTGTTCAATATGGAAATGAATCTCCTCAGAAGTTTAATGAGTCTAAAACATCTTATCATGAAGTCAGTGTGTCCATGTTTTGTCTCCACCTAATACAGGTGAATGTGGTGATAACCATTCCATAGATAAATTGTGGTTGAAACCCCTGCTCCTTGGAGTTGTTCAAAATGCTCCTCTATGTTTTGGAAAGGAGATAGCAGTTTTCATAGTAATATCATTCAACGCAAAGTCTTCCATACAAGATCACATTTTCCAGTCCTTTTTCTTACAAAAACCAATGTTATTGTGTATGGAGTCGAAGAAGGATGGATGAGCCCCTGATTGAATGTTGTGTACAACTGATGTTTAACCTTGATAAGCTTGTAGTCCCTCATGTGGTAGGTTCCCTTTACTGCCGGTCTAGTGCCTAACTTTAGGTCAATCTGGTTGTCGATATTGCATTGTAGAGGTAGCTCTCCAATATTTTTTTCAGAAAAAGAAAGAAGAAGAAAAAACCTTCAAACTCCTTTTTTGCATTTGTTTTAAACTCCTCTAATACTTCTACAAAAAAATTTGCTAGAATTTGCTAAAGATACGTAGTCTGATACGCCAGCCGACATGATTTTATCCTCTTTGGCAGGTTCTACATGGAATAGTCATGTGTGAGCCTCTTGGCCATGTCAAGGGACATCAATATGGAATATTGTGTTTTAGCTGTTTTATCTCCCTCCATTATTTCCTCCATCTATGCTTCTTGACACTGGATTATCCAACAGCATGGTGCATTGTTCGTGTCAAGAAGCAAAGATGGAAGAAATAATGGAGGGAGATTATCCAACAGCATGGTGCATTGTTCGTTGCTTGATCAGGAGAAGGTGTCCTATCCTGACACTAATGTTGATGTAGACTACAACACTGGTCTTGTCCTTCTACGCATTGTGCTGGTACAAGAAATCTTGCTTAAGAATGATTTTGTATTCACTCATTGGAAAACTATTCCAGACCACTACATCCTATTGCTTCTTGATTTGCAGTCAGAGAGGATCACAAATTCGGCAAACCTAAAATCGTCCATTGATACCTTTTCCTTCAAACATCCCTGGTTCATTCTTCATTTCTTGCTTCGGAGCCATCTCATTACTCATCAAACTATGAGATTCCCCCCATCATACAACATCAGTGTTGCTTTACAAATTCTGTAACCCCTTTATTCCAGTCACAGCAATATTGCCAGTTGGTTGTCTACATATCCCTCATAAAAGGGTCTCTATCACTCGTAACTTCCCAATGCCACGATAGGTAGTCTGGTCCTGGGGTTGCCAACCATTGAATTCCTACATGCCAATTTTCTAGTTGATGTTGTCGATGATGCTAGGATCATGCGTGGAGGGTGAATCTGGATGCCAATCATGGCCTTTACTTACCATTTGTCAGGATTGAGATTGTTTTGTTGGAAAGTAAGTCTTTCAGGAGCAATTTCACTGTTGATGATGATTTCGCGAAAACTCCGCATACATTCTAAAAGGCTATACTACTGGCTCCATTAATGGGGTTTGTACCATGCTTTGAACTTCTTGTTTAGCTTTCTAAAGCATGCAAGAATTGTGCATGCAAAGACGCTCTAGTCCTGTGGTGGAGTCAAGGATTCCTGCCACATCAGATTGCCATGCTGGAGAGGCAGAACTTCTGCACTTTCCAATGTGTGAGAGGTCGCATTTTCTGTTAATCTACCTCTGTTTTTCTCCTGCTGGAATTGGATGTCTTTTACACCGGACCACCATATCAATGTTGTGCCATGCAAATGTGAGGCTAGGAGGTCAATCTTCTTTTCAACATTGTTGAACTGAGAAGTAATGAAACAAACCTCCAAGCTTGTTGGCCACATCTAAGGCATCGGCCCCTTAAGATTTACATTATCAAACGGTTTATGGAGTGCCAACAAAAGCTGGAATTCTCTTAAGAAGTTTTTGCTCTTCTCGGTGAGTACTGCTTCCTGCACGTGTGAACTCTAGCTCCTCCATTGTCGTGGTGAGTTGTTGGAGTAAATGGTTTTTTAGATGCTCAATTGCCAAAACCTTTTTTTTCAATTGCTGGCCCAATAATGTGGGCCAGAAACTACTACCATCGTGCAAGATTTCAACCCAGTGGACAGAGGCGGAGGCAATGGATTTGTTCCCAAGTTTAGGAATCTCCCTTGAGAAGTCGGGGGGTTCCAAAGATGTCGTGTCACATCTTTATGAAACTCTAGTTTTATTGACCAAACATCATGGAAAGCTTATTACTGTTTCTGATACTCTTTGTGACCCTTCTAGAAGTGGCCAAATATGATGAATCATACTAGCACATGAAACGATTTTTCAATGACCTCTCAACGAAGTCCTTGCCTCCGCCACTGTCCACTGGGTTGAAATCTTGCACAGTTCCTAGTCTCCTAAATTTCACAACGCATGCATTACTAGACTTGAGCATCCACGGTCCCAAGGATATCTCATGCTAATTTTCTCTGTTTTATGTATCCGCTCGTCAGCTCAGAAACGCTTTTCATCAAATGACAATTCCTACTCATTACAAGTTATCCAATTTTTCCAGTTTATCAAAGCTTCTTTTGCTCTGTGCCACATCCCCGTAAACCATCCATATTCTGCTCAGAGTAGCACTTTGTACTAGAGCACACACAGTGTTGGAGAGGCAGCTAACACATGTACTACAAACCTCATGTATGTCTTCAGTTTACCTCAACCTTCCAGAAGAATGCATACCTCACGATGAAGAATGTGAACAAAGTGAGTGTATCCGGTGAAAAAAAAAAAAAAATGAAAAACATTCAGTATAGAAGACTTTGATGATGGAGGATCAGAAACCCACAGTTCACCACGATCTCTAGGCAAAAAGCCACAGTCTTAGAGGTAAAATGCACAGCCCTGATGACTCCGACAGTCAATCTGGTGATGGATCTCTTAGGCTCGGTGAATCCTTCACCTCTAGTGTTGTCCGCCAGGGTGATACCTAGTGCGATGAGAGGCACTAGCCAAAAAGTACCATATTCATGAAGACCTACACCAATAGCTTTGGGGTCTAGAGAACTTCAATAACCTGTTGCTCCGATGAATAACCAGATCTATGCAAGAGCTTTAAAAGTGTTCATGTTTGATAAACAGTACTCACCAAGAGGATTAGCATTAACCAATTCTCAAGTGAACCCCAAATCTGACTGGCAATTTCAGAGCAGTTTGATCCTCTAAATTTGAAAGGACCGGCGGCTCTGAGGTGGGTGACGAGTTTGGAGGTGTGTTTAACTAATTCTGGATTAAAAAGCAATACAAAGACAATTGATCTCGCGAAATCCATTTTTCTTCGCATGGCGTGAAGTTGGTGGTCAGATCTAAAGACCACCCAATGACAGCAAGAGACTGGCTGGGATCAGATCAACGTCTCACACAAATGCTCTTACATCACCAATGACAAGCGTTCTACTTCTCGAGCAAGCAAACTTGACCTGGCATGACTTTGAATCCACTGATAAATGGCATGAAATTCACATGTTTCTTCCTCGTCTGCTTATAAAGCAAAAGAAAAACAAAACAAGAAAAGAAGCAGATAAAAAGTATGAAGCATGGTACAAGCTTCAACGCTTGCGTCAACACTCCAACGTGGTGGAGTACACATGGGGTTTCCAGGAAATCACTAGCAATGACCTCGCTCCTAAAGAACTCCCGTTTTACTCCAATAATGGCTTACATCATGGCATTTGGCAAACCATTGCAATATCTGAAATCCACTATGACATTTTGTAAAAGATCATAGCATCCGATTGCATGGATATCACATGGTACAATGGCTATGGATGATGGCCTCAAGGCCATCATCCATACCCTGGCGGAGGGAAGTTGCAAACAATGGAAATCTCATCCCTCATGGAGGTTGTCACCATCAGTTAACATAATTAGCGGATGTGATTGACTTGTGAGAAGGAGGGTCACATATTGCACGCCTGTCAAAAGGGGAAAATGAAGACCAAAAAGGGAGGAAATGCATAGAGAAAAAAGAATAGTAGGACACAACAAAGGGCAAGACTAGAAGGCGAGACTCTTTTGCGATCAGAAGGTGCTGTGCCAAATGATTTCCCGCATGAATGGCTCAAACAACTATTCCAAACTCTAAGAAAGCCACATGACTTCCGAGCTTGCATACAACTCCATGACATATGCCGCCATCGGAAAGATCTCGTTTGACATGGTTCATGGAAACTCCCATCAACTCTCACAGGTTTGCAGAATTCAAGCTTCATACCAACAGTCAACATCCAAGGACAATAAATGTAGAGCATTTGGGACAAGACTGGTCAAACTCATGTGAAGCCACAACCACCGTTGAAGGGAGCAAGGAAAAAACATAGGAAAGACACCGACTTCCATGTTGGTGATAACGTCCTAATCAGTATTCTATGTTTGGTTGCAATGACATGGCTGCACCAAGATTTTTCCTACGTGGTTTGGGCCGTTTGTGATTGAGGAAATGCAGACAGCTATTGATACATAACTCCGACTACCAGACAGCAAGCCAAGTGCCATACCACGTTGGCCACCGTGACCTTGCCGTCAACCACAGTGCGTTAAGCGCGCGCAGCCTCTGATGCTCAGAAGTGGGAGTCTTCCATGCGTGATGAGTTGAACGCCCTCAATGACCATGTTGTTTACTAGATGGTCAATGTACCACCGGGATGTAAGGTCATTGATGCCCATTGGGTATTTTGGCGTAAGTAAATCTTAAGAGCACACTCAGAAAGTACAAGACAAGAATCAGGGCAAAGGGGTTCTCCCAGGTCCCAGGAATTAATTTTGATGAGACATTTGCACATGTCGAGTGATACACTACAGCCATAGTACTGTTGAGTCTTGTGGCCCACCATGACTGGGAGCTGGAACAGATGGACGTGGAGAACGTGTTCCTGCACGGCAGCTCAATGAGGATATCTACATGGTCTAGCCTCCCGAATTCTCTCATGGAACGAGTTGAGTCTGGCAACTACAGAAGGCCCTCTACGGCCTAAAACGGTCATCTTGACGCTGGAACCAAGAGATCACATCCACCCTCAAGAAAGGGGGGTACCGACGTAGTATGGTTGATCCGTCACTCGTTGTCACCCCACCTTCTGTTCTATTCGTAACTGTCCTTGTGTATGTGGACAACTTGCTAATAGCATCACCCAGCCAGTATGTTGTTAAGTCAGTGAAGAGACTCTTGTAATCCACGTAACAGATGAAATACCTACGGCTGGCTTGTGTCTTCTTGGGCATAGAGCTTTAATGTGATCGCTCTTGTCGCACCCTCCATGTCCACCAGGCTACGTATGTCCGCAGCCTAGGTGAGCACTTTGCCTTCTTGCTAGAGTCCACAGCCATAGAGTTGTCGCCGATGACCCCAACTGGGTAGAGGCTGGTGAAGACACTCGATCTGTTTAAGCAGGGGCAGACGGTTGATGTGACAGACTACATTCGTGTCATCCAGTAGTTCATGCACCTCGCAACGACGACTAGGATAGTTGTTACCTTCTCTGTGAACTTTCTAGAACCGTTCTCCCAATGTCGTAGGGCACGCCAAATGGAGGCCGCCTTGCATGTCGTCATGTACGTCCTCTCCACTGCCCAGACTGGTCTTTGTTCTCAGGTACAACCTTTAGTAGTGGTCGATGGATACACAGGCAGCAATTGGGCCGGTGACACCGAGGTTGAGTTAATCGACCCAAAATCGTGCACTCGTAGATCACTGTACGATTTTGGGCCGGAAGTCCGACTTCGGGGGGCGAAATCGGACTTCGCCCGGCTCTGCAAAGTCGCAGGCGGAGCTTCGCCAGTGAAGTCGTCAAACAGTCACAAACCCCTTGAGCGAGGGGTTTGTGACTGTTCGAGGGGGGTTTGCGGGTAGGTTTGGATGGGGGGTCCGAGAATCCCCCTGCGATGGAAGGGAATTTGCTGGGCCCCGCTACCGCGGGGCCCAGCAGATGCCCGCGCAAAAACAAAACCCTAAACCCCCGAATGTAATTCGGGGATGGGTTTGTTCGGAGTTTGGGCTTCAAACTAGGGGTTGAACGTGGATTTTAGTGGTGGGAAAAACATGAAAAGGGCGTTTTCGCTCGATCGCGATGGAGCGATGACCCCTTTGCGCGGGCGAAGCCCACGCAAAACACAAAACCCTACATCGTATGAAGGGGTTTGCATGTCTGACACAAAAAAAAGGGGTCGTCGCTCCATCTCGACCTCGCGATCGAGCGTCGACCACCTTTCTGACATTGGCGAAGCCGATGTCAGAACGATCGGACTTCGCCCTCGATTTTGGCGAAAAGGGGTCGTTGCTGAAATCGAGGGCGAATACGGAAAGAAACTTCCGACGCGGCTTTTTTGGCCGATGCACTCGAACTCGAGTGCATGAATTAAGGTCGATTGACCCTAAATGCACCATCCATTGCATCACACTTTGTTGTGACAATCAGAATACCAAGGCCATTGCTGAACATGATGGTATGCATCACATATGCACGAAGCACGTCAATGTGGAGCATCACTTTGTACGTGAGAGAGTAACTACATGTGATGTCCAGATCTTTTTGGTCAACACTCGACAGCAACAAGGTGAGTTCCTCATGAAGGCACTCAGCAGCAACATCTTCAAGGCAACAGTGCATGATGTTGGTCCGTTGTTCTATGTGAGGCTATTGGATGAGCAGTGATTACATGTTTGCGTAGTGACATTTGTCACATCATGTGACACTCGTTTGTGTCTGTGAGTATTTGCTTGTGTGCATCAACTGTGGGTGATGGAGGAGTGTTGGTTTATACACCACAAACACGTTGTGACCTCTGGCCTTCCTACACAGTTACCACACTGATGTAGGTGATTGATGCAAGAGGAGCACTGCCACTGTCTCCATCGTTTGCTTAACGATGCCAAGTGGGAGGAGATGTAGAGCCGCTCAATGGCTTTTTATCATTTCGTAGGCACTGAAAACTGAGTTTCACAGTGATCTTTTCCGNGAAGTCGTCAAACAGTCACAAACCCCTTGAGCGAGGGGTTTGTGACTGTTCGAGGGGGGTTTGCGGGTAGGTTTGGATGGGGGGTCCGAGAATCCCCCTGCGATGGAAGGGAATTTGCTGGGCCCCGCTACCGCGGGGCCCAGCAGATGCCTGCGCAAAAAAAAAAACCCTAAACCCCCGAATGTAATTCGGGGATGGGTTTGTTCGGAGTTTGGGCTTCGAACTAGGGGTTGAACGTGGATTTTAGTGGTGGGAAAAAATGAAAAGGGCGTTTTCGCTCGATCGCGATGGAGCGATGACCCCTTTGCGCGGGCGAAGCCCGCGCAAAACACAAAACCCTACATCGTATGAAGGGGTTTGCATGTCTGACGCAAAAAAAAGGGGTCGTCGCTCCATCTCGACCTCGCGATCGAGCATCGACCACCTTTCTGACATTGGCGAAGCCGATGTCAGAACGATCGGACTTCGCCCTCGATTTTGGCGAAAAGGGTTCGTTGCTGAAATCGAGGGCGAATACGGAAAGAAACTTCCGACGCGACTTTTTTGGCCGATGCACTCGAACTCGAGTGCATGAATTAAGGTCGATTGACCCTAAATGCACCATCCATTGCATCACACCTCGTTGTGACAATCAGAATACCAAGGCCATTGCTGAACATGATGGTATGCATCACATATGCACGAAGGACGTCAATGTGGAGCATCACTTTGTACGTGAGAGAGTAACTACATGTGATGTCCAGATCTTTTTGGTCAACACTCGACAGCAACAAGGTGAGTTCCTCATGAAGGCACTCAGCAGCAACATCTTCAAGGCAACAGTGCATGATGTTGGTCCGTTGTTCTATGTGAGACTATTGGATGAGCAGTGATTACATGTTTGCGTAGTGACATTTGTCACATCATGTGACACTCGTTTGTGTCTGTGAGTATTTGCTTGTGTGCATCGACTGTGGGTGATGGAGGAGTGTTGGTTTATACACCACAAACACGTTGTGACCTCTGGCCTTCCTACACAGTTACCACACTGATGTAGGTGATTGATGCAAGAGGAGCACTGCCACTGTCTCCATCGTTTGCTTAACGATGCCAAGTGGGAGGAGATGTAGAGCCGCTCAATGGCTTTTTATCATTTCGTAGGCACTGAAAACTGAGTTTCACAGTGATCTTTTCCGGTCGCCAATGCCACACTGATGTAGGTGATTGATGCAAGAGGAGCACTGTCACTGTCTCCACCGTTCTCACTACGCTCAACACTGAGTTTCACAGTGATCTTTTCCGGTCGCCAATGCCACACTGATGTAGGTGATTGATGCAAGAGGAGCACTGTCACTGTCTCCACCGTTCTCACTACGCTCAACACTGAGTTTCACAGTGATCTTTTCCGGTCGCCAATGCCACACTGATGTAGGTGATTGATGCAAGAGGAGCACTGTCACTGTCTCCACCGTTCTCACTACGCTCAACACTGAGTTTCACAGTGATCTTGTCCAGGGATTTGTAGTCGTGTTGCTCCTTCCAAGCTGCATTTTGCTCTTGTTTAGGCAACAACTCACCCATAGCAATCTTCCAAAAAACAAGGCCGATGGTTTGGCTCCACACGCCACGTGAATAGCAAGCGAGGGTGAGCTTGGTGCCCGCTCGCTCGCTATCACGTTGCTCGCAACTATCACCTCAGTGAGTTCTTACACGTGCAACTTGACTCTTGTGTGCGCATTGGTGTAGAATCTCCTTCCATGGTCCTCTCTTGGCACTCCATCCATGCTTTCCCTCGCACTCTCTCCCAAACATCAGGGTACCTCATCGATACGATGCCTTGTGCGCTCAGCAAAAAGACAAGAAATTTGATATCAACCAAACCTAGTGAGGATGTGCAGGGTGCAAGTCTTTATTGTTCAGCCCTCCATTATGCACACCATATGATAGTTGTGTGCATTAAAGAAAAAGCACATGGCATGTTGCACGGTGCATTACACGCCAAAAGAACGAAATCAAAGTCAACAAGGTTGTCCCTGTCTATTCTTTTCAAAATCAAGGTCAATCATAGAAAGCAAAGTCGTCTATATGAAGTTGATCAAAGAAGCAAATAAAAACTCAATCTATTATATCATACGATCCTACAATGTATGACTAAGCGTGTTTACAATGCGACAAATGTTTGTAAAACTGATATCTGCAATACTCCTGTATGACTCTTGTTCTATGATACATTTACAGACAAATGTTACATTCTGTTATGTACGATACGTGTCGTGATTAGAAAACTTATCTTGAGGCTGAAAAATGGCCGTCCGATAGGACAATCTAACGTCTCACATAACAACTATGAAAATACATTACGGTTCTTCTATCTGTTGCAATACAAAACAGGGGATCGTATGAATAATGCCAATTCCAGAAACGTTCTTGTGTCCATAAACAGACACGGAGTTTACTCATGATAGGACAATTGGTCACAAGAACAGTGCAGAACATCTTGTAATATCTACTATATGAAGAATAGATACATACTAGGTCGCATGCAACCATCGCAAGGTGTGTGTAGTACGAAGCGCCGTTGTGCGCTATGTGGAACGGACCACGGCAGCACCCCTTGACCATGCTCCACCGCGACTGCATGTAGATACGGGTTTGACAATGCGTAGTCGTCACATAATAGATTAGACATCAGACGGAAACTTAGAATTAAACCCCCCAGCAATAATCATCAGCAAAAGGCAGGCATATGCTTCAATATTGTGTGAAACGATTAGAGCATTACACTTTTTCTGTTCTCTTTACCATCACATTGCACGCAAACAAGAAGGAAATGAAAACAGTAAGGAATCCCTAAAATCCTGAAATTCATTATTACACTACCCAAGTTACTACTTACATGTGCATTACAGTGGGATTCCGTTCATGATTTGTCAAAAGTGGGCACCGCAGTCACCGTTACTTAGTGTTTGCTTTTTCTAGACAGGGTGGTAAGTTGTTAAAATGAGTAGGTAATCCATACTTTCCGTGGGGAAAGTGGGCTATCAGGCAGGACCACGCTCAACATTGTTACATACCAGATGCTCGCGAGTCCCTAATCTTTCCGAGTGGGCATTTCTGTTATTACAAAAACAGTCGATTGCGTCGCGAGACCGCGATATTCACTCCGAAGGTCAAGGAAAAACCGGCCAACTGTCCTTGCCCCCAGCAAATCCTCTTGAACCTTTTGACAACTTTGACCACTCTCGCAAATCTATGATAGAATTATCACAACCTTTTGGTCGGCTTCTTGATGCACTGAGCCAAATCTGGATTTAGAAGACATCTCGCATCTTCACCGTCGATCTCAAAGCCCCCCAGTTTCTTGGCGGACCTTCTTGAATCCGACCACTCAAGACGTGACTCCACACGCGTCGCTCAACAATCGACAGAATTGCTCCGACTATGTCTCAATCGTAACTCTAGACTTGTATACATGTGTTAAAGCATTTTGACACTTTTCATCAAAGTACACTTACTGCTAATTAAAAAGTCTCAATTGTCCGGAATTCTAAATTGTGTTCTGTCTCACGACTTCTACCTGTTCACCATCTATGTTGTGTTTTGCATAACCCTTGGTATCAGAGCGGAGCAGTGCTCGAGAGGCATCCGACTATTTTACCCATCGGGAGGACTACTTCTCATAAGCCGTCAGCGCATCTCGCACGTCAAGACTTCACAGACTTTGCAAACATGACATAAAGCAAGTGAGCACAAACGATGACCAGCAGCTGGTCTTTGGCATGCCTTCAAAGATTGAGGAGCAGCATGTGCCTGTGCACGTGAACCCCGAGCAGTGGCGAATGCTGGCATGGCAGGCTATGAGGCAGTTGGATCAACCCCTACGCCTTCGACGGCCAGTCCAGTCGCGGAACCAATGGTGGTAAACCAGCCTCCCCTACTGACGGCCTCAACGACAGGGACATGAACAACAGGTGGCACGAGACAACAGGCGCAGATCAACAAGGAATTGGTGAACCTAATCTCCGTGCTTGAGGGGATCAACAACTATTTGCTCAAACAGCTCAATGTCACAATGGAGGCTCTTCGCAATGCAAGCGCATGTGAAGCGGTGCTCGTCGAGAGAAATTCCAAACTCATAAGCAAATCCAAAAAATTTCCGGCTCTACCAAAACCGTTCAATCTCGCAAACTCAAAAGGACCGACGGTCCGGATGTGGCTGACGAGTTTGGAGGTGTAATTCATTGCTGCTGGGGTCAAGAATGACCATCAGAAAATTGGCCTCGCGGCCGCGTATTTGCGTGGCACAACGCTCAGTTGGTGGTCTGATCTAGAGACCATCGAACGGCAGTAGGAGACTGGCAGAGCATCATCAACAGCTAACAGTGCCCGTCTCATATTGCCGACCGCATACGTTCTACCCTTAGAATAGATCAACCCACTGTGGCAAGACGTGCTAACACCACCAACCGACTGGAACGAATTCTCGCGCGTGATGTTTGCACGTTTTGAACAAAAATTCTGACGCACGGTACAAGCTCCAGTGTCTCCATTAGCAGTCCAGCGTGGCAAAGTACACGCGGAGATTGTGCAAGATCATCATCGGAGCAGACATCACCCCCAAAAAACTCTGTTTTGACTACAACAATGGCCTCAAGCGAGACATCCGACGAGCAATTGCCGTTTTCAGCATCCAAAACGACTTGCCACGGATGATCGCAGCAATAGAATGGATTGACAGTGCCAACTACAATGCTTGGATCCAATAATCCTACTGTTGGTAACCTCCTAACCACAATTACCTTAGAAACCAAAAAGAAAACAGTCTACGGACTCCTCGACTCCGATGGAAGTAGACGTCGTCGACCAAAGAGATATGCATAGGGTGGGCAAAAGCATTTTATCGAGTCAATGTATGTATCAATATCGAGTATCGATATCGATATTAACATCGATATCAATATCGATAGTCGATATCAATACGATATTGATATTGACCCTTAGGGGGGGAGGACGGAACCCCCTCTCATGGGGAGGTCCGGGGCGGCGCCCGCCCCGACCTCGATATCGACAATATCAACGATATTTAACTAAATTTTTTTTTCACAAGCGAGAGACGAGCGCGGCTCGGGGATCTCCAGAGAGGCTTGCTTCTTCATTATGGACTAGAAGGCTCATTTTTTTCCATTCCAGTCCACAACTCACCCGTCACTAGCCTTTTCAACACTAACTTTTCAATGTCTTTGCGACGACCAAGGACAACTCTTCAGCCTCCTCAACTCTTCACATGGGTTGCCAACGCCATGAAGGGACGCTGAATACCAAGGCTACGCAAGGAGCGCCCACCCATCGTTAAGGACGTTAACTCTACTCCACCCACCTCCACCACCTCCACCCTCTCCACCCACACTTCTCCACCACCCGTCGTCGTTGAACCGGGGTGGTACAAACCAAAGGGTGCACGATCCCCACAACGCAGTGGATCTCCTCCTCTTCCAACGGTGAAATTCTATGATGTCCTCGCAACACCGATAGTTGAGATGGTAGCTGCAAAGTGCGCGCCACCATTCATCACCGATATCCGCCGGGCGTCACCTTCCCCAAAGAGGCCCCGCCGCTCCTCCCCCTCCTTGTCATCCGCCGATCACTCCTTAGTGGAGAGGCCTCCTCTACTTACCATTGTTGTGGCAGTGAGTGGCACCCGTCTCGCCACATGCCTCCACCATCCACCATTTTCTGTGATGGCATGGTGTTCTCGCCTTCGAGGAGGGTGATTGATCTTCTCCTTTTGGCAGCAGACTTTGTAGTGTTGCAGGACACTATCATGGTGGATGAAGGTTTTGGAGAGATTGCACCATGGTCTTCGACATCGTGGGCTGTTGTGGCGGTGGCGGGAGGAGCAAGTTGAGGTAGTTGTGAAGTTGGTGAGAGTGGAGGAGCGGGCGGCAGCAGAGGGGCAAGCTGAAGTGGTGGTAGTGGAGGAGGTGGCAGTGCAGCAGAAGGCATTAGTGGTGGAGGGGTAGGCGGTAGCGGTAGATCTGGCGACAGTGGTGTAAGTGGTGGTGGAGGGGCGAGTAGTGGCACTGGGGGTGGAGATGGGGATGAAGGAGGCGGAAGAGGTGGTGGTAGACACTGGTGGGATGGGGAGGAAGACGCAGGAGATGGTGAGGAGGAAGATGAGGGTGATGAGAATGGCAGTGGTCAAGGTAGTACACGTGGGGGGAGCAGCAGCAGCAGAAGACATGGTGGGCGGTTGTGGCGCGCGTCAACAAAGGCTCCCAGCGAAATGATTTCCCTTGCCACCCGGTGTTTTTGGCCTGGAGGAC
>SZWC01000377.1:35586-54714 GCA_023375785.1 Penium margaritaceum
AAAAAAAAAAAAAAAAAGAAAAAAAAAGAAGAAGAAATGGCCATTCAGTCTTTTCCTCCTGCCAGCACAACCACTCACAGAAGAAACAGTTTGGTTAGGGAGCCAATTGAAGCTGGAATGCTGCCAGTGAGTTCGTTTTGGGGCAAAAGTCTGCAGCTCAACCAGTTTTCATAAGAAACAGGAGATTGTCACAAGCAGTGTTTTTTTTTACCACAAGTGAAATGAGCACAGTTCACACTGCATGGTTTACATCTTGCTTCAAATGCAAGTCCGATGTGACACCAAGTGAGCAGAACACATTGTGACGTTCCTTACACTCCATCAAGTCCTTAAAC
Source organism: Penium margaritaceum (assembly GCA_023375785.1). NCBI lineage: Eukaryota > Viridiplantae > Streptophyta > Zygnematophyceae > Desmidiales > Peniaceae > Penium > Penium margaritaceum. Next base: position 35,922 of record SZWC01000377.1, read on the forward strand.
TCCATCAAGTCCTTACACTCCATCAAGTCCTTACACTCCATCAAGGAGGTGGAAAATGAGAGCGTGAATCAGGGAGCACTTGATAGAGCATATGAGTCATCAATCTCTGCCCCTCATTCTCCCACATCACATCAACCCACTGTGCACCCCACTGACTTGAATATGTTGTGACATGTCGCATGTATTGGACATCTCAGCATCAGTTCAATCTTGCCAAAAGTTGCCCTGAAAGGTACAAACTGGATGTGGTGTGGTCAGCTAGTAAAGTTGGTGGAAAACATGATAAAAGATGTAGGATGCACAGGCCTACATTCTTCTGTTTCTGCCGCCACTAGCCACCACATTCTTTGACTCCAAGAACCCCTCAGTCTTTTCCTCCTACAAGTACTCTCACTCACAAGTACTGCAGATTTGTTAGGGCACCAACGGCAGCTGGGATGCTGCCATTCAGATAATTCTCATTCAGGTTCCTGCAGCTCAAACGGTGTGCATAGGAAACACCGGAATGACACAAGCAGTGTTCTGTACCACGAGTGAAGGGAACACAGCGCTCAAACTCAAGGGACAGCTTACAGCTGTTCATCACAATGTGGATACAAAAAAGCCTTCAACACAAGTACTCGTCTGAAGGGTGAAATGAACCTTTTTTCTTTTTCTTTTTCTTTTTTATAACAAAGCTTTTGTTTTCATGTGTGCAAGTCTCCTACAGTCAGATCGACACACTGTGAATGCTGGAAAATATATCGTTACAGTGCTGCTTCACCAAGCACCATCACAGCACACTCACATGACATCCCACTGCCATACACATAACACGTGCATCCGTGGCCACCAGTTCATCATTCAGAATTCTGACAGCATTTAATGGCTCAGAATCTCCTTCCGCTTGACACCAGGCTACACACTCTACTTGGGCCTTGCAAACAGTTGATCTGGGTCACAAAATGATCATCTGGAGAGCTACGTGACATCAGAATCGGGAAAAGTGCACACTGGGGCACTATGCAACTGCTCAGGCATTGACATCAAACGGCCATAAGCAATCACGGCGCAACCAAGTTGGTCTGTTTTCAACCATGACAGGAGAACAGTCGGAAAGCAAAAGTCTGCGGCCAGTGTGCCGCCATCCGCCACTACACTGTCTCCCACTCCAGATCCAGGGCCCCATACCCCCCGGAGGTTGCACCAGTTGCTCTGCACGAGCGTGTGCGCCAAGATTTGGTGTTGTTGGACTTATGCGGGGTTGAGCCCGCCCTCGCTGACACCTAGCTTACATGCCCACTGTATTGTGCCGTGGTGGCAGCTCTTATACCACATGGTTGTGCCGGTCCCTGGCGGCATTGCATGTTCCCTTTCTTGATACAGCTTATTTCCGAAACAAACAAAAAACAAAAAAACAAAAAAAACAATCAAAAAAGAAAAAAGAAAAAGAAAAAGTTGAGCTTCCAGTAACTTTGTTCAGTGGGTGGAAAAGGGGAGATTCAGCACTGCATTACAGGTTAAGGGTATGAATCAGACATGGCGCCGTCTGCTGCAGTGGGCTTTAGCCTACAGAGGGAAACATCTGTGTGCTTGTGTTGCCGCTGGTCACCAACATTAGCTGTCGATCAAAGAAGCAAAAAAATGTCAGCATTACCACTCACAGGTTCTGCAGATTCCTCAGGGCACCAATGGAGGCTGGAATGCTGCACGTGAGTTCATTCCGGTTCAAGTCACTGCAGCTCAAACATTCCTCATAATAAACACAAAAAAGTCAACGACAAGGTCGGACAAGGTGAAGGAGGAGGGGCAGGCTCTTCCGGCGGCGGAGGCCACAAAGGAGAAGCACTACAAGGCCGCCCTTGCGCAGCAGCCGGGGTACCGGCTGCGCACGGTGGCTTGGTAGACCTTCGGCGGTCTTGGCCCGGATTTTTGGCGTTTCATCCGCTGGTTGGCGGCGTTGTGCCTCGAGAGGGGTCGGGGCAGGCGCAGTGAGACTGACCTGCAGGGGTGGTTGGCGCGGGCGGTGTCCTTGTTCCCTCAGCGGCTTTGCGTTGCTGGGATTTGGCAGCAGTGTCATGTGCTCCTCGACTTTGGCCTGTGGCGTGGGGGACTGGACCCGGCGCTGGGCAGTGTCACGTCTGTTGAGCTGCCGCGGCCATGGCCCCTTGGCCCTGTTACCCTATCTAACCTTTGCTACACTGTGCCGTTCGACGGCGAGGAGAGTCTCCTCTGTCCTTGACGCTTGCTTCCTTGCTTTTCCTTTCCACCTTGTGCCGTGCGTGGGGGCGTTTGCATGCTTTCATACCCCGTTGTTGTGCCGGTCAGGGTCGGCATTTGCATGTTCCTTCTCATTGATTCAGTTTATATTGAAAAAAAGAAAATGTCAGAAAATGTTAACCAAATTTTCCACTGCCTCCTCCCAAAGTGGACGCCAGCTCTCGGTCCCCTGGGAGGAGGCAGGAAAACAACTCCACCAGAGTGGAGCACGGCTGCCAACGAGCAAGTATAGGCAAGATGGGCCCTTGCCTTGGCTCCGTAAAGACCCATCCCGCTTTCTGAAGATGGCAGTTGAGCCCATGTATAACCAATCACTCCAGCCTCAAAACTGTGTACACAAGAGTGTATTGGAAAGTGAACATAAAAGTGAACATTGAACGTTCACCAAAACTTCTCTATTTCATAAAGATACCTTAATGCTTTTCATGTTTGACAAGGACTGCACATGAATACATGTCTAGTGACACGTATTCATGTTTGCGATTGTTGATAAATCTATGGATACAGAAATACACTTATTGACACACTGTTTGTAGAGTGTATGAATTTGGGTAGATTAACTATACCTCGTTGAGCCTGGAGGTTTGCCAAACACTGTAAATCCCCAAGCCATGTGCCCATTGATGTCTACGCCACCCATTTGTTTGGTTGGATCTGTAGGCCTTGACTGTTGGGGACGTTCAGCATAGTGCAGAAATAGCTCGTCAGGACACTTGGTTCAGCGCAGATTGTAGCATTGTCCTGAAACGCGCCCATGTGCCCCAACAACTCACCCCCATTGTGACCCAACTCTGTTGCATCTTCCTCCAACACCGGCAAGAGGGCCAGGTAAAAAAGAAACATAGTATCTTCCTCAGCAACTACTGCCACTCACAGGTATGTAAGATTTGTTAGAGCACCTATGGAAGCTGGAATGTTGCCGCTCAGTTGGTTGAAATTCAGGTCTCTGTACATCAAACGGTGTTGATAGGAAACAAGAGAACGTCACAAGCAGTGTTTGGTCGCAGTGCACATTGCATAGTTCAGGACTCGCTTTGAGTGCAATTGACAGGTTACAGCTGGTGACGACAATGTAGATAGGACAGGATTGAAATCTAACGAGTCATCTCAGGGGTGGCATGAAACTTCATTATTCACAGGTTCAATTCTCCCATTGCCAGGTCCACACCCTGTGAACACACTCCGTGAATGTATGCAAACATATACATTTCAGTGCCGATGCACCGAGCACCATCACACCTCACTAATTTGACATCCCACTGCTTTACACATGTGCTACTTCTATGGCCAGGGCTGCATCATGCCAGTTTCCGACAGCATGTCACAGCTCAAAATCTCTGTCCGACTTGGCACCAGGCTACAACTTTCACTTGGGCCTTGCAGACAACTCATTGGGGTCACAAAACAGTCAGCTCGAGAGATGGGTGGCATCAGAAACGGGACAAGTGAACACTGGGATGCTATGTTACAGTGCACAGCCATATCATTCGACAACTGTTCAGCCCTTCAACTCTTCACGAATTCATATGAAAATCCAGAAGCACATCAAGGTGCAACCAAGTTGGTCTGTTGTCAGCCACGGCAGAAGTGCACTTGGAATTGCAGAAGTGCAGTCGGAATTGCAGAAGTTGAGCTTCCAGTGACTTTGTTCAGTGGGTGGCAAAGGGGAGATTCAGCACTGCATCAAGGATGAAGCGTAGGAATCAGACGTGGCCCTGTCAGCTGCTGTAGCCGCTGCACAGCAGCTGTAACATGGAGAGGCCTACATCCTCATGCTTGCGTTGCCACTAGTCACTAACGATATCTGTCAATCACAGAAACATTTTTCGTTTTCCTCGTGCGAGCACTACCACTCACAGGTATTGCAGATTGACTAGGGCACCAATGGAAGCTGGAATGCTGCCAGTCAGATGATTGTTGTCCAAGTCTCTGCAGCTTAGACGGTGTTCACGAAGAGCACGAAAACTTCACCAGCAGTGTTTTGTACCATGAGGAAAAAGAATCCAGTGCACATTCAGGTCTCGCTTCAAATGCAAGTGACAGCTTATAGCTGGTGACCACAACGTGGATATGACAAGCTTGAACCAGTCATCTCACAGGTTGGAGGCATATCTTTTTGCACTAGTCTCAATCTTCCACAGACATTCATACCCTGAGAACACAGACAAACATGTCACAACAATGGTGATGCACTAACAAGAGGGATCTCACTATTCAGACATGCCTCACCTTCGTTCTGCCCAGTGCGCGAGGGCCTCTGCCAAATACTGTCGAGTCTCGCGAGAGAGGCAGATCTTGGCCAAGCGGGCCAAGAACACCCATAACTTGTTTCACAAGGCAGGGCTCGCAGGTGGTGTCCTCTCCGCGGAGCCACCCTGTATCCCTCAACGTTCCCCTCGTCAGCAGCCGCGAGCGCCCGACCCGGCCCTGTGGCTCGGTTTCCCTGTGCGTCCACCGTCGTGACATCCAGTACCCATGTGATGCCGAGATCGTGGTCCACCAGGGTGAGGTCTGGTCGAATGTACCCCCACCCTCCCGGCAATGGCAGCACGTCCATCGGCTCCACGGAGATGGAGAGACAGTGCTCCCGGCATACATCAGCAAGCTCGTCGCGGATGGCGTTGAGAACACACCAGATCGCGCCTCCCTCCTTCTCACATCTGGTCAGTGCTGCAGGCTCGAGGGGGTGGACCTGTACCTGCTCCAGGTGTGCGAGGGGGAGGCCTAACAAGAGCTGTGCATGGAGTCGGAAGTCTGCCGCAGGAAGGAAGGTCCGGTCGTCCTCCCCCGACGACGTGGCCTGGAGCCACAGTGCTCTGCCCTGTGTCGCTGTGGCCCAGCATCTCCTATGTGCCCGGCAGCAGCACTGTGCTCGGTCCGTAGCGCACTAGATAAGCGCAGTGACGCCGCGCTACTGTCCCAGCCTCTTCCACCCACCGCTCTCGTCAGCTCGCATACAACACCTCGCTCAGCTGCTGATAGAGCCGTGGCGCTGGTCCCTTCTGCAGGCCGTCCAGAGAGGGGAAGGCGCAGAACACCTGCACCGGCAGCTCCTCCTCCACCCGCCGCCACAAGGGGGTGAGGAACTCCAGGGTCTGAGCTGAAGGCAGGAAGGAACCAAAGTCTGAGACCAGTGCATGGAGAGAGCCTGTGGTGCATGCGAAGGCGAGCGGCGCCCAATCGAGGGCACTGAGGACGCTAGCGCCGCCAAAGCAGAAGGGGTGCTGTACTTGCCACTCGGCGAGCTGCTGCAGGCCACAGTCCTCCACCTCTCGGTCTACAGCCGTCGTCACCTGTAGCAGCGAGAGGACAGCTGCCCACACGGCCTCGTCGAACCGCTGCAGCACCTCCAGCCACCACCGCTCGGGGGGCAGGGCCCGCACGCAGAAGTCTACACGGGGGATGATGCAGAGTCGGAGGAGGGTCATCGCCGCCTAAACGTCCTCCATGCGACCTAGCTGCAGGACATCTCGGGTCTGCTGCGGCAACCACACCTCCGCCCACTCCTCCTGAATGTCCTGGGTGCCAACCGGGCAGCCCAGGACCTCCACTCATTGGGTCGTCCAGGGTAGCACTGTGAGCGCGGGGGGGGGATGGCCTCTGTCGAGCGCTGCCACAGAAGGCACTTTCCAGGCTGGACGCGTAGACCCCGGAGCGTAGCGGCCTCCACGAAGGCCGCCATGCAGGTCCCCAAGAGGTCGGGGGGCCCGCAGACAGTCGCGTCATCCTGGTAGGGACCAATGTGGCCCAGTCGATCACCACTCTCTGCCGCCAGGGCCCTGGAGGCCGCGTGTAGAGCGGGGGCCAGTGCAAGGTCAAAGAGTGCAGGGCCTAGTGGATCACCCTGGCGGACACCGCAGGCGCTCTCCAGGACGGCGGGAGTGTCGACGTCGAAGAGGAGGAGCTGGGCAGGACGGAAGGAGAACTGCCAAAGGTATGGGATCAAAGACCCCAGGCCCGAGTCGAGTGCTGCCGTGAACACCGACGCCCGCCCCACCTCGTTAATGGCGTTGCAGATGTCAAGTTGGAGCAGCCCGAAGGATGGGGTGGCGGTGAGGATGGCCCTGATCCCTCGTACCAGGAGAGCTGTGCCGTCGGACACGCCCACGCCGTATTGATGGGGCCGAAGCACGGAGTTCGGCTTCTCTCTGTCGCAGAGCAGGAGCAGCTTCCCCGCCAGTCGCGTCCACACCTCGCCCACCGCGATCGAACGCACTCTTCCTCCTCTGAGGCCCCCTTTTGGACCGGGATGAGGCTGCTGCGGCTGATGCAAGAGGCTTTTTTCCAGCTATTGCACCATAAACCTGGATTACAGAATCGACCAGAAGTAAGGATATGGATAGCACAGTGCAAAAATCTAAGTTTTGATGGATGGAAACATAAAACTCTACATCGGGTGCCCCGTGCTCCTGCACAACCACTACACCTCCTACCTTACTTCTTGGCTTTCCCTTTCCCCTTCCCCTTGCCACTGCCCTTCTTGAACTCTGGCATGGGAGGGTTCCTGCCTCTAAACTTTCTCATGTTCTGTCTCGTGTAGGATAACAGGTGTTTGATGATGGTGGACGTAGCTGGCACTGCATGTACCAACCTTGCAGCGCGGGCAAGTTCAGGGTACTCCTTTTCATGCTACTTCCAATAGCAGAGGATGTCACGGTGGGACCCTCACTTCAGCGCAGTAGGAGTGCAGCTCATTAGCGAGTGCGTGAGCTCCCTCAACGGCTAGCGCAGCTGCTGAGCTCTACATGTTGCTTTTGCAGCTGCGCGCCCCGAAAAGGTCATCCAGCTTGTCCTCCTCATCGTCGCCCATGGCGATGGCAGAGAGTTTGGCCGGCAGAGGGGCATCTGCAATGACAGTGACTCATCCTCCTCCCTTGTTGCTGCTGTGATGCTGTGCTTGGTCTTGTACACGTCATAGTATGGCTGTAGCAGAAGCATCACAGTTTCACAGACAGCAGCTGCTGCTTGAAGCCCCGAGACATCTGTGGCGATACTGTACCACTGAATGCAAATTGAATGCAAGTACGTCAATGTGTCATCAAATTTGGACACATGTATAATGACCAGCTCAATTCCGAGGAAAATCCATGAGCTTACAGGCCCATGTTCATGCCGTCGCCCCTGGTCTTGATGCTGATCTGGCCAAGGAACTTGGAGATGAAGAGGCCGAAGTGTCAGGTGACCAGCCACAGCCAGAACGGGACGTCAATGGAAGGACCAGTGAGCCAGCTCCGGGCCAATGCTCTCAAGGAACAGACCAGTCCAGCTCTTGCCACCAATGGCCGGGATGCTCGAGCGTGCAAGCTATCCAATGAGGGAGAAACCAAACATAGACACATCGGTCCTCAGTGGGTCATCAACAGCGCAGGTAACGCGGGCAGTGGTCGCCGCCTCCAGCATAACTGACCTCTTTGCCACGAAAGCGGACTTCAGCTGCACGCAATTTGCAGTCGCTGCTAGCGAAGCGCCGCAAAGGCCGGCAACGGGGACGGAGATGGAGCAAGCAGCGACGGAAGCCATGGTGACAGATGGTTTCGGTTTCTTGGAGTACTTTTCCGGCTTGTCGCGCACAGCTAGCAGGCCAGGGTACAAGGCAGCAGTGAAAAGGGTCTTCTCTGAGAGGCCAGCAGTGGTAGTGGCTGCGGGGTTCTCTGCCTCTGATCCTGAGGACAAGTCAGAGTCAGAGCCGGTGTCATCGCGGCAGCAGCTGCTGCTACTCTTGCGCTTTTGGCACGGAGTTTTCCGGCAGCAGTCTTGGGGCCAGCAGCTGCTGCTTTCTTGTGCTACTGCACGTTCTGGTACGCGCTCTCAATTGCGTGGATAAGCTTCTACGCGGTTTTTCGATGGTGGTCGGCGATGCATAAACTAGGAAAGGACTCCACTTTTTTTTGGTGCACTTTTCATTGAAATGAGGAAAGCATGCAAAGCCGCCCCTGACCGGCACATCTACGGGGTATAAGGGACGCCGCCACCAACGGCACATTAACGGTGGAAACGATAAGCAGCTAGGTACCGGCAAAGACCGGTTCAAAGGCACAAAGATCTGACAGAGAGAGGGCACTAGGCAAACCGAGTCCATGTGCCAATGGAAGAACATCCTCCTCTGGCCGAGGGTCTGCAGCTGCACAGTGGATCACGCCATGGAACCGTATCGCGGCACACAGGCTGCGAATGCCCGCAATGGAGACCCGCTGGGCAAGGGCAGAGACCGCCCGCTGGGCCCAACGCTCGAAAACCTCCTCCGAGCAGCGGCGCGGCCCCCGTGCTAGGCAGACTCTGGCGAGGCGGGCCAGAAAGGACCAGAAGTGGTCACCGAGGCCTCCAAGAGTCTCCCAGGCCAGCGGACGCATCTGCCGACCGCTCCCCTCCACCGCGGAGTACAGGCTCACCTTGGCCTTCTCTGCCGCAACGACTGCCAAGCCAGGCCCCGTGGCACGGACCCCATGGGGGTTCACGGTGGTGACATCCAGCACCCACGTGAGGCCTGACTCGGGGTCAGTCAGCGTCAGNTCGCCCAGCACCGCTGGTGGGCGTGACGCACACATCCGCTGCGTGAAGTGCACGGGCGCCCTCCCCCCTCGGCACAGCCGCAGCGACGCCGGTGCAGCTCCCCAACCTCCGCAATCCACCCCTCCCGCCGAAGAGAGTACCATAGCCGACACATACTCTGATACAAGCCTGCGGAGGAACTCTGCTGCAAGGTCTCCACAGAGGGCAAGGCCTCGAAGACGGGCAGAGGTAGCTCCTCCTGCACCAAGTCCCAACCCGGGGCCAGATGCTCCAACGCCGATGCTGCTGGGAGGAAAGGCGCGAACTCGCTTGAGAGGGTAGGGAGCAGGGTACCAGTCGCACAAGCATAGGCTAGAGGAGCACGGTCACGCGCCCCGACCAGCCCGGCTCCCCCGAAGGCAAAGGGCAGCTGAGACTGCAGGTGGGCAAGGCGCTGTAGCTCGTAGTCCACCGACCCCACTTGAGTGGCTGGTGAGACCTACAGAAGCTGGAGAACCGCCTCCCAAATAGCCGTGTCAAAGCGGTGCAGGATGGACAGCCAGCTGTCGTCAGGCGGGAGTGCCCGCACACAGAAGTCCACCCGGGGGATGACGCAAAGGCGGAGCAGCAGCATGGCCGCCTGGATATNGCTCCCCCGAAGGCAAAGGGCAGCTGAGACTGCAGGTGGGCAAGGCGCTGTAGCTCGTAGTCCACCGACCCCACTTGAGTGGCTGGTGAGACCTACAGAAGCTGGAGAACCGCCTCCCAAATAGCCGTGTCAAAGCGGTGCAGGATGGACAGCCAGCTGTCGTCAGGCGGGAGTGCCCGCACACAGAAGTCCACCCGGGGGATGACGCAAAGGCGGAGCAGCAGCATGGCCGCCTGGATATCCTCCATCCGGCTCAGCTGAGGAAGGCCGCACAGTTGCTCCTGGAGCCACCCCTCTGCCCACCGACTCCGGAACTCAGCCGGGCCCACCGGACACCCCAGCAAAACAACGCCATCCCGACGACAGGGCAAGCCCGCTAGCACCGGCGGGATAGCCGCCTCAGAGCATCGCAAGAGAAGGCACTTCCGTGGCTGGATGTGCAAGCCACGGAGTGCAGCTGCCTCGGTCATGACAGTGAAGGCGGCGGCAAGAAGCTGAGGCGGGGCTGTCACAGTCGCGTCATCTTGGAAGGCCCCTACATGCCCATAGCAAGACCCCTGCGCACCTCTCAGCCGCTGGGTCCCTGCCTCCAAAACCGGCGCCAAGGCCAAATCAAACAGTGCCGGCCCAAGAAGGTCCCCCTGGCGCACACCACTTTTTCAAAATTCCTGCTGACACTTTTCTTTGGCAACTAGCGCATCACACTTCTCTGGGTGGCGAACGGCCAGCTGGTTCCAAACAGGGTCTGACTGCTTTCCGGCGGCACACGGAATGAGTGGCTCCCCATCATTCGTGCAGCCATTCTTGTAGAATGGCTGCACGATTGCCCTTCTGGCTGTAGTGAGACGAAATGGGATTGCCATCATCAGTCTCGATCTGCGACTCAGATTTGTCAATGGCTGCTGACATGCCTGTTGCCAGGGTGTCGGCGGTTGCGGCCATACAGAACACACCTGCTACTTTGACAGATGTAGCCCCGGGCTACATCTGTCACAGTAGCAGGTGTGTTCTGTATGGCCGTTGTCGCTGTCGCCTCCGACAAAGTCCCTATATTGCTCGAAGATGTCTCTGCGGTAGTAGAAGTCCCCATCACTGTGGTGATGCTAAAGAAAGTAAATTCCAGACATTTTGGACTCCATGCAGAACAATCAGTCACGTTGCAAACCAGAGCACATGACCAATCATCACAACTAGCACCAACGACGTCGGATTATTGGAGGCTCAGACAGCTCGTCAACGACGTCGCACCATTTGACACACCGCGTGTTTGAGCTGCACGCGCACATCTAGAGAAGGTGACAGCGTGGATGCCAGCAGATTGGCCGATTCCACAGGACTAATTGTGATAGGTGGACAAAAAGACATGCAGCAAGCACATACACCCAGGTCTTCCATCACCCATAAGGCACTCAGGCATGACTAAGGATTATACGCATTGTCCGGATGTTCATTGTATCTGGATACAGGACGATCTGCTTATCCAAAGACATCTGGATGGTCATCTAGAGGTGCGCCAAGGCTCCACCCACTACGGGGATATCCGGACTGTCCGGCCAGTCCAGATTTTTGGATAGCGGATATTTTTCCTCTCATACCTACCGGCTATCTTCCTCCATTGCATTTGAGGGAGAAAGAAAACTGCACAGTGGGCATTGAAGAAAAGGCTTCCCGTTGATTAAGCGCAGCCGTTGCATGCCGCCTGACAGCCTTCTGTCATACTCGTCTCGTGCTTCCTCTTCACTGGACTAGCAGATGACAAGCATGAGCTACGCCAGCAGCAACAGCAGTCGCATCAGCAGCCGCAGCAGCAGAAGCAGCGACAGCAGCAGCAATAGTAGCAGCGGCAGCAGCGATTCATGCAGATCTCTTTGTCGGAATATGGACAGGAGGGAGGACTCTGTCCTGCACATGACTAGCCAGCTGGGATTCAGAAGGGGTCCACCTGACTGGCTAGTCAGAGCTGCACGAGCCTTAGCCAACCCCATGGGTAAAATCTGAGAAGTGGGCCAAGTAATCTGGGACAAAACATTGTAAAAGGGCTTGAAGAAAAAGACAACCTATCAAGGTAGGTTGCCGTTTATCAACAACAATATCTTTAGACCATGTCAACCTGTAGTCTTTCCTCTGATGCCAATACCACTCACAGATTTTGAAGATTTGTTAGGGCACCGATAGAACCTGGGATGCTGCCAGTCAGTTTGTTGCGGTACAAGACTCTGCAGCTCATGGGGTGTTCATAAAAAACATGAGAACATTACAAGCAGTGTTCTGCACCATGAGTAAGAGAAACACAGTGCACATTGCATGGTTCAGTTCTCGATTCAAATGCAAGTGACAGCTTACAGCTGGTGGCCACAACGTGGTTAAGAAAAACTTTGGCGTGGAACAAAGCTCTTGTCAAAAAAGAAAAAGAAGGGAAAAAAAAACTTTGGACCCTCAACTTCATATGTCCAAGTCTTTCATGACCAGATCCAGACCCTATGAGCGCAGGAAACATATCACTACTGCGCTTATGCGCCAAGCACCATCACACATCACTAATACGACATCCCACTGCCATGCACGTATGCTGCACCTATGGCCACCACTGCATCATGCAACATCCCAACAGCATGCTACAGCTTCAAATCTCGATCGTTTTGACACCAGGCTCCACATTCTACGTGGACCTTGCAGACGATCTGGGTTACACATGGTCAGTTGGAAAGATAGGTGACATCAGAAATTGGATGAGGGGACACCAGAACACTAACTTGCAACACTCGGCCATACAAATGTTCGGCCCTTCCACACTTGAAATATTGACATAAATGATCATGAATGTGTAATGGTGCGACCAAGGTGGTCTGTTGTCAACCACTGCAGGAGTGCAGAGAGAAAGCACAAGTTGAGCGTCCAGTGACTTCATTCAATAGGTGGCAAATGTGAGATTCGGGACTGCATCACAAGTTAAGAGTATGAATCAGACCTGGCGCTGTCAGCTGCAGTAGCCATTGTGCAACAGCCATAGCTATTGCCAACAGCTGTGTTGCCACTAGTCACCAAGAATGTATGTTATCCGCACCAACATGTAAATCTTTCCTCCTGAAAGCACTTCCACTCACAGGTACATCAGATTCGTTAGGGAACCAATGGAACCTGGAATGCTGCCAGTCAGTTGATTGTGGTACAAGTTTCTGCAGCTCAAACGGTGTTCATAAGAAACAAAAGAATGTCCCAAGCAGTGATCTTCTTCTGTCAAAAGATATCTTTATTGATACAAAAAACGCTGCCACGGATAGGCACAAGCACATAGTAGCACAAGAAATGCCGCCACCTTCGGCACAATATGGTGGTAGACGAACGCAAAGAAAAGGGATGCAAGAGTCGTTTTGTCAACAGGCCATCCTCCCCCTCCAGATGACCAGTATAGCAGAGGTCTGAATAGGCAAGATGGTGGCCACGGCCTTGGCGGCAGGGCAGATGACTCCGCAAGGAGTGACAAGTCCAAACTACCACTCCACAAACCAAAGTTGCGGGTCACTCCACACTGCTGCAGAATCCCAGCGATGGACAGCGCTGCACAAGCAGAGTCTCGGCTCAGACCGACCACCCCAGCTGACCTGCCACATTGCACCGGCCAGAGCTTTTCTCCGGACACAAAGAAGCCAATTGATGGATGAGTCGCAAGTCATCTGGCCCCAAACTGCCGGAGGTCTCCCAGGCTACCATGCGCAATTTCCACACTGGCAACATGCCAAGGGCTACCTTGTACTTTGTCTCCTTCCGGGCCCCAGCAGTCTAGAGCAGCTCACCCTCGCTCCTCACCTTGTCCGACTCTGCATTCACTATGGTGATATCGACCACCTATGTCGTGCCCTGCGTCGAGTAAATTACAAGGACTTCCGGATGAAGCCCCCCGGTGGCGGATCATCTGGTTAGACCATTGCACACAGAGAGTGCTCACAACAGATGTCCGCCAACTAATCACAAAGTGCACTGTGGACCCGGATCATCGGCGCTGACCCCAACTGTCGCGTGACTTCTACTGGCAGCAGATCATGGCCAACATGGTAGATGGCTTACCCCCGGGGAAGCCCAAGCAAGAGCTGGGCCCTGAAGGTGAAAACCAGCAGGAGACAAGTACAGGAAATCCCCTGTACCCGTGTGACTGGCATGCAGCATGAGGTCCGCACCCCTAGATTCAAATGTCCAACACCTCCTGGCCATCTGATCAGAAGCCCGTGGGAACATGGCACTGCCTGTAATTTCCACCTCCTCCAACCACAATAGGTGTCTAAAGTGAAAGGACGGGCTGAGTCGCTGATGGCGGCCAGGCCCCCAGCACTGTTTCAGTGATTTCAGCATGGACAGGCTGACAATGATCGAGGCTGGCAGCTCCTCCGCTGCCTCCTCTCACAGGGGACAAAACTACTCCAACTCCCTAGCCTCTTGGAGGAAACGGCCAAAGAGCTGAACAAGAGGTTGGAGCAAGGTTGCTAAATAAAACGAGTAGGAAAGGTGTGCAAAGAGTCCCATGCCTCCCTTGTCCCTGGAGCCTCGCCATCCTCTGCAGGGCCCCCGCATGAGATTCCTCCGGGGCCTCAACCACCCCAAGGATCCCAAGCATAGCACTCGACACCGCAGAGTCAAAACCATGCAGACGTCTTGGCTTATCTGGATCAGGAGGAAATATGCGAACCCAAAAGTCGGCCCGATGCACATTGCCCAGGCGGAACATTGTCGTGGCTGCCTGGGGATCCTCCAATCACGGAAACACCCATAACTCTCAGGTCTGCTCGTGCAACCACTCGTCCACCCATCCCCTGTGAAACATTGAAGAGCCAACTAGGCAACCCAAGAGCACCACACCATTTCGGGCCAATGGAATCCCTGCCACGACATCGTGAATGGTCCCCATCATCCTCCATAACAGACACATCTTGGGCTGCATCTGTAACCCCTGTCCGGTTGCAACTTGAAACATGGTACGAAAGCACTTGGCAAAGGCCTCCACCGCCATGTCCTTGGTGACAAAGTCCAGGAGCAAGAACTCTGGTGGGTCGATGTGCACAATCAACCAACTGCGCTGATGCTGGAAGATGCCGCTCCGGTAGGGCACGGCAAATACTCTCACTGCCAGCTGTTGGAGGCCGAAAACAAAGAACATCAACCCCTCCATTTGGCGCGACTCTATGCACCATGTAACTCACCCGTTTACACTGTCCCTCTACTCCATGCTTTTCTACTGTGGAAAGACATGGTCTCGCTGGTAGAGCAGTGAGCCACGCCGACCGGGTGGACTCCATGGCCTCCTCGATCAGTCCTGCCTAGTCCCCTTGTGCAAACCTCTTGCACCGCTCCAGGATGAACTCCGTCTTGAGTCACCCTGTGTCCAGCCCACAAATGGTCCCCTCACCACACATGTTTTCATTGGGCTTCACAGTTCTGCAAAGCAAGAACCGCATGTGCAGGAGTAGCATCCAACAGAGGCATGGGAGCCTGCATCAATGGACAGCCCCACCACCCAGGACATGCAGAGCTAAGAATTGCCGCTACTCAGCAGCGCAGCTCTCCATGCACGCGCTTTGTAACCGCCACAGCATTGATGCCGCCTTCGACGAAACCCTCCCCTTCCTCCCTGCTACCTCTCACTCCACACCCACTCCTGTTTGGGCCCACTTCGATGTCCTCTCCTCTCTGCCGCCTCTCTCAACCCCATCTTCTACGACTCCTCCAAGCCCTTCCCCCACTTCCTACCTTGCCGGATCCCCCCCTCCTCCTCCCTCCACCTCACCTCCATCCTCACCTCCCGGATTCCCCCTTCCTCCTCCTCCCTCCTCTCCTCCTGGCTCTCCTCCTCTGTCCACGGTTCCTCCCCCTCCCCCTCCTCCTCCCCCTCCCCCTCCTCCTCCCCCTCCCCCTCCTCCTCCCCCTCCCCCTCCTCCTCCCCCTCCCCCTCCTCCTCCCCCTCCCCCTCCTCCTCCCCCTCCCCCTCCTCCTCCCCCTCCCCCTCCTCCTTCCCCTCCTGCACCCCTCCGTTCGGCCCCTTCTTTCTATCCCCCCATCAGCCTCAACGAGCTTAGCGTCTTGGCCTCCTTCCCCCTTCATCCTCCTCTCCCTCCCTCCGTCCCTCCGCAGCATCCACGCTTCCGCCTCGCCCTTCCACCAGCCCTCGTCGCTCCTCCAGCCTTCAGCCACCCCTCCCTCGCGGTGGTGACCTTGGTCTCGTTAAGGACCGTTGCAAAGAAGTCCTCTCCCTCACAACTTCCCCTGCTACCCTTCTTCATTGGCTTCACCACGGTCCCTCTCCCCCCGATTCCAACCACTATTCACTCCCCGCCCTCTCTTCTGCGTCCACTTTTCTCCTCTCCGTCACCACTACCCCCTCCCCTCTCATCCCGGTTCCCGCCACCTATCAGTAAGCTCTTGGTGGGCTTCATGCCGCGGAGTGCCGCATTGCAATGGACAGTGAACTCGCCAGCTTTCAATCCAACGCAGCCCACTCAGAGGTTTGTCGTCCCCGCACCACCAACGTGGTGAAGGGTATGTGGACCTACTGGGTCAATGTCGTCTTTAGGAAGCCCGTCGAGCTCAATGCCCGGTAGGTCGCCAAGAGTTTTTCAAATCCCCTGTTTTTTTTTTTTTTTCTCTCTAGCTCCTATCAACTGGCAGATGGGGAGATTACCCGAGAGCTGCCCTCAAGGTAAGGCAGGAGGGGACTGTGCCCCTAGCACTGCCCAAAGAGGTGAGACAAGGCAGATGGGTTGCCCAGACCCAGAGCTGCCCAGAGCAAGCCAGAAGAATCATCACCAGCCCCAAGGGGTAGAACCCCCAACCTCTTGTGCCAGAGTCTGGTGTTCTATCCTCAGCCTCAGCAAGAGGATAAGGGTTTTTCTCAACAGCACGACGTTGACTTCTTTCACACCTACACCCCCACAGCCAAACTCACCACCTTCCGCACCCTCCTCCACATCCCCGCCACTTGCAATATGAAGTCCCATTTCATAGATGTCTCCGCCGCTTTCCTTCAAGGTGATCTTCACGATACCATCTTTATCAAACCTCCCAAAGGTCATCTCACCACCCTCTTCGACGCTATTTGGCGCCTTCATCGACCCGTCTACAGCCTGAAACAATCACCCCGCGAGTGGCACTCCAATGTGCTCTCATTTCCCTCAGGTTCTACGCTGCCCAGTCCGGTACTAGTCTTTTCATCCGTACTTCCTCTTCCAGTTGCTTCTTCCTCGCCTATGTTGACGACATAACACTTGCCTCTACTGACCTCGCCGAGCTCGTTGCCCTCAAAGAAGCTCTCATGCAGCAATTCACCATAAAGGTTCTAGGTGAGCTCACCCACTTCTTGGGCATGGAGGTTTGGCTGGACCACCCCAACCGCACCGTCACCCTCACTCTAGAAACGTACAACAACACCATCCTCCTCAGATTCGGAAACCTCCAATCCAACGGCTTGACAATGCCGACCACGACCTCACTGACCCCTCTGTCTCTGCCACCACCCCCTCTTTAGACCCCTTTTCCTTGGTTGGTTGGCTGTCTCATGTATGCCATGGTCTGCACCCTTCCTGACCTTGCCTACCCTCTCATTGTCCTCTCCTATTTTGTTGGACTAGACCGCATCTCTACCTACCACTGGCGTGTTGCCAAACGGGTCCTTTGCTACTTCCATTCCACTCAAGCATACGGCCTCACTATTGGTGGATCCCTCGACATCTCTCTCTCAAGGGTTTCACTGACTCTTCTTGGGAGGACGACCAAGAGGAATGCCGTTCTTCTCAAGGCTATGGTTTCCACCTTGCTTCTGGTCTTATCAGATAGTTTTCTACTTGCTCTTCTTCCATCTCTCTCTCCTCTTGCGTGGCAAAACTCTACGCCGGCACAATGACAGCACATAAGGCCACATGGCTCCGCACCGTCCTCCGCGAGCTTGGCCATCCTCCGCGAGCTTGGCCATCCTCCGCCTCAGCTCCGCTTGTGGTGCGACAACGCCAGCACCATCGTCCTCACCAAGGATCCTGTGTTCCACGCTCGTACCAAGCACATTGAGCTTCGGTACTTCTACATCCGCGAGCAAGTGCATGCTGGTCACCTAGACGTCCGTCGCGTGTCTTTGGTGGCCAACTTGGCGGACGTCTTCACCAAGGCCCTCTCCCACAAAGGCAACCACTGTCTCTTTCCTCTCCTCGGCCTTCGCCCTCCTCCACTTCAAGGGGTGTCAACGTGAGCACCAAGATTCGAAGGAGTGCGTCAGTGAAATCTGAGTCTCTTGCTTCTCACATTGAAACCTGTGACTCACCTCACAGGTTCAAATCCCCCCATGAGCCTTATTACCCAACCGAGCTCACCATTTCACCCCTCACAAGGCTACTCTGCCTATTTGCCCCTTCTTGGGCTACCCCGCCCATTTACCCTCAAACCTACTCCATGGATTATCCCATCTAGGGATTGCCCCACCTTGCCCCTCTTCCGAAACAGGCTACACCACCATTTCACCCCGCACTATCCTTCCCTCGAATTTGGGCAACCTCACCTTCCCATCACCTCACCTCCCCACCACCTCACGTTCCCACCACCTCACCTTCCCACCACATCACCTTCCCACCACCTCATTTCCCCAACTCACCTTTCCAACACCTCACCTCCCCACCTCACCTTCCCACCACCTCACCTCCCCACATCACCTCCATACCTCACCTTCTCCCCACCTCACCTTCCAACCACCTCACTTCCCCACCACCTCACCTTCACAGGACCTCAGCTCACCCCACTTGCTGTTTAGCTCCGCGTTTTGCTGTTTTGGCCACAAGCTTTCCTAGATCTCACTCATTCATTCAATCTAACACATTTGTTGTGTTCTTATTCTTAACAGAGGGTGAAGGGCAACGGGAGAGAGTGATACGGGAAGTAAAGAAGGAGGGGTAATGAGGGGATGTAAGTTCCGGTAGGGTGGGAGGAAGAAGAAAGCGGGGAGGATGTGGAGGGTGTGGATTCCACACCCTCCACAAAAAACGAGCTTTTTTAGCCCTCGAGGCCGAATAAAAACGGCCGTTTTCAAACGGCCGTTTACATTTTTATATATATATATATATTTTTTAAATAAAAATCTTGATTAACATGAAGGAACATGCAAA
This sequence comes from Penium margaritaceum, assembly GCA_023375785.1. Lineage (NCBI taxonomy): Eukaryota > Viridiplantae > Streptophyta > Zygnematophyceae > Desmidiales > Peniaceae > Penium > Penium margaritaceum. Next base: position 54,450 of record SZWC01000377.1, read on the forward strand.
TGCCGCCCCTGACCGGCACATCTACGGGGTATGAAAACATGCAACAGCCGCCACCCACGGCACAAGAAAGACGAGAGAGAAGGCAAGGAAACAAGCATCAAGGACAGAGGAGACTCTCCTCGCCGTCCAACGGCACAGTGTAGCAAAGGTCAGACAGCGTAACAGGGCCAAGGGGCCACCGCCGCGGTAGCTCAACAGGTGTGACACTGCCCAGCGCCGTGTCCAGTCCGCCACGCCACAAGCCGAAGTCGCGGAGCACATGACA
>SZWC01000377.1:99023-115757 GCA_023375785.1 Penium margaritaceum
GGAGTAGGAGAACCAGGTCGTGGAGCCAGAGGTGATCAACGAGGCCCCTAAGAAGCAGAATGCAATAAAAAAATCTCTAGAAGTAGGGGTGGGCCTATCAAATCCAGGAGGGCCCATCCGTCAACTGAACCCAACAGCCATAGTAGACCTACTTGGAAAAGTGCAAGACTCTCTGCAACATCTTGCAACACCAGCTGAGCAGACCAATCTTTCAGCACTGCAGCAATCAGAGCCCCGATCGCCAGTCAAGTATGAGGGTTGCAATGAGCATCCCTGCCCGGCAGATAAGAAGACAACATGCAAAACCTGCAAAGCACTATGTCATGTGCCCTGTGTTGTTCCGAGGACCATGAGGCAGAAGTGGTGTGCTCCGTTCGTCAGAGGGCCAAGGTGGTGGAATGGGGTATGATATAAGGAAGCAGGTAGGGAGGGGAAAATAGGGACGCCATTTTCAACAGTGTCGACTGCACCGCAGAGCTCATAGAGATGGAGGTGGGCTGGCCCCACTACCACCTCATGTGATGCAAGTCCACAAAATGCCTGATCACGTTGAAGCACATGTGCCTTTGTTCTGGTTTTGTGCACAAGAATATGGAAGAAATCCTGCCGAATGCAGACAAAGGGTGTGTACTGCATTAAAAAAACCTCAGCATGGAAAAGCAAGATCATGTGATTGGTACGGAGGGTGGGCACATGCCACAGTCAAGTGTAACCCGGCAGGGTGCGAGTGGCTCCCAGGTGCACAAGGAGAAACCTACTGCTGTAAGGGCTGTAGTTGGGATATGGAATGTCCATGATGTGGAAGATACAGGCGCAAGTTAAGGATAATAGAAAATGAACAAAAGAAGGGTTTTGTGCTGTGCATAAGGATGTTTCATGACAGCTGCGGACGGCTTCTGATCCATCCATTAACAAAGATGGTGGAGCAGTACTGTAGTAGCTACATGCAAGAATAGCTGGTGGATGCCCGCCTGGTTCCGCCCCGCAAGGAAGAAGCTCAGACATCTAAGCTGTATCAAGAGGGGGGGTGGGGAAACAGTGTAAATCTAAATCTCCCCACCATCCAAGAATTCCTGAAGTTGAAGTGGACAGTTTGCATGCCGGTGGCCTGGATTCATGAAGGCTTACAACCGCTACTGCAAAGGACATCAGGTCTCTGTGAGACTTTGTACGGAGGGTGTCAGCCTCCTCAATAGAGCAGAGGCGGGTAACAACACAACAAAAAGTAAGGAGAGAGACCGCCAAGACACATCCCCGCCAAAGCAAAGTAGAAGCACGTTGGCGTTTGGATGGTGAAACCCGCCAACAAGAGCAAGCACCTGGCGGGGACTTGTTAACCGCCTGACTGAAATGAGAGAGAAAGAGAGAACAGGAGGGGGGAGAGGGGTGTTCACTAGTCGCAACATCGAGAGGGCAGGCGGGGTAGGCCTCGGCTGGCACTTCTACACGTACTCTCCGAGATGGGCAAGAAAATTGATCATTTTTTTGGTGGTGAGAACGCTTTGTTTTGGTCGCACGTGAAAGGCCAAACCTGGCTTGTGAGTGAGTGGGCAAAGTTCAAACCTAAAATTTGGAGGCATTTCAAGCATGTTCGCATGTGGGAGTGTCACATGGGCCACCAACTAGACAGCACTACAAAAGAGAACATGATGCAAAGAGATCCACTGTAAAGATGCATGGGTCAGGGGGACATTCTGCGATGCAGCCTTGCCAATGCACCCTATGACCACGTCATCCTCTCATGCAATGCGCCAACACATCGAGCCACATTTTGTCTTGCACATCACATCACATGTGCTAGGAAATTTGGTGTACGCAGTTGTAACCGCAACAAGTGGGTCAATTCTGTTTTTTTTTTATGTTTTCTTGTGTTCCAGTGAGCCTTGAGTTGCAAGTACCACCATGTGAGGGCTTAGTGTGAGTAGTATAACACCACCAAGGCACCACCAAGTGTACAAAGGGGTTCCTAACCACCACAAGAGCTAGACCTGTACCATGGGTAGGGTTTTTTGTTGTTATTGTGTGTTTGCGAGTGTCTCCATGTACAATAGTGTGCCGGATATATGAATCACTTCATGTGTTCTGATTATCAATGATTTCTACCAAGTTTGGAGCATTACCTTACCTCTCCAAGTCTGAAACAGAGATTCCACCTTCACTTGAAAGCAGTGCTATTAATCACACACTTGACCATTGATGCCAAAACTTTGTCAGCGTGTCATGCAAACATGTACGTTTTCCATCAAGGTACTACACGTCTCCTAAGATTTCCGTTTAAGTGCCTCGCAAACTTCATTGTCTCAAATGGACAAGTTTCTGTGAGGATTTTCCAGAGAATCACCCAGGTCCGAAAATCGACTTTGAACTTCACCAAAGTGTATTGTTTGGCTACCATGAGTGATGTGCAGCTGGTGGATTGTGTTTCAATCCTCCAACAGTAACATTAGAGAAATTGGGAGAATTCTCACTATCCGATCAAATCAGAGTGCAAGCACGTGAGGGACGCGAGCTACCGTTGCCACAGTCATGGCAACCGATTCATCCAAAGAGGTCCACGTCGTAGACAAGCTTGTAGGTGCAACACACTTCATTAATTAAAAATTCTGCATGCAACTCATCTTTGAGGAGCGCAAGCTTTGGGAAGTCGTGGTGGGAGCAAAGCAAGTGCCGGATGCGAGCTTGGAATTTGCACAAGTGATTGAATCAATTTCTTCCTCGGCGGTGACACAAGGGCGTGTGGGAGGAGAGGGGAAAGCTGTTTAAACGACGAGGAGGTTTGTGAAGGACAACCGGAAGGTGATGATGTTTCTAGCAATGAACGTTTCATTACAAGGAACCTTACAAGCTTGTGTGTGAAGCTTGTAAGGACTTGTGTGGAGTGTATGAGGCGGGCATTGTGGAAAATCATTTGATGCTCCGTGATCGCTTTTGTGAAGTACACATGGGTGGATATGAGACCATGCAGGAGTACATTAACCATGTGAAAGAGTTGGCGGAGCAACTCAGAGATGTGGATGCGGAGGTGGGAAGTAATGAGGTCATCCTCACACTCTTGGAGGGGTTGCCAAAGGCGTACCAACCCCTCGTTGTGGCATTGGAGGTGCACTCGGGCAACCTCAAGCTTGAGGAGATCACAATGAAGCTCTTCCATGAGTAGATGCACTGCCACTCACACAGAGGAAGCGGTAAGGATACAGCATATGTGAGCTGTACGCACACGTATCGTAGGGAAAATGGCAAGACGAGAGCTGTCAGTGCGCCGCTGGCAAATAGATTTTTCCCATGCTTCCATTGTAGCACCACCAACCACCTCGTTCCCGATTGCGCCACATGGAAGGTAAAGCGCCAAGTGGAAGACCACTTCGTCTTCTTCATCCAGCTCCTCATTTGCCATGCACAAGAATTCTCGTGGCCTTTGACTGGTTGCCGGTAACATAAAACAGAATTAGGCCGGCTTGTCCAGGATGCTTGCATACAAGTAGACGAGCCGCTTGCAAGCATACGATCAGACAAGCCGCTTGCGAGCAAACTAGGGTTCCCTGCTCGCTTTGCTGGCACCTTGCTTTCGGGACAACTGGGAGGCCCGAGCATAGCATACTGAGCGGGCCTTAAAAACCTAAAAAACAGAGCGGGACTCGGGAGCCTCACAAAACCTCACTCAACATCATGGATGATTTGAGGTGCTGGAGAGCATTCCCCAACAAGATGTGATTTCGGGGAACGATGGGGCGTTGGCCGCTGTGGGTGAGTGCACTGTGCGTTGTGGTGTGGAGGTCGGAGGGGAGGTCAGGATCATGAAGCTCACAAATGCGTGATAACCCTCTGTGTATGTATTCGTCTGCATGTGTCCTCGGGTGTGCAGTGCATGAGGATTTGGCGGCCGGTGGTGATCCACGTTGAGCGTGGAGTTACACGTTTTCCAAGCCTATCTTGTGGCCTCGTTGCCTCCTACTCTCTCGCCATCCACCGGCCGTCGACCTTAGTCTGCCTCGTTGGAAAACCTAATTCTTTCCTTGAGATTCATGCGTTATAGTGTGCTTATTGTGATGTTAGACCTAGTTTTGACCATGATTTTTGTGACTTGTAAGTCTAGAATAGGTTCTCTAACACGTGGGCTGGTCTAGCTTTCTTGTGACTCGCAGGTGCTCTCGCACCTTGTTTTGTGGACATAAGGCGAGTTGACCCGCGCATCCTATGGGGAACCCCCTTGTTACAGGTGAGGCTCGACTAGCAAGCCTCACCCATAACAAGGGGGTTTCTTGTTTCTCATAGGACTAGTAGTAAAACTGCATCTGCGCTTTAGTCTTTGGGAGCTAGCGTGCTCTGGACACTGGCTTCATAGTCTGGCTTCCTTGAAAATGCAAAAATGTCAAATTTATTCTCCAACCAAAGGATGACATGTTTTTTAACATGATAAGGTTTCTCTCATCATTTAGGGTGTATTGTATATAGTGAAAAAACTTACATTACAAAACTAGGACTTATCTAGGTCTATTTAAGACATTGGTTTGATGCATAAAACATATTAATTAAGGCATTTTGTTGGATCAAACCATGGAAAACAAAAGAGGAAAGGACATATATTGTTTGAATTTCATTCCATCAATGTGTTCTTGGTTTCAAGTGTTCCTTCCCTCCTTTTTGTTGAATTGGTGATCACATTAAACAATTTGTAAATTTTAATTCCTGAAATGAATATTCATGCAGAAAACATACTCACTTGAAATGTTTTTTATTCTTTTTCAACAAAAATAAAAAAATAATGGAAAAAAATGAAGACTTAATATCTAACGCACTATTATTTCCATGACAATAATTGTTTCTAAATAGAAAAGTTTATCTTTAGTTTTGAATTTCAGGATGTAGCTGAAGCAAATGGTTGATAGATAGGTTAAAAATAGTTTGGATGTTTTCTTTAAACTTAAAAACTAAAGTAGATAATACCTACATGAATAGTTCCAATTGCTTGAAAAAACAATGGAACAAACTATGCATTTATTTGTTTCGGTTTAGATGCACTATTTAATTTATGAACATGTTTTTGTAATGAGTGCAATGATTACCTTGTACGTATCCTTTTGACAATGGTGGCCAAAAAAGTCCATTGGAAGTCTTAAACCGAGCCTGTTTACATAACAAGGCATGTAATACATGTGATATCAGTTCATGGTAGAATTCCGTATCATTCTTCGTTCCTGAAAAATGTTTTTTATCCTTACTCACAAAGGTTTAAAAAAAAGTGAAACAAAATTGACTTAAAATCTCACATGTTTATTCTGAAATTATTTTTTTTCATAGTTTTATACATGTCAAGGAATATGTTGAAGGACATTTTTCCTTCAAAGAATCATCTATTTTGTAAGTGTATTCGTTACCAATTGTAGATCTTCAGAAATGTGAATGCAATTACTGAAAAATGAATAATTTTGACTTTTTTATATATTTAATAGGTAGTTTCAGATTTTTCCTCTTTTTTCAATATATCGTTTTGAACTAGAAAAGGTTGTGAAACAATTTATGGAATTAAATGACGATGGTTAGTTTTTTCTATCAATTCTCTTAGGAAAGTCTGGAATAGTATTATAAATGCTTAGCTTTTATCAAGAAAACATTTCTATCACTACCCGGAGTGGTCTCAAGTTTCCCTAGTAACAGTTCCCTTGATACAATATAGTGTTTTGATTTTCCCAGAAACATTTTTCTCTCAAGGAAGATCTCAACTATTAGTTGAATGGATTATCGATTTGTTCTTCCTAATGAGCGTTTTTGGATCATGGCTACCGATTTTAAGTTAGCTTTGTGAGCTGTGGATCAAGTAAGGTGCGAGTCCGCGAACCCATGAAAATGAAATTTAAGACTCGCCGCTGACCAAGGAATGAACCTTACATTCACCCAGCATGATATGGCATCAAATTGTTCACGGCCAGTTTGTCTCTGTCACTAATTTAATCTTGCCTTTCTTAGCAATATTTATTTGAACGGCAAGGGCCAGACGTTGCTGGAGTGATCGGGAACATCGTTGGCCATGGTTTGGGCTTTTAACTGGAGGAAAAAGCAATTTTGGCATTGCTTTGAAAAAGGCACATAATTATATATTTTTGGCGGGGCATAAAAAAATGTTACATTTCTTGTGGGCTACGCAAAAATGTGAATTTTTTTAGGGGCACGGAGAAATGTTGTCTTTGTTTGTGGGGCACACAAAAATGTCACATTTTGAGAACGTCTCACAGAAATGTCAAAAAACGATGTTGTCACTTAACGGAGGGGCACACAATAATGTCGTGTTTGTCGTGGTTGTGCCACATCAACATTACATTAATTGATGTATAGTTTTTTATTATGCATCACGTTTTCTACTTTCTCTCACTCTAAAAAAAAAAAGAAAACTGATCTTACTGCAAAGGTAGAAGCTAGCACTAGAATATTCCAACACAACAAAACAAGGCTCAAAATTTTAGTCCCATTCTTTGTTTCTCCCTTGAACATGTTGTAGTGGACATTCAATATTATTTAGTTTTTTTCTAAAAACACAGAAAGAACGGGGTTTTTGAAAGGGCACAAAAACCTTGCACAATTTAGATGTGCACACAGAAATGCCATCTTTCACAAAGAGACACAAAAATATCATTTTTTGGGCACATGGAGTGACCTAATTTTCAAAGATAATCCTTGATAAATTTTCCAACACTTGGGTTGAATCAATGTTCCTCACACACATCTTAGAGTGTCCCTCTAACGATGAGAATTCTTCTACCCACATGTTTTCATGTAGCTTGTGAAGGGAATGTCTTCCTTGCATGTTATCGTATACGACTATTAATTAGATTGTTAAGGCACCATTACAACATAATGAATAGTGGTATATGATTTCATACATGGAAGATATTGCCTTCACAGTTTACATGAAAAAGTGTTGGTAGTAGAATTCTTATTGTTAAAGGGACACTCTTAGATGTGTGTGAGGAGCTTTGATTCAACTGAAGTGTTGGGAATGTTATCGAGGAATATTTTTAGAAAGTAGGTGACTTTGTGTGCCCAGAAAGTGACTTTTTTTGTCTCTTTGTAAAATGTGACATTTTTGTGTGCACATTTGAAATGTGAATTGTTTTTGTGCCCTTTTAGAAACCATGCTATTTCTTTGTCCTCAGAAATAGAGGAAATAGTAGTGAGTGTCCACTACAACATGTTCAAGCGAGCGACAAAGAATAGGAATCAAAGTTCAGGTCCTGTTTTGTCGAGAGAGAAGATTCAAGTGCTAGCTTCTATCTTCCCCAAAGGATCAGTTTTCTATTTTTCACAGCGGGAGAAAGTACAACAAGTGAAGAATACTAGAAAAATGTACAACAATGATCGTAATGCTGATGTGACCCAACCACGAGGAACCTGACATTTTTGTGTGCCCCTCGGGAAAGTGATTGGATCGTTTTTTTATAATTCTGTGTGCCCCTCCGAAAATGTGACATTTTTGTGTGCCCATGAGAAAGCTGTCATTTTTGTGTGCACTATAGAAAAGTTGTTATTTGTGTGTGCCCTTCCAGAATTTGGACCTTTGTGTCTTTCCTATAAGAAATCTGATATTTTTACGTGCCCATTTACAAAATTCTGCTAGAACTCAAAAGTTGTCATTTTTGTGTGCAGTGCAGAAAAGTTGTTATCTGTGTGTGCCCTTCCAGCATTCGGACCTTTGTGTCTTTCCTGTAAGAAATCTGATGTTTTTGCGTGCCCATTTGCAAAATTCTTCACAAAAAATTTGATGTTCAATGTTGATGTGCTTTATGCCAGTGTGATGCATGCCATTGTGCGGAGCAATGGGACGAGTGCTCTTGTTGCCGTAGTGAAGACTGATGCTGCAAATGGGCTCGTGCAGATATTGCATGAGAAAAAAAAACAAATGCTCTCACCCACACCAGCACCCAGAGCGACATACTCGGCCTCATTCAAGCTGCACACAACAAAATCTTGTCTTCCCCTCTTCCAAGAAACCACGGTGTCGCTGATGAGGAAGATGTAGCCCAACCGGTTGCACACGACATGATCCTGGGCCCAATTTTTGTCTATGTATCCATCAACGACGACAGACGGCTGGACGCAAAAACACGAACCGAGACGAGGTGTGGACACAACGTAGCAAATGACATGTAGCGCCATCTCCAGATAAAGGCAACATGGGCATAAGAAGAACTTGGACAAGAAGTTGATTGTACATGTAGCGTCAGCACAAGTGGTAGTGCCAAGAAACAACAAATAAACAATGACCTAGATGTAGGTCGTGACGTCCACCAGCTCCCCAAAACATGAAGGGTCAGTGGTCTTCAAAAACCTCGACCCAGCAGGGGTCATAGGAGTGGACGTGTGCGGAGCGGCAGCCAGAAGGCAAATGAACTTTTCTCCTTGAGTGCGAACATACCTAGCCTTGTGTATGGTGAGCATGGGATGTTAATGGCCATGCTCAATCTCCATGCCCAAGACGATGCGGGCAGGGCCGAGATATTTCATCTTGTCCGTAGACTGAAGGAGGTCCTTCATAGCCTGGAGAGCTTGGGAATCCAGCGAGGCAATCAAACTAGGAGATCGTCTACATAGTCCAAGATGACAATGAAGGGTGGTTCAAGGTTGCTCACAAAGAGAGCAGGGTCAAGTGGTCTACGATGGTAGCCACCGCACTCAAGGGTGGTAAGAATATCGACGTTCCAATAGCGCGGATACTTCTTTAACCCATACAAGACCTTGCAAATGCGCCAGGCACGACCGGTACCATCGTCAAAGCCAGGCGGCTGAGCAAGTCAGATCTCCTCGTGAAGGCCGTCGTGTAAAAATGTGTTGTTGATGTCTTTCTGGTATAATTCCCAGTCATGCTGGGCTACTTGGCTCAATAGTGCCTATGCAGCGATGTACTTCCCCAAAGGGACATACATCAATGTCCACACTTAGCACTTGGAATAATTCCTTGGCCATCAAGCAAGCCTCGTAGTGTTCAAAGACGTCCAGCTTGCGCTTGCGCTTGTACACCCAATGTACAGCTATGGCCTTGCGTGTTTGGATCTGTGGGTTAGGAGGAAGATTGAATGAGGAGGCAATGAGGTAGCAGAAATTCGACCCGAAACACCAAGGAGAGGGGCAACGGAAAACATGCCTGCATGCTTTAGTGTGGGCGAGTGAGGGACATCCTGGGTGCCGCACCAGAGGTGCGAGCACTAGGAGGAGCATCCTTGTTTAGAGGAGATTTCTGAGTGTAGTGACAATCACACTGATGTGGAGGAGTAGTTGAGTGCGACGGAGTGAAGCAGAGTGTAGCAAAGCGAAGAAGAGGAGAAGATGTTGAGGTAGATGCAGAGGTGATGATGGCTACAGCAGATTCAGGCGGGCCGAGGCAACGGTGCTGTGAGGGCAAAAGATGATGGATGAAGCCATAAGGCAGACGCGCAGGCTGAAGGCCTCAGCGCCAAGGTTCGGGAGGTGTGATGCGGATAGCACACGGAGGACATATGTAGAAAGCTGCAAGGAAAAGGTGTGGAAGTGTATGTGCTCACATTAAGGGAAGTACAAGGCTCAGCATGATAGAGCTGCAATGAGGTTGTGCCGCAGCCAAGTGGCAGATAAGTGCAATGAGGAAGGATGGAGCTGGTACCGCAGCACCGAGGTGCACGCTGAAGGCTTCACCCCTGAGGTGCACACAAGTAGAGATGTGATAAGCTGATGGGAGTGCCATAGCTGGGTCGCGGGCAACATGAACTAGCAAGGATTGATAGATTAGCAAGGCAAAAGATACGGAGACAGTAATAGTACATGTACACTGTGCTAGTGACTATAGCTATAGTTCTCCTAAGTGGAGGCTCTAGGTCCAGTCATGTACTGCTCCTGTTGGAGAGTGGAGTTGCAAGGGCGACTCCACATAGTGGGTCTTCGGTACCGGTCCCCTCCTGAGGTTTGGGCTCATGTAGTCTGTTCTTGGAAGTGGGAAGGTGCTGCTATGGTGACTGACAGTGCCAATTTTTGTGACGTGAGGACCGAGTCGCACATTTGCTTGGTAAAAGCGCAAGAGTTGTTGATCGTGGCTCTCGCTGACGGTGTTGGTCACCAACCAGATCCTTAGAGTTGAGCCCATCTCACTGATTCTCTTTCTTTTCACATATCACCATCTCGATGGGTATTTTGGTAATTTTTCTTCTTTTGCCCAAGGTGATATATGTCTTGTGCCATTAACAGTTTGTTTCTGACCTTGCAACCCAGTGGAAGATCCACTGTCTTGTAAACACCATGCTTTGTGATAGCTTCAATCTCCTTGTGAATGGCGTGCCTCAAGAGAGCTCTATCAGGAGCAGAGCAAGCCTGACTGTGGACTGTGTTCGGATGAGGCGGGAGTTCTGTGCTGCTGCGGGAGGTCAGTGTAGTGGCAAAAGATTGGGGGTAAGCGATAAGACCAAAGTTAGCGGCAGCAACAGTACAAAAAACACTTTGTCATGATCAGAGGATAACCAACTGCAGAGTTTGGCTGAACAACTGCGGCATACAGCCCACGTGCATCCAGAAAAGTGTCACGAGGAGCTGGCACATGGGCTGAAAGAGGACTGGTAGGTCGTGACACACCGGAGTGATCGACAGAGGGAGCAACATGGAAGTGCGACTGCTAAGGCCTAAGAAAGCGACCAAGAGCTCAAGTGAAAGGAGGAAGGGTAGACCAGGGCAAGGGTGTGACTTGGTCCGTAGCAAAGGAAATCCGTGTAGGGTAAGCCAGTGGTATAGACGTGGCAGGTGGGGAGACTGGCACGGACCCATGCGACAATGCTGGAGAAGACGACGACGGCGTAGTCGCAACAGCACGTTAAGCAACATTGGAGGAAAATGAAGGTCAGCATGGCAACCGAACCAGCAATTGTATGGTGTGACATGGTGTAGAAGTGGACCATGAGGAACCCGGTTCCACAACCATGTCATGTACTTCATGGCCTCATAAGCAAAGGCTTCAAAGAGACCAGAATCAAGGAGTATGGTGCAGACACCGTTAGCCACGGTGCAGTTCCAGTGTTCTCAGACTCCGTTTCACTGTGGGGTTTATGGAGCAGACGACTCAAAGTGGATATAACGCGATGTAAGGAAGCAAAGATTTGGGCCAGTGGACTCAGAGCAAAACACTTACAGCTTGCGCTGCTATGCACGCTCTTCTTTGATGAGCCAAGACTCGACCGTAGGCCTAACCTCACCAAGCGGGGCGAGTAAGCCAGTGGAAACAAGAATAGTCATCGGTGAGACAGAGGATGTAACAACCATCATCAAGAAATTAAACTGGGAGTGGTCCCATCACGTCATAATGGACAAGAGCGAGTGACTTGTGGGACTGCGAATCAGATATGGGAAATGGGGTGCAGTGTATATTGCCTTGCGTGCAGTCCAAGCAATCAACAGTGCAGAGTGCTGAGAAGGTTGCAACATCCAAGCTAGCGGCCAGCTGATGACAAAGCCAGTTGCGTATGGTGGCAGTATTCACATGGCAGAGGCATTGATGGAACATGTGAGTATGCTCCAGGGAGAGTGAGGGAGCAACGTTGACATGAGCAGATGCAGCCGCGGTCAGAGTGGATGCAAACAAAGGAACATGATACAATTTGTCACACCGGAGACCACAAAGAACAACACGCCTGGAGGACTGTCGAGAGACAATACCAACATCCCAAGACACAATGAAGTCCATTCCCTGATCATCAAGGGTAGTGGCAGGCTACAGACTAACCTTGAGTGTAGGCACAAACAACACATTGAGCAGAAATGGATCGTCGTCAGGGCCAATGAAACGCATGGAGCCAACACCTTTGACTGGCAGCACCTGTCCTGATCCACGATGAACAAACTCAATGTCACCAACAAGACCCAATGACACAAATACGAGACGTGGTGACATCATGCAATGAGTGGATCTAGAATAAGCAATCTAGAATTTACTTGACATTTGTGCAGGTGACTTGACATGACATGTGGCAATGCTTCTCCTGAAACAGGCAGAGAATGGTGTGTGCCCAGAGCAAGCTGCTAAGGGATGGGGGTATGAGACATGCTGCTAGTCCTCAACCCATGCAACATCAGGGACTGGACCACCCACTGACCCTCCCCGAAGGGCTCCATCCGACTTACAATGGTGTCCTCCAGACCCAACCGCCAAACGCACACCGCAAGAGATAGCTTGAGGTCGTGGCTGGAGTGACCAATGTAAAAAGGGGGAATGTGTGCACAGACACACCGGTGGAGTTCCCGAGTGCCATGAGGAGAACGGGATTTTTGGACAGGAAGGGGGAAGGCCCCCATACAGGATTAAGGAAGACCTTATGTCCGACATGCCAGACACTGACATGGATGCTAAAGGAGGAGAGGGGAATACGTGGGGAGAAGGCGCATGAAGCCACAAAGGAGGTGTGTCAAAAGGTGAGGGTGGCCCGTAGAACGATGGGACCAAGTAGGGTGGTGTCCATGCCATCCCGGGTGGGGGCATGGCTGGCGATGCCGTGTTATCAAGAATTCACTGCTCGGAGGAGAAAGCAAAAAAAAAAGGTGATGGGAGATCCAAGGAATGGTCTCCTGCAACGAGGCACATGAGTGGTCCCCTACAATGCCGGGAAAAATCCCCGGGCACCTGGGTCTCCACCAAAGAGGGTAGAATTTGAAAAAGCACCAGAGGAGGATAAAAGAAGATTAGACAAGGAAATGAAACAAGGAAATCCTGTTGCTGGACGGACAATGTGCGGAAGAGAAGTATGAGGGGCAGATGTCCACGTAAGTTTGTTAGATTCCAGCACAGAAACCAGTAGGCTCCACGAATGCGGCTATTGTGGGTTAAGCAGCAGATGCATCAGTGGTGGATGGGCGAGGAAGCCCAAGCACATAAGAAAGCGGCTCCAATGTGCAGGTGCGAGCCATGACCATGCCTCAGAGTGGGGCAGGTGCACGTGTGCCCTGTTGTTGCCAAGATGGCAGCAGCGACAGGGGAACCTTTGTGTAAGATTTTGGGAGCGTTCAACCTCTGGCACTGCCAGAGTACTAAATAATGAAAACATGGCCCAGCCCTCAGGGAGGTGATCAGGCTGACTAAGAGCCGCCTAGGCAGGACCAACTGTTTGTGAGAGGGAGTTGCAGGTTGCATTGACAGAAATTACAGAAGCAAATGTAGGTTTGCAGAGAATTCGAATGTCTGAATCGACTCTTGAGTGAGAAATGATGTAGTCACAGGCCAAGGGAGCACTGAGATACACTCTGTCAAAGACTCTACCCTCTAGCACACTCTCCTAGCCTAGCAGGATGAGCAGCAGTGACCTTGTCACACATGAGAATTATGTCTCACACCACTTAGACGACCAACAATCTTGGTCTGCACCTTCGTTGAAGTCTCTGGGAGGCTGTCCAGCCGCTTTTTCTCCTTGAAGGCCGCTCTCAGCCATCCTGGCCAATATTCCTGCTGCGTTTTGAGCTCAATCCACAGCAGCCATTGCAAGGGGCACCTTTTTTTAATAGATAATCCACCTGACCGAGTAACAAAAGTCCATTTGGAGATTTTGCTCCAAAAAGGCCTGCCGAGGCGTCCGGAAAATTATCCGCCGGATGCCACTATTGCATTTTGCTACTGAGGGACTTTGCCAAATTTCTGGCTCGGTGTCCGGAACTCAGTAGTACATTTTGCTACTCGGGGACTTCAGTCAAAAGTCAGACTGCAGGTCCGCGAATAGGTTTCGACCCACTTCCATCCCCATCACCAAACTCGATGCTTAACTCATCGAAATAGACCCCAAAGGCGCAAGGGGCGCCGCCACTATGCGTAGGGACATCTGCGCCTCCGGAACGGCATTTAGATGGGTCCTTGATGTGTGAAGGCGCGTCGGCGGGCGACGTGGTGCGCGCCGCCGAGTGAGCGGCTGGTTTAGGGTGCTACACTTCGACTAACATAGCAGGATCTACGGTTATCCAAATCGTGCACGGTTTGGTGCGTTGGAGAGCTCATGACTAACCATACAAATGTTTGGATCATGTTCTTGTTAAAAAACTAATGCAAAATCACATTATTCCTTTCGCAATAGTGAATTTCTCACAACTGTCTGCAACTCCCAGAAACAAAGCGTGGGGCAACCAAAAAGCTCACGCTAAGACTCAGAACCTGCACAAAACATAGCCATGAGCACAAAGTAGACCCATCGCGCCATGTTGGAACTGCCTCCACCCCTGGGGGCTGTTTGTTTACAAAGGGTTATGGGCCCACGGCCCTGACCGGTCTACGTAATCGCTCACCACTTTCGCGATGGACGGGATCGTCGTCCGGGGCGACATCGCCGTCAAGCTCTGAGGTCCCGGAGTTGAAGACTGCGCAAATGGCGTACAAGGAGACGTTGCCCATTCAGATGTATGTAGGAGGCCTTGGCTACGGGCTATGGAGGTGGCACTTCGAGCTGGACCTCGCGCATAAGGGGCTGCTGGAGGTCATGAAGGGAACGGAAGTCCTCGACGAAGCGACGGCGACAAAAATGCAAAAGGAGGCCTTCGCAAAGAAGAACACAGAGGCGCTCATGCTGCTGGTGTCTGGGACGGTCGAGTCGCAGCGGGGCTACTTCCACGGTTGCAAACTCGCAGCTGAAGCTTGGCAAAAACTCTGTGCCATCCATCAATTCAAGTCGTTGGAAGACAAAATATTTGCAATGAAGCGACTCCTGACAGTGAGAATCGAGGAGGGAGATGATGTCTTCACCGCCATGCAGCAGATCGAGTCGCTTGCCTCGCAGTGCAATGACGTGATGTGAAAGATTGACACATAGTTGCAGGCGATGGTCCTCCTCATGGCCCTTTCTGAGAGTTGGAGCCCTCTCATTAAAGTTTTGGGAGGATGGGCAGAGGACAAGCTCACCTATGGCGCGGTCGCAGAGTATATCCATAATGAGGTACAGCGGCGGAGCTGCAGGGAGTCCTCGTTGTCCTCATCAACCCTCATCACCAAAACCCGTGCTTGCAAAAGTGGGGCCAAGGGAGGTGGCGGACATGGCGGCGGTAAGAAGGGCACCAAGAAGGATGCTTGCCAAAATTGCGGCAAGGAGGGCCATTGGGCCCGTGAGTGCACCGAGGAGGCAAAAGCCGGTGGCAAGGACGCCAAAGGCAAGAAGGCCCTCCTCAACGGCACTCAAAACCACTACCTCAAGAAGGCCAACCGGCGATGCCTTGACTTTGGAGCGAAGGAGCATACTCTGTTGAAATAGTGTGCACCTTGTCCACTGCCTAGCTGGCTAGCTACACATACAGACAAGGCATGCACTGCTCTATGGAGTATGTCCCCTTGGTCTGTTCTGAGATAGGCCAGGAATGCACTGCCCATAATGGGTATGTCCCCTGTGGCTCATCATAGGAACCATACCTTTTTGGCTTGGTTGATTAGGCACCGGAGTCTCAAACCAGAAGTCGCGGGTTCAAACCCCGCGACGGCCGCAATTTTTTTTGTGGCCAAAAACTGGGACAGGAAGCTTCTAGGAAGCTTGCTAGAGCCTGCCTTGAGGATGACAGTTGGCGGTCTAAGGACGCGCCAAGTAGGAATGTAGGATGAGGTTGGCTCCAGTGGAGCCACTACAAGCAGAAGCTTTAGCAAAGCTCTGCAAGTATAAAAGCNAACCAAAGGTAGACACTAAAGACCAACATGCGGACTTCGTGAGGTTGCAAACCAAACGAACCTAAAGTGTGGATCCCTCGTTCGAGGGTGATATGTTATCTTGGTTGCAATACCAAGAGCGGTTGGCGGCCTCCCATGTCGGGACCCGTTTTCTAGACCGTTGCTATCCGGCGCATTGACAAAGGGTTATGGGCCCACACTTCTGGTTCTAAAGCACGCTTCCAAGACCGACTAGCGCGTGGTCTTGCAGGGCGCACAGGTACAACAGGGACACGACCATCGGACGGCTCCATCTGCTCCATCGGCTCCATCGGCTTCTTCAGGTAGGGTGCGCGCACGTGGCGGACTAGGGGACGAGGAATCGCTCTGTCCATGTTGGACAAGACCCTCGAGCCCCAACGGGATTAAGCTATACCCCTTTTTAGAAGGTGGTACGGCCCCGAGTCCGTTCTCTCACGACAGCACCATCGCCTTAGGCGATCATCGGCGGGAGGGGTATGCAACGGAATCAAGTGCACCTTTGACAACGGTCGAAGTCAGCAGCCTCATCAGCCTCATCGGCCTCAACAAAGCAGAGTGGCAGCGAAGCAGAGAAGACGAGCAACCGCAAGAAATGGCGAATCCGACTCCAGCCCGCCTTGAGGCGGGTATGTCCAAATTCATGGGGACAGGTTTTCCCTTGTGGAAATGGCATTTTGAGATTGTCATGAACGTGTGTGGCTATCTTGAAATCCTGAAAGGGACCGAGATAGCACCAGCCGATGTGACCGTGACGACGCATGCGGCTGACCTTGCAGCATGGACGATGAAGAACAACATCGCTCTCGCCATTCTTGTGACGTCCATCAACGAGACTCAACACTCCCACATCACAGGATGCACGTTGGCTGCCGAGGCCTACGCAAAACTCGCACGCGTGCATCAATCGAATGCCCTAGCAAACTGACTCTTCATCTTCCAATGGTTGATGTCGATGAGGGTGAGCGAAGGAGAATCGATACCCGTATTTTTGCAGTCGTTCGACAACGTGCTGCAAGAGGTCCAGCAAATGGAATGGAATCTCGACTCCAACATGCGTGCCATGATCCTTCTAATGGCGCTGCCGGAAA
>SZWC01000377.1:118303-184828 GCA_023375785.1 Penium margaritaceum
AGTACTATCTCGGGATTGCCATCCACCGCAACCGAGCAGCAGGCACCATCGAACTCAACCAAACCAAATACATTGGTGAGGTGCTGAAGCGCTACCACATGGAAGACTGCAAACCTGACAGCACCCCAATGACGACCGACACAAAGCTGAAGGCCTCCATGTCGCCAAGCAACGAAGCAGAACAAAGGGAGATGCAAGACATCCCCTACCAGTCCGCCGTGGGTAGCATCATGTACGCCATGGTAGAGACTCGTCCGGACATCTGCTATGCTGTGGGACAAGTGAGCAGATTCGTGGCCAACCCTGGGCCACAACATTGGCAGGCAGGCAAGCGCATCTTGCGCTACCTGCAGAAGACACGTCACATGGGCCTCGTCCTTGGAGGCCAAGAAGGAACGGACCCCCTTCGTCTGAAATGCTACACAGACGCTGACTCAGGAGGAAATCTCGACGACAGGAAATCCACCTCTGGATACGTGTGTATCTTGAATGGCGCTGCCATCTCATGGGCCAGTAGGAAGCAGGATTGTCTTTCCGTGTCCACGGCTGAGGCAGAGTACGTTGCTTTGTCTCAGGTGTGCAAGGAGACTCAATGGCTCCGCAGCCTGCTTGGCGAAATGACAGTGCCACAGAAAGACGCCACAATCGTACACGTGGACAACATGAGCACCATCTCGATGGCTGAAGACGAGATCATCTCACGGCGAACGAAGCACATCGACATACGTTACCACTACTCACGTGACCTGGTCATGAAGAACGTGGTGGACTTGCAGCACTGCGGAACAAAGNGGCCCCAAGGATGTGGTACAAAGAGATGGACGGTTTCATGACCGGCCTCTCCTTCGCGCATTGCCAAAATGACCCGAGCATGTACGTGCACGAAGATGGGAGAGGGCTGATGCTGGTTGCACTGTACGTGGATGATCTGATCATCTGCTCGTCTTCGGTCGAGCTGCTGGATGGGCTGAAGTCTGACCTCAGCAAAAGGTTCAAGATGAAGGACATGGGTCCTCTCGAGTGCTACCTCAGGATTGCCATCCACCGCAACCGAGCAACAGGCACCATCGAACTAAACCAAACCAAATACATTGGTGAGGTACTGAAGCGCTACCACATGGAAGACTGCAAACCTGTCAGCACCCCAATGACGACCGACACAAAGCTGAAGGCCTCCATGTCGCCAAGCAACGAAGCAGAACAAAGGGAGATGCAAGACATCCCCTACCAGTCCGCCGTGGGTAGCATCATGTACGCCATGGTAGGGACTCGTCCGGACATCTGCTATGCTGTGGGANATCGTACACGTGGACAACATGAGCACCATCTCGATGGCTGAAGACGAGATCATCTCACGGCGAACGAAGCACATCGACATACGTTACCACTACTCACGTGACCTGGTCATGAAGAACGTGGTGGACTTGCAGCACTGCGGAACAAAGAGCATGCTTGCTGACTGCATGACCAAGCCGCTGGACAACGACTTGCATTATGCAGGAATTCGTGGATTCGGCATGAGGAGTGCGGCAGAGGAAGGGTGAGCTCCAAGGCTTTGATGGAGCCGAGCAAGGGACAGATGGACAAAGGTGCAAGGGAGAGATTTGTTGAAATAGTGTGCACCTTGTCCACTGCCTAGCTGGCTAGCTACACATACAGACAAGGCATGCACTGCTCTATGGAGTATGTCCCCTTGGTCTGTTCTGAGATAGGCCAGGAATGCACTGCCCATAATGGGTATGTCCCCTGTGGCTCATCATAGGAACCATACCTTTTTGGCTTGGTTGATTAGGCACCGGAGTCTCAAACCAGAGGTCGCGGGTTCAAACCCCGCGACGGCCGCAATTCTCTTTGTGGCCAAAAACTGGACAGGAAGCTTCTAGGAAGCTTGCTAGAGCCTGCCTTGAGGATGACAGTTGGCGGTCTAAGGACGCGCCAAGTAGGAATGTAGGATGAGGTTGGCTCCAGTGGAGCCACTACAAGCAGAAGCTTTAGCAAAGCTCTGCAAGTATAAAAGCATGTACCTTGCGTGCATCCATTTACAGTTCTTGCCTTTGAGACTCCTCACAGAGTGTCCAACCAAAGGTAGACACTAAAGACCAACATGCGGACTTCGTGAGGTTGCAAACCAAACGAACCTAAAGTGTGGATCCCTCGTTCGAGGGTGATATGTTATCTTGCTTGCAATACCAAGAGCGGTTGGCGGCCTCCCATGTCGGGACCCGTTTTCTAGACCGTTGCTATCCGGCGCATTGACATAGTCATGTCAAGAAGGTCGGGTTCATCAACTCCACCAAGTCCAGCAAATCCATGGTGGTCATGAACAAAAAGGTCAAGCCGGCGGCTGGGCAAGGAGACGTGGACGTGGAGGTGGTGGTTGGCGGAAAGCAGGTGCAACGCGTCATCAAGTACGTGCAGCACGTACCCGGCTTGGCTGACATTCTAAGTGTTAGCCGCCTGACGAGGGGTACGAGGTACTCTTCAGGAGAAGAGGGGCAGTCGTGTGGAAGGATGGTGGCGGTGAGCCCCTTTTGGAGGCTAAGCGCAAGGGAGGCCTCTACATCGTGGAGACCAAGGTGATCCCCGCGTCGACAGATTCAGTAGACTTGTAAGAACGCACCGTCAACCTGGCCAAAGGAGGGCAAGCTGATATGGAGCTCTGGCACCGACGACTAGGGCATTCGTCACCCGTAGTTGTAAAGGAGATGGCAAAGCGTGAGCTGGTACGCAGCCTCATCATTGACGTTGCGAAAGAGGCGACAGATGCAGCAGTGCACAAAAAGTGCGAGCCTTGTATTTTGGGTAAGGCGCGGCGCAAACTGTTCAACGAGAACGTGAATCGCGCCTCGAACCTGCTGGAGGTTGTGCACAGCAACATGTGTAGACCATTCAAGATGCCGTCAAAGAGCGGCACACATTACTTCGTCACCTTCATTGATGACTACAGCAGAAAACTCTACGTGTACTTCATGAAGAAGAAAGGCGAGGTCCTGGACCGGTTGAAGGAATATGTCGCCGCGGTGGAGAGGCAGACTGACCGGAAGATCAGAGTGCTACGCAGTGACAATGGCGGAGAGTACATGGGCTGTAGTAGTTGGATGAAGCAGCTCTCAATGCGCCGGATAGAAATGGTCTAGAAAATGGGTCCCGACATGGGAGGCCGCCAACCGCTCTTGGTATTGCAACGAGGATAACATATCGCCCTCGAACGAGGGATCCACACTTTAGGTTCGCTTGGTTTGCAACCTAACGAAGTCCGCTTGTTGGTCTTTAGTGTCTACCTTTGGTTGGACACTCTGTGAGGAGTCTTAATGGCAAGAACTGTAAATAGATGCATGCAAGGTACAGGCTTTTAAACTTGCAAAGCTTTGCTAAAGCTTTTGCTTGTAGTGGCTCCAGTGCAGCCAACCTCAACCTACGATCCTACTTGGCACGTCCTTATACCGCCAACTGTCATCCTCGAGGCAAGCTCTAGTAAGCTTCCTAGAAGCTTCCTATCCCAGTTTGGGACACAAAGAAAATTGCGGCAATCGCTGGGTTTGAACCCGCGACCTCTCACTTAAGACTCTGGTGCCTATTCAACCGAGCCAAAAATGTATGGTTCCTATGATGAGCCATAGGGGACATACCCATTATGGGCAGTGCATTCCTGGCCCATCTCAGAACAAACCAAGGGGACATACTCCATAGAGCAGTGCATACCTTGTCTGTATGTGTACCTAGCTAGCTAGGCAGTGGACAAGGTGCATACTATTTCAACAAATTTCTCCCTTGCACCTCTGTCCATCTATCGCTTACTGGACTCCAACAATGCCTTGGGGCTCACCCTTCCTCTGCCGCACTCCTCATGCCAAATCCACGAATGCTTGCATAGTGCAAGTCGCTCTCCAGTGGCTTGGTCATGTCGNCCTGGCCCATCTCAGAACAAACCAAGGGGACATACTCCATAGAGCAGTGCATACCTTGTCTGTATGTGTACCTAGCTAGCTAGGCAGTGGACAAGGTGCATACTATTTCAACAAATTTCTCCCTTGCACCTCTGTCCATCTATCGCTTACTGGACTCCAACAATGCCTTGGGGCTCACCCTTCCTCTGCCGCACTCCTCATGCCAAATCCACGAATGCTTGCATAGTGCAAGTCGCTCTCCAGTGGCTTGGTCATGTCGTCAGCAAGCATGCTCTTAGTTCCGCAGTGTTGCAAGTCCACCACATTCTTCATGACCAGGTCACGTGAGTAGTGGTAACATATGTCCATGTGCTTCATTTGTCAGGAGATGATCTCGTTTACAGCCATCGAGATGGCGCTCATGTTTTCCATGTGTAAGACCGTGGCATCCTTCTATGGCACTATGATTTTGCCAAGCAGGTTGCGCAGCCATTGAGTCTCCTTGCACACCTTACACAGAGCAACGTACTCTGCCTCAGCCATGGACACGGAAACACAATTCTACTTCCTGCAAGCCCATGAGATGGCAGCGCCATTCAAGATGCACACGTATCCAGAGGTGGATTTCTTGTCGTCGAGATTTCCTCCCCAGTCAGCGTCGGTGTAGCACTTTAGGCGAAAGGGGTCTGTTCCTTCTTGGTCTCCAAGGACGAGGCCCATGTGAAGTGTCTTCTTCAGGTAGCGCAAGATGACAGCCTGCAATATTGTGGCCCAGGATTGGCCACGAATCTGCTCACTTGTCCCACAGCATAGCAGATGTCCGGACGAGTCCCTACCATGGCGTACATGATGCTATCCGCAGCGGACTGGTAGGGGATGTCTTGCATCTCCCTTTGTTGTGCTTCGTTGCTTGGCGACATGGAGGCCTTCAGATTTGTGTCGGTTGTCATTGGGGTGCTCACAAGTTTGCAGTCTTCCATGTGGTAGCACTTCAGTACCTCACCAATGTCTTTGGTTTGGTTGAGTTCGATGGTGCCTGCTACTAGGTTGCAGTGGATGGCAATCCCGAGGTAGTACTCGAGAGGACCCATGTCCTTCATCTTGTACCTTTTGCTGAGGTCAGACTTCAGCTCATCCAACAGCTCGACCAAAGACGAACAGATGGTAAGATCATCCACGTACAGTGCAACCAGCATCATCCCTCTCCCATCATCGCGCACGTACATGCTCGGGTCATTGTGGCAATTCACGAAAGAGAGGCCGATTATGAAACCGTCCATCTCTTTGTAACACATCCTTGGGGCCTGTTTCAGCCCATAGAGCGCTTTCACCAACTTGCAAACCTTGCCCTTGGGAGCTTTGACTCCTTCAGGCACCTCCATTAGCAGTTCCTTGTCCAGCTTCCCATAAAGAAGAGCTATCTTGAAGTCCATCTAGTGTATCTCCAGGTTCTTTGCAGAGCGGACGGATGAAAAGGTCACGACGGGCACGAACGTCTCATCCTACTCAAAGCCCGGGCGTTGAGAGAACCCCTTAGCCACAACCCTGGCCTTGAACTTGTCAGTGCTGCCTTCTTGGTTCTTCTTCACTCAGAGGACCCACTTGGATCCCACCACGTGTGCCTTGTCGGGTCTATCCACTAGCACCCACGTGCCGTTCTTGGCAATGGACGCAAGCTCGCTATCCACTGCCTCCTTCCACTTGGCCACATCCGGGCCATTCATTGCCTCGGCCACTATGGATGGCTCTCCTTGAGCCATGCACGACCAGCTAAGGCTAGTCCAATCGTCCTCATATCGCAAAGGTGCTCTCTTTGGTCGCAAACTGCGCCGTGGTAATGGTACGGCTTCTTGCTTTGGTGCTGATGCTTCGACAGGTGGTGGCTTGTCGTCGTCATCGTCATCGTTGTCAGAAGAGTCGTGAGACTCCAAGTCAGACTCGGAAGCCCCGGACGCCTCGGTATCCGCGTCCATGTCACATGCTGCAACATCCTCCACAGCTACTCTCCCATTCCCGCCACCTGTTGACAAAGCGAGCCAGTTGTCAGGTGCTTGGTCTCCGGACTCAAGCAACACTATCCATTCTACCGCTTTGGGAGCGATGTTTGGGTCCAGTAGCTCTTCCTTTTCAAGGGTGCATAGTCAAACACGACATCGTGGCTCCTCACAAGCTTGCCTGCTGCCTGGTCCCAAAGCCGATAGGCTTTGTGGGATGTGTCATACCCAACCATGACGCACTTCGTGAAACATGCGTCCAACTTCCTTCCACCTTCTGCCAACTGGATCTTCACCCATGCACTTGGCTCAATTACCTTCACATGAGATGCGTTGGGTCTCTTTCCCACCCATGCTTCTTGTGGAAACTTGAGCTCCTTGTCCTGGTCCTTTACACGCTTCCGTAAGGCGGTTGCTGGTGTGAGATTCAAGAGGTAGCAGGCCATTTTTGTTGCTTTAGTCCAAAAGCGAGGTGGGAGCTTGGCGTCGAAGAGCATGCTTCGCACTTTGCAGAGTAGGGTCTGGTTCATCCTCTGGGCCACGCCGTTGCTTTGGGGGTTGTAAGGGGTGGTTTGCTCGTGGCGGATGCCATGATTCTTGAGCCAAGGCTTGCATGCCTCGTACTCACCCCCGTTGTCACTTCAGAGCGTCTTCACTTTCTTGGACATTTGCCGCTCTACCATGGCAACAAACTCGAGGAGATTCTCCTTGACCTCTCCCTTTGTTTTGAGGAAGTAGATCCACAACTTGCGGTTGTGGTCATCAATGAAGGTCAGGAAGTACTTGCTTCCTCCGTCAGACGGTGTGCGGAAGGGTCCACACACGTCACTATGTGTGAGCTCCAGGACATACTCTGCTCGTTGACCTCCTCTCCCAAACGGCTTCTTCTTTGCCTTCGCTTGGAGGCATGGTTCACACAATGCACACCCTTTGCCATGCTTCATGGTGCACCCTTCCATTCCGTGGACTACCTCTTGCTTGTGCATCTTCTGCAGCGTGCTGTTGGCCACGTGGCAAAATTGCCTTTGCCACACCTCAGCATCAATGTCCTTCGTTGATGTGGCGGCGACAACGTTCGTCGGTGGTGCATCCTTCGGCTCCGGTACTACTGTCTTGGTGGCACATGCGAGTCCCTCATCGGAAGTCTTGGCAACTTTGGTTTGAAGCACAAAGAGGCCGTCGACTCTTGGAAATTGAAGCATGAGATCGTCTTTGGTGTACAAAATCTGGATGTCCTCGTTTTTTAGGGCCACCGCTTCCTTGTTGGTGAACACCATTGTCATGTTGTTGGCGGTGATTTGTGAGACGGACAGCAAGTTGGCTACGAAGGAGGACATGTACACCACCTTTTGAAGGTTGACCGCCTTCTCTGCGTCGTTCACGTTGAACGTGATCACCTTGTCCCCTTTGCCCATGGCTTGGACAACGTCGCCGTTTGCACACTTGATGCGCATGACAGATTCCGCCATGGAGACAAATCCACCCTTCTCTTTTGATGAGTGGTGGTTGGTGCCCGAGTCAAGGGCGAATGCCCCGGGCCTAAGGATCGCTGCGCCCTTCATTGGCAACCCCCTAGCCATCATGTTGGTGAGTTCGTTCTTCTTCTTTCCACATTTCTACGGCAGTCCCTAGCCCAGTGCCCAGCGTTGCCACAGTTGTGACAGTTGCCGGGCTGCTTGGAACTCTTCCCCCCACCATTGCCTTTCCCTCCACCACAATCGCTTCGGTTGTTGCCTTGACTGGAGCGAGAGCTTGCACCATGTCCACCAAAGCGAGAGGCATAGGCTGAGATGTTTGCCTCACTGCCACTGCATCGCATGGACTCGTTGTGGACATATTTGGCAACCGCCTGGTACGTCAGATCTGCCTCCTTCCAACCGCCAAACACGGTGATCAAGGACCCCCAGCTTTCCGGTAGTGCCATTAGAAGAATCATGGCACGCATGTTGGAGTCGAGATCCCATTCCATTCACTGGATCCCCTGGAGCATGTTGTCGAATGACTGCAAAAAATGCGGGTATGGACTCTCCTTTGCACACTCTGCAAAAATGCGGTTTGTTAGAGTGTTCGATTGATGCACGCGTGCGAGTTTTGCGTAGGCCTCGGCAGCCAACGTGCATCCTGTGATGTGGAAGTGTTGAGTCTCGTTGATTGATGCCATGTTGTTCTTCATTGTCCATACTGCAAGGTCAGCCGCATGCATCGTCATGGTTGTATCAGCGGGTGCTGTCTCAATCCCTTTTAGGATGTCGAGGTAGCTATACACATTCATGACAATCTCAAACTGCAATTTCCACAAGGGAAAACCTGTCCCCGTGAATTTGGACATACCCGCCACAAGGCGGGCTTGAGTCGGATCCGCCATTTCCTACAATTGCTCGTCTTCTCTGCTTCGCTACTACTCTGCTTCGTTGAGGCCAATGAGGCTGATGAGGCTGTTGACTGCGACCGTCGTCAAAAGGTGCCATTGATTCCTTTGCATACCCCTTCTGCCAATGATCACCTAAGGCGATGGTGTTGTCATGAGAAAACAGATTCGGGGTCGTACCACCTTCTTAAAAGGGGTAGAGCTTAATCTTGTTGGGGCTCGAGAGTCTTGTCCAACATGGACAGAGTTGTTCCTTGTCCCCTAGTCGTCCACATGCGTGCACCCTACCTAAAGAAGCCGATGGATCCGATGGATCAGATGGAGACATCCGATGGTCGTGTCCCTGTTGTACTTGTGCGCCTTGAAAGACCATGTGCAAGTCGGTCTTAGAAGCGTGCCTTAGAACCATAAGTGTGCACCCATAACCCTTTGTCAATGCCCCGGATAGCAACGGTCTAGAAAACGGGTCCCGACATGGGAGGCCGCCAACCGCTCTTGGTATTGCAACCAAGATAACATATCACCCTCAAACAAGGAATCCACACTTTAGGTTGGTTTGGTTTGCAACCTCATGAAGTCCGCGTGTTGGTCTTTAGTGTCTACCTTTGGTTGGACACTCTGTGAGGAGTCTCAAAGGCAAGAACTCTAAATGGATACATCCAAAGTACAGGCTTTTAAACTTGCAGAGCTTTGCTAAAGCTTCTGCTTGTAGTGGCTCCACTGGAGCCAACCTCAACCTACATTCCTACCTGGTGCGTCCTTAGACTGCCAAGTATCATCTTCAAGGCATGCTCACGTACGCTTCCTAGAAGCTTCCTATCCCAGCTTGGGCCACAAAGAAAACTGCGGCCGGCGAGGGGTTTGAACCCACGACTTTTAGTTAGAGACTCCGGTGCCTGTTCAACCAAGCCAAAAAGGTATGGTTCCTATGATGAGCCACAGGGGACATACCCATTATGGGCAGTGCATTCCTGGCCCATCTCAGAACAGACCAAGGGGACGTACTCCATAGAGCAGTGCATGCCTTGTCTNTCTTGTAGTGGCTCCACTGGAGCCAACCTCAACCTACATTCCTACTCAGCACGTCCTTAGACCGCCAAGTATCATCTTCAAGGCATGCTCTAGTACGCTTCCTAGAAGCTTCCTATCCCAGCTTGGGCCACAAAGAAAACTGCGGCCGGCGAGGGGTTTGAACCCGCAACTTTTAGTTTGAGACTCCGGTGCCTGTTCAACCAAGCCAAAAAGGTATGGTTCCTATGATGAGCCACAGGGGACATACCCATTATGGGCAGTGCATTCCTGGCCCATCTCAGAACAGACCAAGGGGACGTACTCCATAGAGCAGTGCATGCCTTGTCTCTATGTGTAGCCAGCCAGCTAGGCAATGGACAAGGTGCATACTATTTCAAAAGCTGCAGGGCGTTAAAAGGCAACAAACTACGCTGTATTTGCCTTAGTCAAATGGCGTGGCGGAGCGGGCGAACCAGATGCTGCTGAACTTGGTATGGACCATGTTGGTGGATGTGGAAATGCCGCGAAGCTTCTGGGCGGAGGCTGTGCGTACGGCAAGCCACACCATCAACCTCACTCCCACAGCAGTGCTGCAAGGATGGAGCGACTAGAAGACGCCAGAGGAGGTTTGGAGTGGGCGCAAGCCAAGTGTGGCACACCTGAAAGTGTTCGGGTTTATGGTGCATGCGATGGTGCAGGCTGCGTAGAGGCGTGACAGCAAGCTGGAGCCGCGGGCAAAATCGTATCTCTTCCTTGGCTATGAGAGCGTGCATAAGGCATACTGGCTCTACCACATGCGGAAGGAGGAGGTAATGCACAGATGAGACATCGAGTTTGACGAGTAGCATGGCTACATCAGCAGCAATGACGCGGGCGTGGTGGACTCCCCAAAGACGAGGGAGTGGTTTGAGCTCCTTGATTACGAGAAGGAACCGGTGGACGCCGAAGTTGAGGATGCGTCATCAGAGCGCGAAGGTGCACCAACGTTGGCAGCCAACGTGGAGGACTCCAATGACGATCAAGCTGATGAGGAGATCCACAGGAAGGATCCGGCAGATGAGGCACCTAGGGTGCCAAGGCGCGCACTCTCAGCAGAGTGTGCATCGGGCGTCGGGGGAAAATCCACCGGACGCGCTGGTCGTTTGGGTAATGTTTCGCCAGAGCGAGAGAGATCCTTGGGGAGCCATCTGGTTGATGATTCACCAGAGCATGCTGAGTCGGAGGGATCGCAGCAGACTACGATGCGCCACCAAAACTACCGCGTCGCAGCGGGAGGCAACAAAAAGTTGGGAAGCGCTTCGACGCAAGCACCGGTCGATGGATCGGCATGACGCGGTGCATGCTGGCTGCATCAACGGAGCCAACTACTATGCAAGAGTCGCTTGCAAGGCCCGAAGGGGATCAATGGGACGTAGCCATCAAATCAGAGTTGGCTTCTATCACGGAAAATGATACTTGGGAGCTTCACCAGTATCATCAGCACCATATTCATGTTGTTGGCTCACCAATGAGCTGGTTCCTCCTCACTCACATGGCTCTAGAGTTCCTTCTCCATTAGCACCATATTCATGTTGTTGCTCCGTTTGAAGAAGTTCTTGCCTTCCAACTTGGCGATGTTGATGCCGGCCACCACTGAAGCGGATGTCGCCATGGTAGTGCAAAGTTCAGCACCCAAATGAATCTCTCACACAACAGGGTCCAAGGAATTCCTCAAGGAAGAGACAAAGCCTTGTTCTAGCCCTGATGCCACTAATGAAAACTTGGGGTAGCCCTAAGGGAGGTGATCAGACTCACTAAGAGCTACCTAGGCAGGACGAACTGTTTGTGAGAGGGATTGCAGGTTGCACAGATAGAAGTTACGTGAGCAAATGTAGGTTTGTAGAGAACGTGAAGATCTGAATCAATTCTTGTGTGAGAAAGTGTATATTCATAGCTTTCTCACAAGCCCCAAAAAGTCTCATTTCGCCTAGGGAGCACTAAGATACACTTTATCAAAGAGTCTACCCTCTAGCACACTCTCCTAGCCTAGCAGGATGAGCGGCAGTCACATTGTCACTGTTGACATGGTGTGCCCCTTGCCATGAGTGCCGTTGATGGAATGCCCTGGTTTGACCACTGAGGAATGGTCGAATACCTAATCTGACTTTAGATTTGGATTTCTTGGATTTGTCTATGCAGGATCGAGCTTTCAGTTGCTCGATTTGAGTGAGTATTCAGAAAGTTAGTCTAGCCCGAATATCGGGTGTTGGGCGTGTGGAATCGGTTACCCGCCATAGGTGGCGGGATAATCCACCGCCAGTGATCCAAGTTCTTCTCCAATGGGTTCCAAAGGCACATGGGCCATGAAGGAATGGATTTGGATGGTCTCCTGGACCAGGGCGAGCCCCTCCCCACGTTGGAGTGACAAGAAGGGGACTTCGACAGGCCACCCTCGAAGCGCCTCCCGTCACTCCCGTTTGTGGGCATGGTGGGCGGCTCGGCTCCACCAAGGGGTATTTTGACGGTCGTATCAGGGGCTCTACTGCTCTGATTTGGGTGTTCTTGGATGCGCTGGAAAGCTTAGATCACAGGCTATAAGAATGTGATGTAACATCACTATGCCAAGTAACAAAAACGTGTTTCGATTCAGATCTACTGACTGCAATGTGTCGTGCCCACTCACATCCGTCATCCTTGTGCTCCACACTCTTCACCATTGATGTCCATTGGCTCCCCCAAACCTTGGTAGCGTAATCCAGTGAGAGCTAGGCATCCTTGAGGGTGCCTCCACACCCACTAGAGCCAACGTTCACACATGAGAATTATGTCTCACACCACTTGGACGACCAACAATCATGGTCTGCATCTTCCTTGAAGTCTCTTGGAGGTCCTCCTGCCGCCTTTTCTCCTTGAAGGCCGCTCCCAGCCGTCCTGGCCAATAATCCTGCTGCCTTTTGTGCTCAAAGTGCTCAGGTGGTCACTTGAACCTGACCCATGATCTCCAAACATTGGAAATCCATATCTCACTCAAACGGACTCCAAATTGAGTTTCGCAAAGTGCGTTGAAGCCTGAAAAACATCCTTTATGTAGTTATCATGCCAGATTGATTTCATCAAGCAACCTATTTCTTTCACTTTATGGCACCCTCATATCCATAACTACACGGTGCGAGCCTTGAGCTCAAAGCTTCCACATTGCTAGAATCTGTCCACCTTCACCCATCCCTATCCAACCCAGCCAGACATTGCTGCTGTGCATTGTATGGTGGAGTGCAAGGGTGCAGTCTCTCAGCTGATTTTGTACCATGAGGGAATGGAGAAATCACTAGCACCCCCGCTGGTGATTTCTCACATGCTAGTACACTGTAGTCCCCAATTTATTCGGCTTTCTTAAGAATTTCATTAAGTGATTGTTTTCTTCAAATACAAATCTTGCCTTGGAATATTGGAGCTGTTTTGTCCAAATCCCTGGTATGTGTTGTGTTTTCATTTGGCCTAATTTCCCGTTTACATCCTCGGTCTCTCCCCACAACTTGGTTGTCAAGTGTCAAAAGTTCAAATTTTCATAGCAATGTCGCACCTGGAAGCTGGCTTTGGATTCTGATTTTGTAGCTAGCATCACAGATTCCTTCATGGCGAGATTTGCAGCTCCCTTCAAAGCTCACTCTGTGCAATGAGCACGTGTACTTAGTGGGGGACTTCACGTCGGAATGTTTATGTCTTACGTTCTGCTCGCAGTCCCTAAGACACTGCATGCAGAATGTGAAATGGTGTGTACATGTATTGAATCTCTGTAATCGTTTTAGTGATTTGGCCATAAGAGCTGAATTACATAGGTACTTTAATGGTCAAATGGAAAAAATTGTTGTATTCAAATGTGAGGGGCACTATGGTAGCCTGGTCTTGTAGTCCCAAAGGTACAGCAACGTAGCATCATCTGTTTGAAGCATGCATGACTAGAATTAGTGAACCACATCAACCACGAGCAGATGTGGGTGCATGCCCCTTGCCAGGTTTTCTCCATGTCATGTTAAGTAGAAAACAAGCATGTCATGTTGATATCGGCAATGAAGCTCTCGAGCAGATCCACGTCAGATGTTGTTGCACCACTCTTGCACATAGCTAAAATGCCGGAGTGCATGAGCCATCATGTGTGCACCAATCTGCATCCAAGAAAATTGCTTCAGATTGGTAGTTTGTAGCGACTCTAGGTGTGTTTCGACAGAGTCAAGAGGTCACTTGCGTGTCTTGCACTCATTAACATCACTTTCCATGGCCAATAGACGAATGTTCCACACACATGTGAAGGCAAAAACAATTCATTTCACATCAAAGGACACCACAACTCACAAGCACAAGGGAGGTACACTCACATCAATCAAGGGCATCACAAGCATACAGCAGGCTAACAGTCTGCACAACCTCCTCAAACATGCCACTGCTGAAAGCTTTGGTACAAAAATCTGCATGTTTCTAACAATTATGAACCCAGACAACCTGAAATTCTCTCGCAGCAATGCGCTCGCATACAAAATGATCCTCCATGTTAAAGTACTTTGAGCAAGAATGATGCATGCCATCGTGCTTAGCAATTTTCTTTATGCTCTACTTGTTGTAGCCAGGGTGATGGAGTGGACGGGGACACGTAACTCTTGCAGCAAGTGGGACAACCACACGCTCTCACACATACCTGTGCCAAGTTCCACATACTTGGCCTGACTCAAAATGTGAGAAACATACCGATGTTTTCCAGTCTTTGACAGGATAGCAGTCCCACCAACAAGAAATATGTAACCTGTGTGACTACATGCCTACATCTGTGTCATGTGCCCAATCACTGTATATGTAGGCAATGAGCATATCATTAACGTAGACTAGACTGGCCATGAAGGGATCAGAAGGGGTACTCAGGAATGGGTCTACAGTGCTGCGTTGATAGCCACCTCTCTCAAGAGAGGAGGAAATCTCCATGTTCCAGCTGCGTAGTGACTGTGTGAGCCCGTATAGAGCCGTACGTAGTCGCAAGACCCTGTTTGTGCCATTATTGAAGCCTGGTGGCTGTATCATGTACATCTCCTCGTTGAGATGTCCATGGAAGAATGCATCGTTGACGTCTATTTTCTCCAGTTCCTAGTCATGCTGTGTGACCAGGCTCAGAAATGGGCAAACAGCTGTATACCGCTCAAGTGGAATAAACTTCTTCTTCAAGTCAACCCAAGGGATTTGAAAGAACCACTTAGAAGTAAGCCAAGATTTTTACTGGTTGACCTTGCCATCGGGATTCAGCTTGCAATGAAGGACCCAGCGAGATGAGACTGCTTTGCGGCCCTTTTGGAGGTCCACAGACTCAAAGACATCATGTTCCTTGAGAGTACTTAACTCCTCCTGCATGGCCTTTTCCTAGAGGTTGGCATCAGCTGCCTCACAAGCCTCCTGAATAGTGGTAGGTTCTGGAGCGGGTTTGGGGAGTCCATTTGCTACAAAACATGTACCAGCACAACCAGCAACAGAGGCCTCAAGAGAGCTGAGGATCTCATGGGCAACAAGTGCATACCCCACTGCTGAGTTGGGGTGAAAAACACTTATAGCAAGGCCGGGTGCATCAAGAACAGTGGGTCTAGCTGAAGGCCAAGCAGGAGAGGATGACACACTAGATCGTGTGTGGATCTGAGAGGGCCGAGAGGACTGAGGGACTCACTGTTGATGGATAGAGCAAAGCGTCCCCCTTCATGTGTTCGGCTTAGGGCCAGAAGCTAAGACTCGAGGCTGAAGATGTGTCTCAGGGACATCAGCATGTGTAGTGGTCTGCAATGCAAGAGTGTGGAGTGAACCAGAGGGAGAGTGTACCGAGGCCTGTGCGAAGAAGCTGATGGGTGTAGATGCCAAAACTGAAGGTGCACGTGCAGAAGACACATAGATCGGTGATGAATCTGGGGAAGAAGAGGTCGTAATGCCGGGCACGGAAGACAAACTGTATGATTCACAGTCAGTTGAAGCAACACATGACAATTGTGGAGAGGGCAGAGAGCCCTCTGTGCCCACTGTGTCGGTGGAAGAGGGTAATGTACCCCTAAGACCGGAGGATGAGGCAAACCAAAACCCCCAAGCTGGCGGAGCGAGGACAGGGAAGAGGGTGGAGTGACACGAGACACGTCATGATGAAAGACGTCCCAAAAAATAGAGAGTCGAGGGACTTAATGATACGTGACCCGTTAGCGTCGCAAAAACTCCAAGCCTGGGAGAGGGCAGAAACACCAAGAATAGTACAGATGAGAGAACAGGGTGAAAGCTTGCCATCCTGGAGGTCCACAGGGAGCCAAATAGCAGCAACATGGTCACCTGCACTAGCAAGGCATACTTCCGCTTGGCAACCAAACCATTTTGCTCATTGGGGGTGACATGATGGGGCAAAGGACTGTTAGGAACAAGGTCCCAGACCCAAGTCATGTAAGACATGGCCTTGAGTGAAAGAAGGAAGAGCATTTCAAAAGCAGTGAGGAGAGTACAAACTCTGTCAACTAGTGTACAATTTGATCATTCAAAAACACCATCTTGCCAAGGTGTATAGGGAGCCAATGGCTCCATACACACCCCGCAAAAAGACAAGAAGCAAGCAGTGGGAACCATGACTTCACCACCATGATCACAAAACAAGGCATGCAAACGTTCACCAGAAGCAATAGGCTGAGGAAACCATGACTTGAAGACGGAGTAGACATCGTTGTTTTTATGAAGGAAAAAGATACCGCGCATGCATAGATACTCATTAGTGTGGCAAAGGACGTAGCAACCAAACCTCCCAAAGGCGTCATGAGCAAGAGGTCCCATGACATTGACATGCAAGAGGTGAAGGGAATGAGTGATGCGAGTGTTAGCGGTGGAGAACAGGGAACGATGCATCTTTCCCTAAATGGATTCAAGGCAGTCAGCAACACAAGAATCAGGGAAGGTGGAAGTGTCGAGACCATGTGCGGGCTGATGACAAGGCAAGCTATCAATCACTGCATTGTGAATGGGGCAAAGGCGGTGATGAAACAGCTGCCGCCAGAGAGAGGGAGAAAGTGACATAGAAAAGGACAGCCGTGGTAGAGGCAGGTGCAGAGGAGGGAACACGGAACAGGCAATCACAGCGTATACTACAAAGCAAGATGCGGCCGGTAGTGCAGTGTGACACAGATGCAATACCGCAACTGGAGGAGAGTTCCATGCCCGAGTCGTCAAGAGTTGTTAAAAGGAGAAGGCTCAGCTCAAGAGAGGATGCGTGTAGCATTTTCGGTTGAAGAAATCCTCCCAAGGCCCAAAAAACCAAACAACACTGATGCCATGAACTGGAAGAAGCTGGCCGGAGCCCATAAAGAAAAAAACAATAGAACTGACGGGTCCTAGAGAGAAAAAATGAGGAACGGGAGGAGGTCATGTAGTGGGTGGCTCCGGAGTCAAGAATCCTGAAGCTTTCGGACAGGAGCGCAGATGCAGGAACACGGCTGACAACAATGATGGCAGAGCACGACTGGAACTGCTAACCACATGTGCTAGGAAGATGAGGAAATGAATAGAATACCAGTCCTTAATCCACAAGACATCAGCTGGGTGACACCCTTGTAGAACACCCTTCTGCGTCGCCCTTGCCGGGCGACGCAGAACCAGGATGAGCCTTGTCAGACTCACATGCAAGTGATACCAGACCTGAACGTAATTTCTAACCTTCATGATTGCAGAGGTGTCACTGATGGACAATGTGAGAGGGTGCTACGTCAACTGGAAACCGTCCGTACATTGGCTAGGTGTTATGAAGATCCCTGACAATGCACGCCACTGGGAGTGATCTGGAAAGACCCATGCCAGTGAACAATAGTGACCTGAAGGAAAACCATGGAAGGAAGATAACTCAAATGCTGGAGGCCACCCCAAAGGTTGTGGCAGTGGTAGGTGTGCCACGAGGATGTTGTAGGCGGCTGCATCGGTGGAGGTGCAAGACCCGTAGCTGGAAGGTGTAGCAGAGGTGGAGACATGGGAAGTGCCACCATCGCCACTAGAAGAATGCGCCCAGTGAATCGGCATCATGGATGCTGGACATGCATTGTCAGAGGGTGCAGAGTGCCTGATGGTGGCACAATTCCAGCAAGTCACAGTGCCAGTTGTTAAGGTAGGAGAGGACGACCTGTTAGAACCTTTCCCTTTCCTGCACCTGCCTTGTCCACCACCTGGCCTGCAACCAGAAGGACCACCACACCCTTTCTCGTGACCTCGATTACCCCCCTGAGTAACCAAGGAGGTAGAGACGTAGAGGAAAAGGAGAAGGATGAGGCAAAGGAGAAGGCAGATGAAGAAAGGAGCACAGTGGTACTTGTGGCTACAGCCACGCAATGAATGCATTTGTTCTGCACAGCACTCCACAAGTCTGTGAGGCGCTACACTGTTAACTTACAAAGGGCACCAATGCCCCGTGGAGCATCATCGGGGATAGGTTCAGCAGTGAGGCGTTCAAGCTCGGGGATCTTGACCTTCCTGAAGATGTCAATGAGCTTGAGGATGTGGCCATTGATGATTGAAAGGACTGTTTAAAGCTACCCAAGTGCTGCCTTGCCCAGATCACGCAACATTCCAAGACTGTGAGCCCAATAGGCATCAGCAGCCTCATCAGCACACGTAGACATCATTCTGAACTGGACAGTGAGGGTGTTTTGTGCTGCATGTTCTATCTTTGTGGTTTGACGTTGATGAGAGCTCATGCACCAACAAGGTGGAAAGGCGTGCAACATGCAATGTTGGCATTGTACGGCCGGATATCATCAGTGAGATCGTCGGGCCCTCCATGGATGAGAAAACAAAAAAAATGTTGTGACTCTGAGTTGACCAGAACACATGGAGGATTGGCAGAGGGATCAGGCTCATGGTAATATTCCAAGAGCTGCTCTCCTTGTGCCCATGCACTAAAGCAATTTTTTCAAGATGAGAAGGTGAGGTTAGAGGTGAAAATGAGGTGAGGACGAGTCAAAGTCGTACTGACGCTGGGAAAGCAATGCTAGAGCATTGGCTACTACTGTACCGGCTCCGGCAGCAAGTGCAAGAGGACCAGAGTGCATGGAGCCACAAGTGTTGGATGCAGAAGCGGGTGTAGTGGAGAATTCAGCAATGACACCAGCAACAGTGGATGCAGAGGGGATGCCGTGGAGCGTGTGCTGCAGGTGGTTCAGGACCAAGTCTGCTATGTGATCTACAAAGGTGTGCTGATCATCTTCTGCACAACGCAGCCTCTCTTTAGTTGTATTCTGGGCAGTGAGAGTAGTGTGGAGTTGAGCACGCTCACGCCCTAGCTCTTCTTGCAGTGTAGCGAATTGCTCATTGTCTACTAGCATGGTGCCAGCGACATCACTCTGCCAAGATGATTTTGGCAGAGATTCCCTTGCCCCATTGGGCGTGGGCAAGGCATGGCAAAAATCTCAGCTCAAGGTTATGCTGTAAGGCAATGGACCTGGATATACAAACACGCCACTGTAGAAACAGAAAAGAGAGAGAGCGCAAAAGAGTGTGCCACACTCACCAGGCATAGCGGCGGAGGGAGGAAAGAAGAGTAGGTGTAGCTGCAGTGTACGGTGCAACAACCACCACCGTGGATGATGCAGACATGAGAAGGCACGCGGCACCTGCCAGGGCCGAAGTTGTGAGTGTTGGGACTCCCGCTGCTGTGGAGATGATTACCACCACCACGTAATGACTTGATGTTGATGATGATGGAGTAGAGGAGGCAAGCAGCATAAAAGTGTTCCTGGAGGTCACAACATTGGAGAAAGCAGTGGCCGCTGCTGCTACCGTGTCTGCTGTAGCACCAACCTGAGTAACTACGATGACTGCAGCTGCATCAACAGGCCCATGATCAATTGCGGCTGTCGTGTACGTCTCAACAGCTGTAGCAACAGCGCCACTGACAGGTGCATGAGAAGCATGTGCAGTGGCAAAGAATGTGGAGGTAACAGCAGCGCTAGACACCAGTGCTGCCTCCAGCATAGAGAGAATTTTAGAGGGTTCTGATGAAGCTGACCTCAAGCAAGAGGCCGCTAGGGGAACAGAGGAGCAAGGAATTAAGTGCCTATGAGCTATTGCGGCGGCTTCTCGTGCCACCCCCCAAGGGCAGCATGCTGACTCTGCCGCACACATTCTATGGGGAGTGCGTGGCCTTATAGGAGATTAAGGAGGTCGTCCGGGGTGATTACTGGGACTGCAGCAATGAAAATGTGACCACTGCTCACGTTCCAATCTCTCCTCATAGTATGCTATCTTGTCTTTGATGCGGGTGTGCTCACATACATACGTGGGTGATATTAGGGCCGGGTTGTTGTCTGGTGGTGACGCTAGGATACTGACCATTCAGCTGCATCTCTGGACAGCTGGTCACAAGGCAACACATGAAAGGTCTATGAGGCCGTTACTGAGGCTGAAAAACCGGAGGTAAAAATTCTGGCTGATGCCGTCGCAGCTGCTGCTGCTGTTGCTGGTACTGCTGATGCTGCTACTGTTGTTCTTACAGCTGCGGTTGCTACTGCTAAAGCCGCTTCTGTTGCTGGGATCACAATGATGACGGCAGCTCGTGCGTGTGTGTGGATGCACGATTCACTTGGCTGCTGTTGCACTTAGGTAGACGCCCCCAACGTGAGCAAGTGCAAACACATGGAGAAGTGGAATAAGGAAGCCCCAAGATTTTATTGTAGGGAGATGGTGGCAATGGAGTGGAGAAGAGCACGCGCGGGTGTGTAGTGCGGGCAAAGGTGTTGCTGTAGAAGCAGTATTTGCGACTACCTTAACCGTTGGAGCTTGGGGGGGGGAAAGCCCCGAGCTTTTAATGTAGTTGCCCAAGAGACGGCAGCAATGGAGCAAAGCAGAGCATACGCAAGCGGTACCCTGTGGGCAGAGATGTTGTTGCAGAAGCAGCAGTTGCGGCTGCCTTAACTGCTCATGCACAGGCTTGAGAAGGCTTCAAGTTTAGGACAGTCACAGACGGCAAAGAAGTGGCGACACTGGGCAGTTCGCATGGGGGCAGTGTGCAATGTGCGGGACAGCTGTTGCAGAAGCAGCAGCTGTGGCTCCAGAAACTGCCGTTAGGCCAAGGAAACACCAAGGTTGTGGGCCCAGATCTTGGTTGGCTGTTGCAAAAGTAATGGCTAGATGCCTTTAACCACAGAAGAGATGCTGGCAATAGAGCGGAGCAACGTGCACACAGGCACTACGCCACAGACGGAGGTGTTGCTGCAGAAGCAGCAGTTGTGACTGCATTGACCACTGGGGCGGGGTGTAGTGCTTGTGGTCGAGAAGCCTCCGAGGATAGAACAATCACCAACACCGAAGAGACCGCAACGATGGAGCGGGGCAGTGCGCACACGGCAGTATGTCACATACAAACATTGTGCTGAAGAAGCAGCAGCTGTGGCTGTTTCCATCACTGTTGGGACAAGGAAATGCCACTTTTTTAGCCCAGCCCTGGATCCAGAGTGGAAGGAGAGGATCTCCTTTTGCGGCTAGAGGCACAGGGCTATCTTCTCTGATGCCGGTAAAGGATTAAGCTTGCTAGGGTGCAAGGGGTAACACACTTGAGATCCATGTTGCCTTTGACTTGGTGACTTTGGGGAAAAATTCGAAGTCGCCAAGTCGACCTCAGCCGACTAGGATTCAACTTTGACTTTAACCAGTAACAGTCACCGGGTCACAAGCCGTCGAAAAATGGGTGGGCTTTTTGGAGCTGGAAAAAAGGGGAGTTTTCAGGTCAGCGAGCGTGTTCAGATCTGATACCTTCAATGCGACAAGTCCACCCTCCAAGGTTGGCGCCGACACAAAACAGATCTGATGCATACATGCATGAATGGGGCAACATCCAACATCAATTTCTGACAGCAGGGCAAGGAAATCAGTCTATCATTGGGCAATGCAGCATGCACTCCTGATTGACGAATGAAATGTCGCCAAACAGGTGGTCATCTGACCACCCCGGATTGATGTAGGCAGATCCTTTGCATGATATCTGCAGGCATGGGTAGTTCAGTGTTCCCAGACCATTCCATATGTCAATGGCACAGTGGGCTCACACTGGAAGGCAGAACAGCCCCATCCCAACGGCCATCGATGTCCTCCCATAACACAGAGAACGCAAACCCTAGACTGCCATTTTTCAGGCGAGGCAAGCCATAGTTGCATCGCCCGAAGCCATGGCGAGAGGCCAGTCCACATCTGCAGTCTCTGCTGTTTGTGGTGCTGCAGTGAACAGCACCGTCAACACTGTCCAGCCCCTCCAGGGAGAGCTCTTGACCAACAGCTTCCACCAACTTGAAGGCTTTGAAGGCATTGCGCACCAAGTATCCCAATGTCTTTTTCACGAGCTGCGTGGCTCACAGTCTTGACCTGGTTCTCAAGGACATTGCAAAGACTAAGTGGGGCACTACCTTGCTTGCAAAGTGTCACAAGATCATTTCCTTCATGCGGAACAAAAACAGACTTCTGTCGTGGATGAAGGAGGAGGGGGGGGGGGGGGGGGGGGGGGGGGGGGGGGGAGGTGATGCTTCCATCATGTGCCACCCGCTTTGGATCTGTGCATTGTATGCTGAAGCGTCTCATCGTCATGTAGCCCACCCTCAAGAAGATGGTGAACAGTCCCAAGTGGCAGCAGATTGGAGGTGCTGGCCGTGATGTTGGATTTTGCAGCAGGAAGAAGGCTGTCCGGCATCTTGTCCGCCAGCGTGTTTTCTGGCTGCAGATCAAGGTGCTCGCCAAACTGATGATGCTGATTCTTGTCGCTCTGCGCAAGGCTGACGCTGCAGGTGGGACCTCCGGCATCATCTATGATGCTCTTCTTGACGCAACGGAGCAGCTGTGCAGTAATGGCGTGGCACGTGGCTGCAGTCGTGCTGCTGTGAATGCCGCGTGGGTGAACTTTGTCATGGAGAGGCTTGCGGACAGGTGGACGAAGAAAATGAACTGTCCAGTCTTTGCTGCTGCATGCCGCATTCATCCGCAGCACTTTGGCCATAAGTTTGATGCTGATGAGAAGACAGTGAAGGCTTGGAATCAGGTCGTGGCTGCACTTATGCCCAAGAGTGAGTAGGTGGCATTGGAGGAGCAGCTGGACGCTTTCACCAACGGCCGGCTGACGGTGGAGGTGGACCCAGATCGTCTGAAGGATGTAGAAAGGGCAAAGGGTGCAGTGGCCAAGGCTGTGGCTGGAGAAATTGCTGCATTCTGCTGGCACGCCCGCCACATGACCCGGATGAGTGCCCTGCGGAATGTGGCCATGAAGCTGTTGCCGCAGCCGTGCACTTCGTTGGAGAACGAACTGGTGTTTTCCAAACACGAGCTGATCCAGAAAGCTCGCAGGAACAGGCTTAAGACATCGATGCTTGAGATGCTGGTGAGGGCAAATGTTTGGCTCACCCGGATGTATGGGAAGGTGAAGCCAAAGACCCATGCTGCATTGCTGAAGGATGTAGCAGATGAGGAGGTAGCACAGAGTGGGAGTGACATGGACGGTGAAGTGGAGCATGATGAGGATTCTGAGAGAGATTGGGATGCTGACATTGCCGGTGCTGATGATGATGAGACAGGTGCAGATGGAGACAGGGCAGGAGGGGCAGAAAAGGAGGTTGGAGAAGGTGAAGAGGAGTTTGTGGATGAGGGTAGTGATGACAAGGGTGGTAGTGAGATCGAGGATGTGGATGATGAGGACGGAGAAGATGATGGAGGTGATTGTGATGGGAGTGCAGATGGGGATGTTGAGGAGGTCTCAAGGATCCTGAGCCTAGGTGTCAGGAAGCGTTCTGACCTAGAGAGCCCGCTTCCTCAAGATGCAGCAGCAGCGGTTGCAACACCATCCACTGGCCGCTCCAAAGGTACTGGACATTCAGGTTCATCTACAACAACTCGCTCATCAAAGAGTGTTGGGCATGCTTCTGGAGTGACAATTGCATCTGCTGAAAAGTCACCTACTCGTCCCAAGAGGATTTGTGTCCTTCAAGGATAGCTAATGCAGTTGAAGTGCAGGTTTCTATTTGTGATGGGATTTTAGCACTTTGTTCAATGGAAACATGTTTTGCAACTTTGCATGTCTTTCTTTCATTGCAGTTGTAATGCTCCATAAGAATGTTTAGTCCTTAGTTCACACAGTTTTAGTCCAAATAACCATGCAAAACTGTCCTCCATACTTGACACGAGCATCCGAATTCAATGATGTATGCCCAAACTAATTGGCAATGAATGTGAGCAAATGACCCATGTATCGCTGAGTGATGTGCTTCAGCATTGGCTGGCTAAAATCAGGGCATTGCACTTGGTCATACTTCTGACCTGTGATAAGAGGTAAGGAAGTCCATAGCCAAAATAGTGGTAGACATGAAATCAATGTTTGAAAGTATGAATCCCACTTGCAGATTTTCACATTTTAGCTTGTTGTGCATGGACCGACTTCCGACTGTTGTTCCTAAGTCCAACATGCTATCCGTTGCGCTACACTTCTGGTGTCTCGCTTGGACTTGCACCACAAAAAAAGGTTTGGGGGACTTACTCCAAGGGAGCAGTGCATGCCCAACCTGTCCGTCATGCCATAGCAGTGGCCATGGGGCATAGAAGAACAACAATATCTCCCTTGCACATTAGGCCACCTGCTGCAGTAGTTTTCTTCGGCATGAACCTGTTGCTCTAGGTTGTGTTTGTGCACGTCAACCTTCTTGGTATCAATCGATATTCGGTTTTCTGATATCGATTGATTACCAAAATTTACCGAATTTGATTCTTGGTATCAATCGAATCGGTTTTCGGATATTGATTGATACCAAGGAAGTTGACGTGCACAAACACAACCTAGAGCAACAGGTTCATGCCGAAGAAAACTACCGCAGCAGGTGTCCTAAGGTGCAAGGGAGAGATTTTTGTTCTTCTATGCCCCATGGCCACTACTATGGATTGACGGAAAGGTTGGGCATGCACTGCTCCCTTGGAGTAAGTCCCCAAAACCTTGTTCGTGGTGCAAGTCCAAGCGAGATACCAGAAGTGTAGCGCAACGGATAGCATGTTGGACTTAGGAACAACAGGTCCTGCGATCGAGTCTTGATGTGCGTAGAAGGTTTTTGACCTCTTGAGCACAGGGGAAGTTTCTTAGACATTTCTCCATGCATGAGGAGAGTGCGCCACTTGACGGTCAGTGGATGCGCCAATTGGCGGACTGGTGAGGTGGTGTGGAGTGACCACCCCAAAAGTGCCACTATCCACACACCTTAGAAGCAAGGCCTAGGACTATATGTACCAGGCTCATTCCTCATTCTAATTACACAATCTGGTCTTAGATGCTCCTCATAGAGTTGTCCAACTAAGGAATAGTATAAAGAAGACACTGGTTGGTCTAAGCCCCAGGAGTTAGTCTTTGACTAGCACCTCGCGCGAAAGTGACCAAGTGTTAAGTGGACACAGTTGCTAGCAAGTGATTGCCTAGGAACTGCTCAGTGTGGAAGCGTGATCCTGAGGGTGATATCTTCTCCTAGCTAAAATGCTAGGAGCGGACGGCAGGTGCTATTGTGTCGGCCCTGTTTTTCTAGTCCGTTTGCCTCAGACCGGTTGACAAAGGGTTATGGGCCCACACTGACCAGTTGTAAGGCACGCTTCGCTCAACTCTGGTACGCTCTCTCCAGGTGCGCACGCCGACTCCATTAGCTCCATCAGCTCCATGAGCTTCTTCAGCTCCAATTGCTTGGTCTACACTCAGCACACAGGGACCAAGGACA
The DNA here is from genome assembly GCA_023375785.1 of Penium margaritaceum. Taxonomy (NCBI): domain Eukaryota; kingdom Viridiplantae; phylum Streptophyta; class Zygnematophyceae; order Desmidiales; family Peniaceae; genus Penium; species Penium margaritaceum. The sequence goes on from SZWC01000377.1 coordinate 143,298, forward strand.
AGCTCTGCCCTTGGAGGCACGACCCTTGTGTCCCAACCAAGACAAGCTCTGCCCTTGGTGGCAAGACCCTGGGTGTGTTTGTGTAGATATCTTCTCTGTGTGTAGGTGAATATCGGCTGGAGGAGAGAGCAACGGATCTGCATCCTAAAACTGGTAGCAGACATCAGCTAACATCAGCCTACATCGGCCTCAACGCAGCAGAGACGTGAGAAGGAGATAAGGGCAACAAAAATGGATGACACATCAGGAGGAGTGGGGGCTGTCGCAGGGCAGTCCTCAAACTCAACAGTGGCTACCACAGGGCAGACCACTGGAGCAAATGTGAGTGCTACGTCACTGTCGCAAGGTCTTGGACCGTTGGGAGGAATCCCCATTCTTTAGGGGATTGACTTCCCCCTTTGGAGATGGCAGTTTGAGCAGGCGATGAAAGTGCGCGGCTTCATCAAGCTACTGAAGGGAGAGGAGCAGGTTCCTGCGGAAGGCACATCTGAGCATGAGGCATGGATGGATCGAAATGATGTTATCATGTCATTTCTCAGCAACGCGATAGCCAAGAAACATGTTCCCATCATTGCCGGGTACATGCTGGCTTCCGAAGCTTACGACAAGCTCAAGCGCGTGCACCAATCCACCTCCCTCGCAAACAGATTATTCATCCTACAACGGCTGATCAGCATGCGGGTGAATGAGGGCGAATCAATCCCCGATTTCCTACAGGAGTTTGAAGGACTCCTTGGCGAAGCTCGCCAGATGAACTGGGACCTTGATGNGCATGAGGCATGGATGGATCGAAATGATATTGTCATGTCATTTCTCAGCAACGCGATAGCCAAGAAATATGTTCCCATCATTGCCGGGTACACGCTGGCTTCCGAAGCTTACGACAAGCTCAAGCGCGTGCACCAATCCACCTCCCTCGCAAACAGATTATTCATCCTACAACGGCTGATCAGCATGCGGGTGAATGAGGGCGAATCAATCCCCGATTTCCTACAGGAGTTTGAAGGACTCCTTGGCGAAGCTCGCCAGATGAACTGGGACCTTGATGAAAACATGCAAGCCATGATCCTCCTCATGGCGCTACCGAAAAGCTGGAGCCCAATGATCACCATCATGGGCGGCTGGAAGGAGGATGACCTGACGTACACGGCAGTGTCTGAGTACGTGCGAAACAAGGCCATGCGCCGCAACGGAAGTGAGGCTAACTTCTCAGCCTATGCCGCAAGCTACGGTGGCCGCGGGAGCAAAGGGTCAGCCTCTGGTCAGAAAGGCGGCAGTGGAAGCAGTGGTGGCGGAGGAAACAATGGCGGCAAGGCTCCCAAGCGAAATGGTAACTGCCGCAACTGCGGCAAACCTGGGAACTGGGCAAGAGAGTGCAGGTCGCCAAAGAAGACAGACGGCGGAAGCGGTGGGAACAAAGGCAACAAAAAGGGTGGCCACCAACATGATGGCACATAGCACGCCTCCAGCAAAAGGAGCGGCGCTACTCAGGCCAGGAGCTTTTGGGCTTGACTCTGGCACCGATCATCACTCTAGCAACGACCAGGCTGGATTTGTCTCCATCGACCTCACCGATCGGCGGTTCAGATGTGCAAACGGTAGCATCGTGAACGCAAAGGGCGTGGGCGACAAGCTGGTGAGCATCAGCCTCAATGGTGCAGAGAAGGATCTACGGCTATGTGACGTGGTCTACATGCTCTCCTTTGTGGCAAACCTTCTGTCCGTGTCAAAGATAACGGACAACCACATGACGGTGGTGTTCACGCAGAAGAAGGCGGTCATCGCCAGGAACGAGGACATCAAGGTCCTCCACGCCAACAAAGATCTCGTGGCACAGGTTCCACGGGTTGACGGACTCTACGTACAACAGAAAACGGCAGCAAAGAGCTCAAAAAACAAGGGTAATACGGGTGCAGCGAAGGCAGTGGTCTCGACACCGACGCAGGAGAGCAAACCAACAAAAACTGAAAAAGCATCCTCTGCTGCAAAAGACGAAGACGGTGATCTGTGGCATAGACGCTTTGGGCATGTTGCAAACAGCACGCTTCAAGTCATCCAGCAACAACAGCTGGTCCGTGGCATGGATGGTTGCAAGAAGGATGCGGTTGGGTGTGGCAGCCTGTGTGAACCTTGCCTCCAAGGCAAGACCAAGCGAACTCGCTTTGAGCGCAATGGTCGCCGCGCACAATCAGCCCTTGGTCTGATTCACACCGACGTGTGCGGACCCTTTCGCACGGAGTCAAATGGTGTTAGCAAGTATTTTCTGACCTTCATAGATGACCACAGTTGCAAGGTGTGGATCTTCTTCCTCAAAGCAAACGGAGAGGTCAGAGAAAATTTGCAGGAGTTTGTCGCCATGGTGGAGCGGCAGACCAAAAAGAATGTCAAAGCAATGCGAAGCAACAACGGCGGAGATTACTAGGCATGCAAGGGCTGGTTGTGTCAACATGGGATCAACCACCAGCCCACAACGCCTTACACGCCGCAGAGCAATGGTGTTGCCGAACGGATGAATCAGACCATCCTCGGCATGGTGCGTAGCATGCTCTTCGATGCAAAGCTTCCACCGCGGTTCTGGGCAGAAGCGGCAAGAAGGGCATGCTATCTCGTCAACCTGACACCTGCGGCTGCTCTGGGCAGGCGCGGAAAGAAGAAGGGAAAGCAACAGATGACGCCACGAGAAGTTTGGTCAGGGAAGAAGCGGGACACATCACACTTGAAAGTATTTGGCTGCATCGCATGGGCAAAGATCCAGGCGGGTGAGGGTGCCGACAAGCTGGATGCAAGAGCGCGAAAGTGCGTTATGGTGGGCTATGAGACGGCCCACAAGACCTACCGCCTGTGGGACCTGGCAGGAAGAAGAATCATCACCAGCAGGGACGTAACCTTTGATGAAAGGAAACCAGGCAAGGAAGAGATGCTTGATCCCACGCAAGTTCCAAAAGAGGGAAAGTGGTTGGTGCTGCTGGAGTCAGGAGATCAAGCTCCCAAAAACTGGCAAGTGGTGCCAGTACAGCAGGCCGTAAAGAACAGTGGTGTGGCAGGGAGAGCGGCTGCGCAAGCTAATGCAGCGGCGAGCTGCAAAACTGAGTCGGAGACGTCCAAGGCCTCTGAAAACAGCTCGGAGGCCAGTGGATCTTCAAAAGAAGAAAACTTAACTTCTGGAAAGCCAGCAGCACAGGAGCAACAGCATTGTGAAGATCCACCAGCAATGCAACGTCGGAGCACACGACAAAGAAAACAAACCCCAAAGTACGAGGCTGACATCGGAACCTGGACTGGACTAAGCTGGTCCTGTTTGGCTCAGGGAGAGCCGCTCACTGTGGCTGAGGCGCTGGCAAGGCCCGATACGGCCAAGTGGAAGGAGGCGGTGGACAGCGAGCTCGCGTCCATCGAAGAAAATGGCACATGGGTGCTGGTGGAAAGACCCGCTAACGCTCATGTGGTGGGCTCAAAGTGGGTGCTCAGGTTAAAGCGGAAGCAAGATGATGGCATTGACAAGTACAAGGCAAGGGTCGTGGCGAAAAGATTCTCACACGGCGCAGGGTCTGAGTACGATGAGAACTTCGCACCGGTTTTCACGTTTCCCTCAATCAGGTCCCTACTTGCCTTCGCTGCCGCCAAAGACCTTGAGATCCACCAGATGGATGTGAAGACAGCTTTCCTTTATGGGAAGCTCAACAAGGAGGTGCTAATGGAGGTACCTGAAGGTGTCAAATCACCCGAGGGTATGGTGTGCAATCTGGTGAAGGCGTCGTATGGGCTGAAACAGGCCCCACGGATCTGGTACAAGGAGATGGACAGCTTCATGGCTGAGATCTCCTTTGTACATTGCAAGAATGACCCCAGCATCTATGTGCGAGAGGTCGAACGTGGCTTGCTGCTCGTGGCATTGTACGTGGACGATCTCATCATGTGTTCTTCCTCGCAGGAGGCCCTTACGGACCTCAAGAAAAATTTGGCCAGCAAGTTTAAGATGAAGGATATGGGACCTCTTGAGTACTACCTCAGGATTGCTGTTCACCGCAACCACAAAGCAGGCACCATTGAGCTCAACCAGACCAAGTACATCATGGACATCTTGAAGCGCTACAACATGGAGGACTGCAAACCCGTCAGCACCCCCATGCCCTCCGACTGGAAGCTCTCCTCCTCGATGTTACCAAGCAACGAGGCAGACCGGCGGGAGATGCAAACCATTCCGTACCAGTCCGCCGATGGGAATCTCATGTATGCAATGGTGGGAACGCGACCTGACATTGCTTATGCGGCGGGTCAGGTGAGCAGGTTTGTGGCCAACCCTGGGCCAGAACATTGGCAAGCTGTGTAGGAAATTTTTCGCTACCTCAAAAATACTCGGCACGTCAGACTTCGGTTTGCAGGTCCAGAAGGATCAGACTTGTTGCAAATGACATGCTACAGTGATGCGGACTGGGGAGGACGGATTGATGACAGGAAGTCTACCTCAGGGTTTGTCTGTCTTCTCAACGGTGGTGCAGTCTCTTGGGCAAGCAGGAAGCAAGACTGCATCTCGGTTTCTACTGCTGAGGCGAAGTACATTGCACTCTCCGAAGTGTGCAAGGAAACGCAATGGCTTCGCAGTTTTCTTGATGAGATCAAGGCACCACAAGAGGAAGCAACGGTCATCGGCATTGACAACCAAAGTGCCATCGCTATGGCAGAGGATGACATGATCTCCTGGTGTACAAAGCACATGGATATTCGGTACCACTACTCACGTGATCTTGTCGCCAAGGGTGTCGTGGAACTGGAGCACGTAGCAACCAAAAAAATGCTTGCGGACTTCTTGACAAAGCCGCTAGACAGCGACTTGCATGTTGCAGGTGCTCGAGGAGTCGGCATGGTGGATGCAAGAGATTAGAACTAAAGACCAAGAAAGTTGACATGCACAAACACAACCTAGAGCAACAGGTTCATGCCAAAGAAAACTACCGCAGCAGGTGGCCCCATGTTTACTTCGACCTCCGACTTTAGGGGGTTAAGTCAGAGTCGCTAAGTCGATCAAAGTCGACGTCAACGTCGACTTGACGTGACCCCCCTTTTTTTTCCCAGGCACTGGGATGACCTCATTTAGGTTCTGGCGTTGGTTTTTTTTTCTTTACCAGGAGTTGGTTTTTTTTTTTTCCGTCATTTCAGATCAGGTCTCGCATGTGCATTTGTGCTTCAGCACCAGTATGGCCATTTCTGCTGGGGTTCTTACCGATGCGGCAGCCACGCAAGAGGGTGAGATATCTGCCTCGTATGATGGATGGCTGGCTAGGACGGACCCAGCCATGCATCATCCGGTTTTGGCGTGTTTCTTGTGTGCATGATGCGTGTAGGTTGTGTGGAAGCAACGTGCCAGCCCCTTGTGACACTTTGCGGCGCTTTTAAACCAATTACAACGCAGCAAACACCTGTGCATTGCATGACATGTCATGCCAACCTGGACGAGGATGGATAGGAGCCGCTTTATGCGGTTCCAGTCTGCCTTTGCGTTGGAGGGGAGCTTGAAGTTATCGAGATCATGCAGTGTGACTCCGAGTCAGCGTGGCAAAGTTGTCCGGCAGGGCCAGGCAGGCCACCACTAGCACTCCCTCCGCCAGACAGCCGTGTCTGGCTGGAGACTTCCTCATCCGTGCACTCAGCAGATTCTTCAGACCCGTCCCTACCGCTGGAGGCTACCCCGGATGGCAGTGTGGGCCTTGCGGAAAAATCGGCTCAGGCGGTTCAGACCGCATGCGAGGTCACTTTGGGGCAGCCGTATCCAACATCGCTAAGTGCAAGGTGGTTCCTGTGGCTGCCCGAGCTCTACTCGGTCTCCCCCCTTTGCCACCGCCCCCTGATGGATGGGTGCCCTTTGACGAAACATTGTACAATGGCCAGGGTGAGCTATGGGGCACAGCTTCCAGCCCAGTGGACTGGGCGAAGCTCGTGTCGGAGCGCAAGCGTCAGGAGCGTCGCGCAGTTCACGGAGCAGCTGCATCCAGCAGCACCCCCAATGGAGCCGACCACTCTCCTGTCGTCCACGAAGCTGTTCCCACTCCAGCAACCATCCCAGCCTCCCTCCGTAGCATCACTCCAGATGAAGCTGCATCCCTCAACACAGCGCGCCAAACCCTCATGTCCGAGCACATCGCAAATGCCAACAACGCTGCCTGCCAGAAGACCATTGTCAAGCCAATGGCAAAAAACGCGCTGCCCATCTCCTTCTGCCGTGACGACGTGGTTCTAGAGCTGGTCGAGGATGCACGCAAAACCACCTCCAGCTTCAGGCTTCCTTCCAAGGACCGGGTGACCAGGGAGCTCCTTCCTACACTGGACAAAGAGCTGGAGGCACTAGAAGTACCACTTCGCGCTGGCTGGGACATTTTCGGTGTGACACTCGGAGTTGACGAGTGGTCCGACATCCAGATCAGGCCCATTTACTCCGCCATGGCTTCAAACGCAGAGGGAGTGGCCCACCTGTTCTCACGGGATGCCAGCGGGGTCATCAGAAATGCCAACCACGTTGCTCAGTGATTGACCATGCCATCGTTGAGGTGGGAGCTGAAAAGGTCATCATGGTCATCACCGATAACGCGTCCACAAATGAAAAGGCATACGTTGAGCTCAGGAACAAGTACCCGGCTGTGTTTTTCAGCCACTGTGTGGCACACTCCTTGGATTTGGTGCTGAAGGATGTTGCAAAGACAGAATGGGGAGGCAATCTTATCAGCAAGGCTGAGAGAGTCGTGTCATTTTTCAGGAACAAAGACCTTCTCAGGTCTTGGCTGAAGACAGAGGGTGGTTTGGTACTGTTGCCTGCCTGTGCTACCCGGTTTGGATCTGTGCACAAGATGTTTGAGAGATTGCTAAAGCTGCATGAGGTCCTTGTGAAGATTGTGACCAGCACAAGGTGGACTGACTTTGGCAGTGTTGGGAAGGATGCTGGGTGGCAGGTAAAAAAGAAGGAGGTGCGCAGAATTGTGAAGATGGGGGTGTTCTGGGTGCAGGTCAAGGCCATGGTCAAGCTCATGCTTTCCATTGTGCTTGCCATTCGCAAGGCAGACAGCTCCGGCGGGACTGCAGGGATTGTTTTTGAGACTCTTCTTGACACGACTGAAGCTATCAATGCTTTAGGAGTGTCCCGGGGCAGTCGCCGTGCGAAGTGCAACCCGGAATGGGTGCAGTTTGTTGCAGGGCGGCTGTCCTATCACTGGACTAATCAAATGTCTTGTCCGGTGTATGCCGCAGCACGTCGTTGCCACCTGCAACATTTTGGGCACAAGTTCGATGGCGACGAGAAGATCGTGGAGGCATGGAACACCGTCGTCATGGCGCTGGTGCCAGATCCTGGAGACCAGGACACCATGGACAAGGTGCTGGAGGCATTTGAGAACGGCCGGGTCACGCTGGAGGAAGAGCCAAGAAAGATGAAGGATGTGCAGCGGGCCACGCAAGCAGGGCAGCAGGTCATAGCGGGTGAGATGCCAGCCTTCAGATGGTATGCCCGCCACATGACGAGCCTTCCCGTCCTCAGAGCATTCGCAATGAGGCTGTTGGCACAGCCTTGCAGCAGCTCCGACACTGAGCGCTGCTTCAGCAAGCATGAACTCATCCAAACAGCCAGGCGCAACCGTCTGAAGGTCTCCACCCTAGAACTGCTCGTCCGGACAAACGTCCGGTTGACAAGGATGTATGGGAAGAAGAAGGGGAAGAANGCCCTAGATCCAGATGATCCGGATGTTCAGGAGATCAGGGAAGTGGAAGGGGAGAAGGAGGGATTGGACAGCGACAATGAGGATGATGAGGCAGAGGATGAAGAGATTGCTGGAATGGAAGAAGATGGTGGGAATGAGAGCAACGAGGAGGACGGGCAGCAAGGAGATGAAGATGGGGGGCAAGAGGTGTCAAGAGTCTTGAGGGCAGGAGTACGCAAACGCAAAGATGTTGAGGCTGCGGGTACTTCAGCATCAGGTGTTACAGCAGCAGGTGCTTCAGCAGCAGGAGCTCCAGCAGCAGGAGCTTCAGCAGCAGGAGCTTCAGCTTCAGGTGCTTCAATAGCAGGTGCTTCAGCGGTAGGAGCTTCAGCAACAGGTGCTTCAGCAGCAGGTGCTTCACCAGAAGGTGCTTCTACAGTAGGGGCAGTAGCTGGTTCTGAAGCAGGCTCTACTGCAAGAGTGACAGCATCCACAGGATTAGGGAGGAGGGTTGCTGCTGCGGCCAGGGAACGCCCAAAGAGAGGCCGTAAAGGTCCCTAGGTGACCTGTATCTGATCCTTCACTTTAATTGTGTCTCATGTTTTTCCCTAGTTTGCGTTCATTACGTTGCTCTTACTTAGTTTGGACAAGCAGTGACAGTTCCTTTCCAGCTTCATCGCATCCTTTTCTACATTGGTTTTTCGTTTAAGCTTTGTGCATCTTCTGTGGCAGCAATTACCACCCAAGGGGTTGAGCAGTGCTCCCCAAGCATGCATAGCACAATGGACTGAAAAAATGGAAGTTATAGTTAAGCTGATGTGTTAAGGGATCCAGGACATGTCTTATACAAATGCAGGGGAAAATGTTAGTTTTCAAACTGCATAGTTGTCAGTGACAGGAAAATTCTCACAATGATAAGGCCAAATTACACAGTGTAGTACTATCCTAAGCATCGACTTGGCATGGCCAAGTCGACTTGGGTGATTGACTGGCGACTTTCGACTTTCGACTTGGTGACTTAGCATCGACTTTGACTTGGCCTGGCAAACATGGAGGTGGCCTAAGGTGCAAGGGAGAGATTGTTGTTCTTCCGAAGCCCATGGCCATTGCTATGGCTTGACGGACAGGTTGGGCATGCACTGCTCCCTTGGAGTCACCCAAACCTTGTTTGTGGTGCAATTCCACGTGAGACACCAGAAGTGTAGCGCAATGGATAGCTTGTTGGACTCAGGAACAACAGGTCCTGCGATGGAGTCTTGATGTGCGCAGAAGGTTTTTGACCTTTCGAGTACAGGGGAAGTTTCTTAGACATTTCTCCATGCATGAGGAGAGTGCACCACTTGGCGGTCAGTGGATGTGCCAATTGGCGGACTGGTGAGGTGGTGTGGAGTGACCACCCCAAAAGTGCCACTACCCACACACCTTAGAAGCAAGGCCTAGGACTATATGTACCAGGCTCATTCCTCATTGTAATTACACAATATGGCCTTAGATGCTCCTCACAGAGTTGTCCAACTAAGGAACAGTATAAAGAAGACACTGGTTGGTCTAAGCCCCAGGAGTTAGTCTTTGACTAGCACCACGCGCGAAAGTGACCAAGTGTTAAGTGGACACAGTTGCTAGCAAGTGATTGCCTAGGAACCGCTCAGTGTGGAACCGTGATCCTGAGGGTGATATCTTCTCCTAGCTGAAATGCTAGGAGCGGACGGCAGGTGCTATTGTGTCGGCCCTGTTTTNTTCTAATTACACAATCTGGCCTTAGATGCTCCTCACAGAGTTGTCCAACTAAGGAACAGTATAAAGAAGACACTGGTTGGTCTAAGCCCCAGGAGTTAGTCTTTGACTAGCACCACGCGCGAAAGTGACCAAGTGTTAAGTGGACACAGTTGCTAGCAAGTGATTGCCTAGGAACCGCTCAGTGTGGAACCGTGATCCTGAGGGTGATATCTTCTCCTAGCTGAAATGCTAGGAGCGGACGGCAGGTGCTATTGTGTCGGCCCTGTTTTTCTAGTCCGTTTGCCTCAGGCCGGTTGACACCGACTTGGTCTGCAAAGCTCCAACTTTCGACTTTTGACTTTCGACTTGGTACCGACTTCAACTTTGGGAAGGCAACATGGCTTGAGACACACGTCCCGCACACGGCCATGGAATGGAGCAAACAAGCTTGGCCTCAGAAGAATCCTAGCGCTCACATAAGTGAAAGCAATTAAGAAAATGCCGATGTTATGAAGGCCGGTTGACTGGGCCACCTAGGCAAGTGGCACGACGTGGGGTCCGGATGCTACCCAGGGATCACAGCAAACCAGTCGGCGAGCGAGCCGACATTGGTTTCCTACACGCAGGAGTAGCCCGGTCGTGTTTTCCCGAAGGATCAGCAACCCAGAATCACTTGTTTCAAGCATCCACGGGAAACAGTATTGTCAGGCCCATTGGCCACGAGCACATGTGGGTGCATGCCCCCCGCTATGTTTTCTCCATGTTACGCCAAGCAGAAAACCAGCATGTTATGCTGGTCACGGAAAACAAGCTCTCAAGCAGATCCAGGTTGAATGTTCTGGCGCCACTCTTGCAATTGGCTGAGACACCGGAGTGCATAAGCCATCATGTGTGTGACAATATGCATCCAAGAACTTTCCTTCACCTTTCTCACCTGAGTGACAGTGGGTGTGTGTGGACAGAGTCAAGAATTCACCTGCATGTCTTGCACTCATTAACAACACAAGTGACCTCTTGACTCTTTCTCTCTCTCTCTCTCTCTCTCTCTCTCTCTCTCTCTCTCTCTCTCTCTCTCTCTCTCTCTCTCTCTCACACACACACACACACACACACACACACACACACACACACACACACACACACACACAGAGAGAGAGAGAGAGAGAGAGAGAGAGAGAGAGAGAGAGAGAGAGAGAGAGAGAGAGAGAGAGAGAGAGAGAGAGAGAGAGAGACAGACAGACTCTCACTGCAGGTGACTCGTCTTAACTAAAGCTCTCCGATGCAGCATCAGTGTATTGGTGTATGGAATTTGAGCTCTCTGAGTGTCAGCACTTGTTTTCTAGTGAGAGCTTCTCGGTTTGCCCCATTGATGCTACAAGAGCTACATTGCTTCTTTTTTGACACGTACGGTGTATTCCAGCCACCTAGATCAACCATGCATGCCCGGTTCTCAACCACTGAGAAAACTCTATTGAGTTTTCTCAGTGGTTGAGAACCGGGCACTTGGTGGTTTCTTCCAGCCCTGGGAGACCCCATGATCATTAGACACATATGTAATGCAGGTTCTGTATTATCTCTACGGACAAGACCCAGGTACACAGTAGTTTGTACTGAGACCCAGTACTGATTGATGAATTCATTACCAAAATTTGGTCTGTCGTGTGTAGCCTGCATATGGCCAAGAACCTGATGCCCACTGACATGTTCTCAAGTCTCGAGAGGCCCAACTTCCCTAGCTTTGGCTTACCGGTGGTGGTAGCATCCCACCATAGACTCTGGGTATACTCAGGGTACGTTGCGTATTTTCTCGACAATCAAGATCCGGTCACTTGGTGGGTTGTTTCAGTGCCTCGCAAGACCTGTGACAACTTCCTTCATGTTTTGTGGTATGCGTATTCCATGTCCGTCCGTTTTGATTTTGGGGCCTGGTGGGCTAGCTGCCTGTCCCTAGTACATAAGCTTACTACAGGTCTCATTGCACTGTCTCTTTCTTCTTAACGTGTTCCAAACATAGCCAGATTTTTCCTTCATTGTCTACCCCTCACACCCAGAGCTCGCATTATTGCATGGGCCTGCTTGCCAAAGTTGATTCTATCTTCGTGTCAGAACAAAATGTTGACATAGTGTGCCTCCCTGGTTCGACCACTGAGGAGTGGTCAAACACCTGATTGGATTTTTCCATGTAAGATCGAGCATTTAATCGCTCCATTTGAGTGAGTATTCAGAAATGTTGCATAGCCCAAAGTTTGGATGTCGTGCGGGTGGAATCTGGTTCCCGCCATGGGTGGCAGGATAATCTACTGCCGGTGATCCAAGTTCGTCCCCAACGAGCTCCAGATGCACCCGAGGCATGAAAAAATTAACTGGAAGGACCTCTTGGACCAGGATGAAATTCTCGTTGAATTCTGGACGAGGAAAGGCCCTCCGATGGGTCATCGTCGAAGCGCCTCCCATTGCCTAGCGAGCAAGGCAAGGTACGTGGCTCCACCAAGGTTTACTTCAATGGCCGTAGCAGGGGCTCTACTGCTCTGATTTGGGCGTACTTGGATGCGTTGGAAAGCTTAGATCACAAGCAATGAGTATGTGATGTAATCTCACTATGCTAAGTGACAAAAACGTATTTCTATTTAGGTCTACTGAATGCGACATGTTCTGTGCACTCATATCTGTGGTCCTTGTGCTCCATCCTCTTCACCATTGCTGTCCATTGGCTGCCCCAAACATTGGTAGATTACATCAGTGAGAGCTAGGCATCCTTGAAGGTGCCTCCATGTTGAAAATTTGCCCATCCGCACGCCCCAGTACGGTGCCGGGAGGCACCGACGAGCTGCCAGAAAGAGGAAACTCCACTCCGGTGGACATAGCGGCTCAAATACTGGTCGGATTGGACAACGAAGGATTGCAACTTAAAGCTGAAAAGTTGCTAAATCCATTGAAATTTGTTTCACCGGAATCAGACAAGTATCAAGGGAGATATGGCCTTTCAAATTTGGGGTGTGCTCGGCGGCTCTGGGAGCCGACTGCGACTCGATTTCCGGTGGATAGTCGACCGGACCAAGTATCAAAAGAACCATCTGGAGAATTTGCTCCGAAAGGTCTGCCGAGGCGTACCCTGCAGTGAAGTTTGTTACTGAGGGACTTTGCCAAGAAACCTGGCTCGGCGTCCGAAACTCAATAGTATGTTTTGTTATTTGGGGACTTAGTCAAAGTTCTGACTGCATGTCCGCGGACAGGTTTCGAACCTCATCACACCCCATCACCAAACTCGACCCAAAAGTGGGGAAGGTGCATAGAAACAATGCAGGGGACGGATAAATCACGTGCAATGGGATCTGCGCCTAATGAAAGGCGTTTCGCACGTTAAGGAAGGGGCCACGGCGTGTGGCGGCGTCAGGCTTCTGTCGTGGGTGAAACCTGCGCTTTGCAAGCGTAACTTAGGCTATGCTTGGCAGAATTGTACACGTTTTGGTGCATTAAGTAGCTCATGACTAGCCCTATGAAACGTTCTATCATGTATATGTTAAAATACTAATGCAAAACTGCATTTTTTCCTTTGCAAACGCACTATCTCTGGACTCCTGGTCACATAGCGTGAGGCGACTAGAAACCTCACGCTCAATCTCACATTCATGAAAACAGAAGACGTGAACCACCAAGAGATGATCAGACAGACTTCTGGACCGCATCCTGTGGATTCTCTGACAAAAAGATATGGGCCCACGGGTTTAATCGTCTCCAACGTTCACGTCTTCCGCAGCGCACGGGACTGTCATCTTGGACGTCGCCATGAGGTTGTGAGAATCTGTTGGAGTAGAAGTTGCGCCAATGTTGCAAAAGGAGACACACCTCTGTCAGAAGTATGCCAGCGGCCCAGGCTTTTGGGTATGAAGGTGGCAATTTGAGCTGCGCCTCTCGCATGAGGGCCTGCTGGACGTTATGTTGGGAAAGGAGGTGCCCGCAAAGGTGACTGCTGCAGACGTAGAGAAGCAGGCCTTCAAAAAGAAGAACACGATTGCGCTCATGCTCTTGGTTTCCGAAACAGCCGAGTTGCACTGGGGCTACATCCAAGGCTCCAAGCTCGAAGCCAAAGCTTGGCAAAAACTCTGTGCCATCCACCAATCCAAGTTGCTCGCAAATGAAATCTTCGCGACGAAGCGGCTCCTCATGTTGAGAATTGAGGGGGGACATGATGTCATCTCCACCATGCAGCAGATTGAGTCGCCCGCCTCACTATGCAATGACATGGGGTAGAAGATCGACATGCAGCTACAGGCGATGGCCCTCCTCGTGGCCCTACCTGACAGTTGGGGTCCACTCATCACCGTCCTCGGAGGACGGTCAGAGGACAAGCTCACTTATGGCACGGTCGCATAGTACAACCGCAACGAGGCACAACACCAGAACTGCGGGGATTCCTCGTCTTCCTCATCGGACCTCGTCACCAAAACGCGAGCTGGCGGAAGCGAGGGCAAAGGAAGTGGCAAAAAAGGCGGTGGCAAGGACACCAAGAAAGGTACGTGCCGCAATTGCAGCAAGGACTGCCATTGGGCCTGTGAGTGCCCGGAGGAGGCAAAGACCGGCGTCAAAAAAGTCAAAGGCAGGTCGCTCCTCAACGGCAACAAGAACTACTTCCTCAAGGAGGCCAGTAGGCAGTGCCTGGATTCCGCTTCCGAGGAGCACATCCAGGTAAACAAGGTAGGTTTCATCACCTACGAGAAGTCCTCCAAAGCAATGGTGGTCATGAACAAAAAATTCAAGCCGGCGGCCGGCCAAGGCGACTTCGAGGTGGAAGTCGTGGTGGGCGGTAAATAGGCACTATGTAGAATCCGTGATGTGGAGCACATCCCTGCCCTGGCTTACATCTTGAGTGTCAGCCGTTTGACAGACAAGGGGTATGAGTTGCTCTTCTGCAAGAAAGGTACAGTGGTGCACATTGATCGTAAAGACGTGGTCGTTCTGTACGCAAAGCTCGAGGGCGGTCTCTACATCATGGAGACCAAGGTGGTCCCTATGGCATTAGACGTAACAGACTCGCAAGAACGCGTCGTCAATATGGCCAAGGGAGGACACACTAATCTGGAGCTCTGGCATCCACGGTTGGGGCATTCGGTGCCCACAATTGTCAAGGAGATGGCGAAGCACGATATGGTGAGCGTTCTTGTCATCGACGGTGTAGCAGACGCAGCAGAAGATGCAGTAGTGTACAAAAAGTGAGAGCTTTGCATTCTGGGCAAGGCACGGCACAAGTCATTCAACGAGAATGAGGCTCACACAAAGGACCTGCTGGAGGTTGTGCACAATGACGTGTGCGGACCATTCAAAACACCTTCCAAAAATAGCCTGAGGTACTTCATCACCTTCATTGTTGATTGCAGCAGGAAGCTATACGTGTACTTCATGAAGTAGAAAGGCAAGGTCTTGGACCGCCTAAAGGAGTGCGTTGCAGCGGTGGAGAGGCAGATTGGCTAGAAGGTCAGAGTGCTCTGCATCGACAATGATAGAGAGTACGTGGGCTGTAACAGGTGGATGAAGTAGCAAGGCATCAAGTGGGAACCCACCAAGCCATGCTTGCCACAGTCGAATGAAGTGGCGGAGCAGGCAAACCAGACACTGCTCAACATGGTGCAGCTATGCTTATTGATGCGGGGTTTCCACGAGGGTTTTGGGCAGACGTTGTGCGTATAGCAAGCTACACCATCAACCTCATCCCAACAGCGGTGCTGAAGATTAAGGGCTGTTGAAAGACGCCGCAAGAGGCTTAGAGCGGACGCAAGCCAAACGTGGCACGCCTAAAGGTGTTTGGGTGCACGGCGCACGCAATGGTGCAAGCAGCACAACGACACGACAGTAAACTGGAACTGTGGGTGAAGCCATGCTTGTTCCTCGACTATGGGCTTTGGGACCCACGCACGCAAGAGATCATCTGCAGCCTTGTTGTCGAGATTGAAGAGCAGCAGAGCTTCAGCAACAGCAACAATGACATGAGCGTTGGGAACACTCAAAAATAGGGGGATTGGTTCCAGCTCCTTGACGATGCGGAGGAGCCGGTGGACGCGGAGTTCAATGATGCAACGTTAAAGCGCGGCGGTGGAGCATGTGCAGCAGCCGACGTGGACGACACCGACAACAATGAAGCTGGGCTAGAGATCTGGTGGAACGATCCATCACAGGAGGCACCACAGGTGCCAAAGCACGCACTTCCGGCAAAGTTCACGTCGGGCGTTAAAGAAAAATCCTCCAGACACGCCGCCCGTCTGGTCGATGATTCGCCGGAGCTGAAGAGATCCTTGTGGAGTTGTCCGTTCGATGATTCACCTGAGCGGGCAGAGTCGGAAGGATTGCAGTAGAGTGACAAAACACCACAAAAACTACTGCGCTACATCAGGAGGCAGTGGAGAGGGGGAAAGCGTTTCAATGCACTCGCCGGTCAATGGATCCGCATGACACTCTACATGCTGGCTGCATCAACGGAGCTGACGACTATGCAAGAGGCACTTGCGCAATCTGTGGGGAAGCAGTGGGATACCGCCATCAAGTTGGAGTTAGCGTCCACTGCTGCAAACGACACGTGGCAGCTGTTTGACAGGTTGAGAGACGCCAAGGTCATCAGTTCCAACTAGGTCTTCAAGACCAAGTTCAAGAAAGAAGCTATGGTGGACAAGTACAAGTCGTAGCTCGTGGCAAAGGGGTACGCACAGTGTAGGGGTGAGCACTACAAGACGTTCACCCTTGTCGCCCAGTTCACACGCATTTGGGCGATCCTTGTAGTGACATCCGCAAAGGACATGGAGCTCCACCAAATGGACATAAAGACGGCCTTCCTCAACAGCATCATTGATAAGAAAACTTACATGGAGGTGCTAGAGGGGGTGGAGGCATCTAAGGGCAAGGTGTGCAAGCTACAAAAGTCCTTGTACGGGTTACAACAATTGCCCTGATGCTCGTACCAATAGATGGACAGCTTCATGGCATAGCTTGGCTTCAAGTGCGGTGAGGTGGATCATAGCATTTACGTGCGGCAGAACAAGAAGCTCCATCTGATTGTTGCGCTCTACATGGACCATCTGATCTTGTGCTCCTCAGACCTGCCAAGCCTACAGCACATGAAAGAGTAGCTGAGCAGCAGGTTCCAGATGTCAGACATGGGGGAACTGTAGTTCTACTTTGGATGAGCATTACACGGAACCACAACCTGTGACAGGCCAAATACCTGGCCAAGGTGCTGAAGCAGTACGGCATGGAGGACTGCAAACGAGTGTGCAGTCTTGTCTCCTCAACCTCTGAACTGAGTGCGGCAATAACATTGCAATCAAAACAAGAGCAAGAGGATATGGCACAGATGTCCTACCAATCGGCGGTGGGAAGCCTCATGTATGCCATGGTGGCGACTTGAGCGGACCTCGCCTAAGCGGTGGGCCAAGTGACAAGGTACATGGCCGATCTAGGGCCACTACACTGGCGGACGGTCAAGTGCATCCTCCGCTACCTGCAGGCGACGCGGCACGCGAGCCTAAGGTTCGACTGCAAAGGATGGGCGGACCCTTTGCGTCTGGTCTGCTACACAAATTCATGTTACGCTGGCGATGTGGACAAGCGGAAGTCCACATCCAGCTAAGTGTTCTTCCTCGCTAGTGCAGCGGTTACGTGGTGCAGCAGGAAGGAGGACTGCGTCGCCACCTCCACAGAGAAGCTGAGTACATCGCACTGGCAGAGGCCATGAAGAAGGCGGTGTGGCTCCGCAGGTTGTTGGGGGAGTTGTGCGTGCCGTAGCAGGAGCCTACGGTGGTGCAAGAGGACAACACCGGCTCCATCACAATGACCAACAACCAGACATAGCACAAGAGGACGAAGCATATCGACGTGAATTACCACTATGCATGGGACATGGTCGAGAAGGGGCAGGTGGTGCCACGGTACTGTAGCATGCACAACATGCTTGCAGATTGCTTGACCAATGCGCAACCCACGGACTAGTACGCGATGAGCGTGGCCGGGCTTGGGATGACCAGCTATGATGCGCTGGAGGGTGCAGCAGAAGATGAGGGAGAGCAAGCTGGAGGAGTGGGCATGGCAGGTGCAAGGAGGAGAATGTTGAAAAGTTGCCCCTCCGCATGCCCCACTGCAGCGCCAGGAGTCACCGACAAGCCGCCAGAAACAGGAAACGCCACTCCCGCAGATAAAGCGGCTCAAGGATTGGCCGGATCCTAAAATGGATGGTTTTACCTGAAAATGGACAAGTTACTGAATCCGGTGGAAGTTGTTTCATTGGAATCCGACAAGTATCAAGTAAGATATGGCCTTCCAAAGTTGGGGTGTGCGCGGTGGCTCTGGGAGCCAGCTGCGACTCGATTTCTGGTGGATAATCGACCGGACCAAGTAACAAAAGTACCATCTGGAGAATTTGCCTGGGAAGGTCTGCGAAGGCGTATCCTGTAGTGAAGTTTGTTACTGAGGGACTTTGCCAAGAAACCTGGCTCGGCGTCCGAAATTCAATAGTACGTTTTGTTACTCGGGGACTTGGTCAAAGTTCTGACTAACGGACAGGTTTCGATTTTCGTCACACACAATCACCAAAATCGGCCCACAAGTGGGGAATGTGCATGAAAACAGCGTAGGGGACCCATACATCACGTGGAATGGGATCTGTACCTCACGAAAGGTGCTTCGCACGTGAAGGAAGGCGCCACGGCATGTGGCGGTGTCAGCCTTCTGTGGTGGGTGAGATCTGTGCGTCGATAAGCGTAGCTTGGGCTACGCTTGGCCAAATTGCGCACTGTGTGGTACGGTAGAAAGCTCATGATTAGCCCTACAAAACGTTTTATCATGTCTACGTTGAAAAACTAATGCAAAATCGCGTTTTTTCCTTCAAAAATTGACTATATCTAGACTCCTGGTCACATAGCGTGAGGCGACCAGAAAGCGCATGCTCAGTCTCATATTCGCCCAAACAAAAGACGTGAACCACCAAGAGATGATCAGAAAAATGTCGGGACCACATCCCGCAAATTCTCTGACAAAAGGTTATGGGCCCACGGATTTGATTGTCTCCAACATTCACGTCTTCCACAGTGCACGGAACCATCATCTTGGACGTCGCTGTGAAGTTATGAGAACCCGTTGGAGTAGACACTATGTCAATGGCCCAAAACAAGATGCAGCCCATTCAGAAGTATGCGGGCAGCCCAGGATTTGGGCTATGCAGGTGGCACTTTGAGCTGCATTTCTCGCACAAGGTCCTGCTATACATCATGTTGGGAAAGGAGGTGCTTACAGAGGTGACTGTTGTGGACACGGAGAAGCAGGCCTTTGAAAAGAAGAACACGGAGGCACTCATGCTCTTCGTGTTTGAAACAGCCGAGTCGCAGTGGGGCTACATCCAAGGCTGCAAGTTGGCTGAAGAAGCTTGGCAAAAACTCTACGCAATCCACCAATCCAAGTCGCTCGCGAACAAAATATTTGCAATGAAGTGGCTCCTCATGGTGAAAATCGAGGAGGGAGATGATGTCATCTCCGCCATGCAGTAGATTGAGTCGCTGCCTCACTACGCAATGACGTGGGGTGGAAGATCGACATGTAGCTTCAGGCAATGGCCCTCCTCATGGCCCTACCTGAAAGTTGGGGTCCACTCATCACCGTCCTCGGAGGATGGTCCGAGGACAAGCTCACCTATAGCGTGGTTGTAGAGTACATTCGCAACGAGGCGCAGCGCCGGAGCTCCGGGGATTCCTCGTCTTCCTCATCAGCCCTTGTCACCAAAACACAAAGTGGCAGAAGCGGGGGAAAAGGAACCGGCACAAAGGGCGGCGGCAAGGAGGGCACCAAGAAAGGTGCGTACCGCAATTGTGGCAAGGAGTGCCATTGGGCCTGTGAGTGCCTGGAGGAGGCAAAGACTGGTAGCAAAGAGCAACAAAGGCAGGTCGCTCCTCAACGGAAACAGGAACAACTCCCCCCCGCGGATTCCCGGACACTCCACACCCACTAGTGCCAAAAAAAGGGTTATGGGCTCACCATGCTTCCGCTACGCGCCATGGTAATGACCGAGCAAGAGAGCATTGGCACCGTCTTGAAGTTTGACAGGAACGGTTTTCCCTTATGGGGGTGGCGGTTTGAGGTCTACCTTCATGACAAACGCATGCTTGAGCTGGTCAATGGTAAAGAGACTTCCCCTCGGGAATCCGCAATGCCGCAGGAAGTAAACAAGTTGAAGAAGCGCAACAAGAAGGTGCTTTCTTTGTTGGGGTTAGCGCGAGCTCCGACGTAGCGTGCACTGATTTAAGGATAAATGGAGGCAACAGAGGCCTTAAAGAATCTCGGTTCAAAGGTTGACCCTCAGTTGCAAGCCATGATCCTCCTCTTGGCCTTGCCGGAAAGTTGGAGTCCCATGATCACCGTTGTAGGGGGCTGGTCCACCAATGAGCTGAAGTATCCGAAGGTGGCTGAGTACTTCTGCAATGAATGGATGCAGCGTGGTGGGAGAGAGAGCGGGCTAACATCAAGTTCCGCCTATGTCGTCCGCCGTCGAGGTGGAGGAGTAGGCAAGAAGGGGAAGGGTGCCAAGCAGGGCACCAAGAAAGGTGACAAGAAGGGAGATTTCTACGTGTGTGGCAAAGAAGGCCACAACAAATGCAACTGTCACAATAGGAAGTCAAACCAGCCAGGGAAGGCTGGAAAGACGGACAACCTTGCAATGATTGGGAAGGCGCCCGCTGACTTGACAGATCCGGGAGTCTCTGTGATTGACTCCAGATTGGACCGCCACACGTAATGCAACCGGGCATCATTCGGTACCTATAGCGCCTCAAAGCGGCGAATGATGCTGGCCAACAACAAAACAGAGCTGGCTGCCTGTGAAGGCAGCGTTCACATCGAGATGGATGTGGACGGGGAGGCTGTCATGAGCACAATTCATGATGTGCTCCACATGCCCAGTTTTGGGGAAAATCTGCTGTCAGTGAGCCGCCTTACCGACAAGGGGCTCGAGGTACTCTTCAACAAGAAGGAAGCCATCATCTGCAAGGAGGCGAATGGCAAGGTGATTACATGCAGAAAGCAAGAGGATGACCTGTTCCTACTCTGTGCAAAGATCCTTGGTAGCCGAGCGGGCCCCGACGTTGCCCACCTCGTGAAGAAGGACGATGGAGACCTGGACCTGTGGCATCACCGCCTGTGTCACATCACTCCCTCAACTGTGAGGGACATGGCAACAAAGAAAGTGGTGTGGGGTCTTGAGGTCAAGAGCCCCGACGCAGCCAATAATGCCGTGTACGAGTAGTCTGTGGTTGACAAGGCGACATGGCAGCCATTTGATGGCAAAGGGACACGTGCATCCGCAAATTTGTAGGTGGTGCATAGTGACATGTGTGGACCATTTGAGAGCTCCATCGGGGGCGCTCGCTACTTTGTGACTTTCATCGACAATCACAGCTACAAGCTCTATCTCTACATCATTAAGAGGAAGAGCGATATCTTGTCCTCAATATAGGATTTTGTGGTGGCAGTGGAGCGGCAAACAATATTGAAGGTGAAGGCGTTCTGGAGGGATAACGGTGGCGAGTATGAGGGTTGCTCAGCATGGATGAAGAGCAAGAGAATTGCATGGCAGAAAACTATGCCATATTCTTCGTACCAGAACGGCATCGCCAAGAAAGTAAACCGCACCATCCTCAACATGGTCCGGTCCACGTTGAGCAATGCTGGCCTCACGCAACGGTATTGGAGCGAGGCAGCTCGGACAGTGGCGTACATCATGAACCAGGCGCTAACTTAGCCGCTACAAGTTGCAGAGTCCAAGGTGTGGAAGATGCCAGAAGAGGTGTAGGGTGGATGGAAGCTAACTATGGCTCACCTCTACACATTTGGCTGTGTTGCACATGCTGTTGTGTAGGCACGGGAGGGGCGGGGTAAGTAGGACCTGCGAACTCACCGGTGCATCTTCCTCGGGTACGAGAGCAGAAGCAAGGCATACCAGCGCTTTGACACGCGGAGGTAGTAGATCGTGAAGATTCACGACATCATGTTTGATGAGGACAGCCATTGTACGCACAAGAATGCGGGTGCCTCCATGCGTGGGGAGTGGCTGCCACTCCTTGAAGGGGAGACACCTGAGAAAGCAAAAGAGGGTGACGTCCGAGCAGCTCCAAGCAATGAGAACCATTCAGGGGATGGGGGAGCGGCTGATTTTCATCTAGCCAAGTCAGACAATGAGTCTGAAGCGCCAGCAGCAATGGAGATGAATGAGGAGGTGGGGAGAGGGCCCACATCTCCACGGTCCCCAAGAGAGGGGGAGCAGGCCAGTAGTGCAAGTGGCGTAACAAGAGGGCAGCAGCAGCAGCAACAATAGCAGCAGCAACAGCCTCAACAAGAGCAGGGTCAAAGAAGCCAATGCACAAGGAGGATGGCAAAACGGTATGATGCTGCACAAAGCATCTGGACTGGGTTTGCTCTAGCGTTCTTTGTGCAAGACAAACCCGCGATTGTCAAGGATGCATTGCAATGGAAGGATGGGTTTGAGTGAGAGGGAGCTACAAAATCTCAGCTCGCCTCCCATGAAGAGAATGGCACTAAGCAGCTGATTGATAGGCCGGAGGGCGCAAAAATCATCGTCTCCAAGTGGATCTTCAAGAAGAAGCTCACTAAGGAGGGAAAGTTGGAGTAGGACAAGGCACGGCTGGTTGCAAAGGGGTACGCCCAGTGAATGGGTGAACACTACGATGAGACCTTCCCACTGGTGGAAAAGTTTGCCTCCATCCGCTCCATCCTCTCAATGGCAGCGGCGTGCGACTACGAAGCTCACCAAATGGATGTGAAAACCGTATTCCTCATGGAGGTGCTGGAGGGGGTGGACACACCGTTGTGTGCAGGCTTCGCAAGGAGCTCTATGGACTGAAGCAAGCACCACTCATGTGGTACCTGAAAACAGACAGGTTCATGGCCGAGCTTGGCTTAAAGCGGTGTTATGTGGATCAGAGCGTGTACGTGCGGAAGCAGCCGGGGTTGCACCAGGTTGTGGGTCCTTTACATGGATGACCTCATTTGCGTGTCGTCGGACATGGAGGAGGTGAAACTGAAGCAGCAGCTGGGCAGTCGGTTCAAAATGAGTGACATGGACGACCTTGAGTACTACCTCGGCATCGCCATCAAGAGTGACCGCAAGGCACGCATGCTGGAAAAGAGACAGGCAAAGTACGTGCAAGAGGTGCTCGGCCGCTACAACATGGAGGAGAGTAACCCCATCCGCACACCCATGACCACCACAAGTAAGCTAAGCTTGAGCACGGATGAGGAGAAAGCGGATATGGCAGGTGTACCGTTCCAGTCCGCTGTGGGGAGCATCATGTACGCCATGGTGGCAATGCACCCCAACGTGGCCTTTGCGGAGGGCCAAGTGAGCCACTATGTTGCTGACCCCGGGTCGCTGCATTCGCAAGCGGTGAAGCGGATCCTCTGCTATCTGAAGGCGACAGAACAGTCGCGGCTCGTGTTTGGAGGGGGAGCGCGCGACAACTCCCTCGAGTTGGTCGGCTACTCTGATACAGACTGGGCTAGTGATGTGGATGATAGAAAATCAATGTCGGGATATGTGTTTGTGTTTGGTGGTGCAGCAATTTCATGGGAAAGTAGGAAGCAAGACTGTGTGGCACTTTCCAGTACTGAGGCGGAGTACATCGCGCTCGCGGATGCCGCAAAGGAGGCGGTGTGGCTGCGGTTGCTGCTAAACGAGATTGAGGTGCCACAAAGGATGCAGACGGTACTCAATGTGAACAGCATGAGTACCATCAGCCTCACCCAAAATCTTGTGCTGCACAAGAGGACAAAGCATATCAAGACCCTGTATCACTAGGCGCAAGACTTGGTGGCGAAGGGAGATGCGGCTATTGTGCATTGTGGCACTAAGCGCATGCTCGCCGACGCCATGACCAAGGCACAGCCCAGGAACAGGCATGATGCAAGCTGCATGGAGCCTAGTCTCCGTTGTGAGGTTTTAAATGCTACACCTTCCAAGGACAGGGCATGAAGGCTATTGTGCAAGGTGCAGATTGTTGACATGGTGTGCCCCTTGCCATGAGTGTCATTCATTGTACTCCCTAGTTAGACCATTGAGGAGTGGTCAAATACCTGATCTGACTTTAGATTTAGATTCCGTGGAAACTTCCATATAAGATCAAGCTTTGAATTGCTCGATTTGAGTGAGTATTCAGAAAGTTTGCCCAGCCAAAAGTTCGGGTGTTGGACGGGTGGAATCTCATACCCGCCAACGAGCTCCAGATGCACCAGGGGCATAAGAAAAGTAACTAGAAGGACCTCCCTGACCAGGATGAAATTCTCCTTGACTTTTGGGCAAGGAAAGGCACTCCGACGATTCATCATTGAAGCACCTCCCATTGCATAGAGAGCAAGGCAAGGTGGACGGCTGCACCAAGGGTTGCTTCGACGGCCGTAGCAGGGGTTGTACTACTCCGATTTGGGCGTGCTTGGATATGTTGGAAAGATTAGATCACATGCTATGAGGATCTGATGTAATCTCACTATGATAAGCAAAAAAAACGTTTTGGATTCAGTTTTACTGAATGGGATGTGTTCTGTCCATTTATACTTGTGATCCTTGTGCTCCACGCTCTTCACCATTGGTGTCCAGTGGCTGCCCAAAACATTGGTACCGTACATCAGTGAGAGCTAGGCATCCTTAAGGGTTCCTCCACACCCACTAGTGCCAACACAGTACAAACTGAATTTCCCTGAGGGCATCCATGTTCACCACCCCATTAACACTGCTACCCCCATTTTTGCCGCACCTAGACTTTTATGATGGTCTCTACGGTCACCTCTGCCTTCATGGAAGTGATTGTTCTTTTGTGCGGACTCTCCTAAATGCGAGATTTTTCTTTATCTGAAAGATTCACAGAGCTAGTCAGACACTGAAATTCTCAAGATCAGTTAGATTGCTGTTGTGGAAGATGTATCATGGAACATCCTAACCGCTTGTTCTGAACCTGACTTGCAAAATGCTATTGCTAGTTCAGTTTCTGTTTGTTGCACTTCCTTCCCCGACAGTCTCCCAAATTGCTGGATACCCATGATTGGAACAATTCATTGTGCTGTCTATAAGGCATTACTTGTGTTCTTCCCCCACTGTCTTCTATCTATGTCTTTCCCTTGCTTCCACATTCTTTTCAATAACTTTGTCCAACAATTCTCCACGTGATCTTACTGGCTATCTTTTATGGTCACTTCCTTGCACCTCCTAGTTGGCCTACTCTGCACATTCTCAAAAGCATGCACCTATCACTCTATGGTCTGATGCTGGTCATTTTCACTGCCACTAACTCTTGCTCTCATACATCAATGTTCTGCACAACCACTTCTGAACACCTATCACCCTATGACCCACTTTGTTCCACCCACTTCCTAACATCAGCCAACTTCCACAGAGGATGTCACGATTCTGCACAACCACTCATGCAACCAATTGACTGAAACCAACAAAGCATCTGTGGTGCTCTTTTACCTTGCAACTCCACGACCACTTGATTCCACAGGTTGGAATGGTGCAGGCCACCTCTGGCTTGAGCTCACTCCAGGGACCCTTGTTCTCTACTCGGCACAACGGGCTCCATTCGGCAGGCCACAGGGAAATTCAGTGGATGCACTCAGGTCAAGGATTCTCAGATAGATGAGATGAAAAGAAGAATGGAAATCTTGATGGAGTGAGGGGCACAATCAAGTAGTACATGGGATTTTTTTTTCTTCTAATGTACTATGGTAACACCACGGGCCTTCTGCACTACGGGTCTTGTCCCCTGCTTTGGCATGGTAGAACACAGAAGGATATCTTCTGCATCCCCTATTCCCTTGCAGGCACCCTTCCCATGCTACTTTCTTGCCATACTTCTCTTGCTTCCTTCTTTCCCCATCTTATTCTATCTAGTTCTATCGTATGGATATTCTTATCATTGTGCATCCATGATTGGTTGTTGCTGGTGGGGCTTTTCCCTTGGGCTCATACACACTCACGTGGCGTCATCCTGCATTCGTCTTTGGTGTCATCTGCCACCTCCCCTGTTGCGCCTCTTTTTCCTTCTTGCGTCACTCATCTACATTGTGTTGGGATTGGTCTTCTGCTCCTCCTCTGCTGTCCCCCTTTTCTATCTTGTTTGTGTCATCCAAGTCCTGTATCTGCTCCTGCACTTTGTTGGAGAGTTGAAACACAATCCACCAGCTGCACGTCACCCACGTTAGCCAAAAGATACGCTTCGGTGAAGTTCAAAGTCGATTCTGGGACGCCGGTGATTCTCTGGAAAATCCTGAAAGAAACCGGGCCGTTTGAGACAATGACTTTTGCAAGGCACTTAACTGGAAATCTTAGGAGACGTTTAACGGCTCCTTTGAGAGCTTAGGAGCTTATGACACGTTGACAAAACTTTGGAATCCACGGTAAAGTGTGTGATTAAAAGCACTGATACAAAGCGAGGGTGGCATCTCTGTTTCTGTCTTGGAGAGGCAAGGTAATGCTCCAAACTTGGTAGAAATCACTGATGAACAAAACACATAAAGCACCTCATACATCTGGCACACTATCGTACATGGAGAAACTTGAAAATACACAAGAGGAATTAAAAAACCCTGCCTGTAGCGCAGGTTTAGCTCTTGGGGTCATTAGAAACCCCTTTGCACACTTGGTGGTGCCTTGGTGGTGTCGTACTACCCACACCAAGCCGTCACATGGTGGTGGTTGCCACCCAAGGCTGACTCACACACAAGAAAATATTATAGATAACTGACTTGACCCACTTGTTGCGATTACAACCGTGCACACTAATTTCCTGGCACATGCAACACAATGTGCAAGACAAAACATGGCTTGATGTGTTGATGCATTGCATGAGAGTGCGGCTTGGTCATAGGGCGCGTTGGCAAGGCCGCATCGCAGAATTTCCAGTTGACCCATGCGACTTCACAGTGGAACTCGTCGCGTCATCTTCTCTTTTGTGGTGCTGTCCAGTGGGTGGCCCATGTGCCACTCGCACATGCCAACATGCTTCACCTGCCTCCAAATCACAGGTTTGCACTTCGCACAGTCACTCACTGGCCAGGTTCGCACCACACAAAAAATGGTTCGCACCACATACCAACAAAAAAAAAACTGAGAAATAGATGGTGACATCGATTTTTTCTCACATCTTGGAGAGTGAGAGAGAAAATAGATGGTGTCATTCAGAAGTGTCGAATAAGGCCTACCCCGCCGGCCATCTGGTTGTCTCAACAGGTGAATACCGTTTCGACCCCCTTCCTCCCCTTCCCCCCTTTTTCCCTCTTTCTCTCTCGCTTCTGTCGGGTGGTCAACAAGACCCCCGTTCGGCACTTTCTCGTGTTGGCAGGCCTTGCCACCCAACTGCCAATACTCCCACTTGGCGAACACTCG
Source organism: Penium margaritaceum (assembly GCA_023375785.1). Classification (NCBI taxonomy): domain Eukaryota; kingdom Viridiplantae; phylum Streptophyta; class Zygnematophyceae; order Desmidiales; family Peniaceae; genus Penium; species Penium margaritaceum. The sequence continues at coordinate 170,115 of SZWC01000377.1, forward strand.
CCAATCACATACATTCATGGCACATGGACATCCGAATGCAAGCAGATTCCATACACATGGAATTTCAATCTAAGGCACGGGTTGTCCTAGAGAACTTCCACCAGTGTCTTGACCTCCATGCCGCTTGTCTTGGCGAGGCCAATGTTGATGACATCGCCACCAATGCACATGCCAAGCCACATGATCTCATTGAAGACGGGCTTGTAGGCGATGGGTTCTGCCTTGATAATGGGCAATGCCTCATGCCCACAGTTTTCTTTGCCATCCTTATTGTTTCGCACAATGGTGGCAGCTCACACTGTCTTGACGTGCTTTGCATGCTTCAGTGGTGGAAGCGCATGGTCAAGGTAGATTATCCCCACCCTAGGTCACCAGTGCTTTCCCTGGACCACCCGGCAATGGCGGATTTGTCAAATGTAGGGGTGGCAAATGAGGATGCCCTTTGGTTCCTCCTTGGCTGCTGCACCTTCAACTGCCACCACCATTCCACGTGGTTGTTCCACAACCACATTCACTTTCATTACTTTGCCTTCATGAAACTTCTCCCTGTTCTCCTTTGCGGCTTCCTTGACTTGTTCAAGAGCAAATGCATTTAGGAGGGGGAGACTCAGCATAAACACCACTGCCATAAGCTCCCACTCCATCCACAAATTCTCCAATGCTGCCCACCGAGGCCACAAGACACTCCTCCGACGGTGTCACACAACCACGCTAGGAGTAAGGATCCCCTTCGTGCGGTGTCACAAAGAGAAAACCCCCCTCCTTCACAACACAACACCCCTTCTCATGAAACTCCAATGTGCATCCCTTCTGTGCAAGCTTGCTGACCAGCACTAGGCTCTTTGCAACTTTTGGGATGAGAAAGCCATTTTAGATCAAATTCAACAAACGGTGTTTGATTTAATGGAGTTTGGAGCAGGCTAGCTCCAAAACACTAAAGTGCAGTCGCAGTTTTACTACAAGTCCTACGAGTAACAAGGAACCCGCTTGTTACGGGTGAGGCTCGCTAGTCAAGCCTCACCCGTAACAAGCTGACAAGACGGCGAGCACTGCTCGCTGGCGCTCATTAGGATGGAAGGGTGAACTCGCCTAGGCTGTTGCATGCATGCAGCCAAGCAGGTGGAGCTGAGAGAAGAGGGAGGTGGATGGAAGTGCTTTGATGAGAACGTCTGCAAGTTTTTTGCTTCCTGGCATCTCACACACCTGGACAACACCTGCTTCCACCGCTTCTTGGACAAAGTGATGCTCAACCCCTATATTCTTGGTGCCTGGGTGGAGTACACTGTNCTTCTGTGCAAGCTTGCTGACCAGCACTAGGCTCTTTGCAACTTTTGGGATGAGAAAGCCATTTTAGATCAAATTCAACAAACGGTGTTTGATTTAATGGAGTTTGGAGCAGGCTAGCTCCAAAACACTAAAGTGCAGTCGCAGTTTTACTACAAGTCCTACGAGTAACAAGCTGACAAGACGGCGAGCACTGCTCGCTGGCGCTCATTAGGATGGAAGGGTGAACTCGCCTAGGCTGTTGCATGCATGCAGCCAAGCAGGTGGAGCTGAGAGAAGAGGGAGGTGGATGGAAGTGCTTTGATGAGAACGTCTGCAAGTTTTTTGCTTCCTGGCATCNCGGTGTTTGATTTAATGGAGTTTGGAGCAGGCTAGCTCCAAAACACTAAAGTGCAGTCGCAGTTTTACTACAAGTCCTACGAGTAACAAGGAACCCGCTTGTTACGGGTGAGGCTCGCTAGTCAAGCCTCACCCGTAACAAGCTGACAAGACGGCGAGCACTGCTCGCTGGCGCTCATTAGGATGGAAGGGTGAACTCGCCTAGGCTGTTGCATGCATGCAGCCAAGCAGGTGGAGCTGAGAGAAGAGGGAGGTGGATGGAAGTGCTTTGATGAGAACGTCTGCAAGTTTTTTGCTTCCTGGCATCTCACACACCTGGACAACACCTGCTTCCACCGCTTCTTGGACAAAGTGATGCTCAACCCCTATATTCTTGGTGCCTGGGTGGAGTACACTGTCATTTTCTTTGATTCAATGTGCAGTGGAACTATCACAGTACAGTGGTGCAGCCTCCACAATCATGCCCAGCTCCCCCAACAGCCTTTCTAGCCAGGTTGCTTTACACGCTGCTTCCCCCAATTCTACTTCTGCCACATTGCGTGCTATACAAGACTGCTTGGCACTGCGCCATGAGACAGTGGTGTCCCAAAGACGGAAGACATACCCCCCCCCCCCCCCCCCCCTAAGTGAATTTCTGTCACGTGCATAATCACTGTCACAATATCCATCGAGTAAGGGACCAGTGCCAGGGGATGCAGTGTCAAACACATAGCACGGGAGTTTCAGCAAAGCCTTTTGATGAGCACTGCGTGGTTTTGCGTGATCAGCCAGCAACTCTGATGAGTTGCTGGCTGAATTGGGCAAGATTGTTCACAGCACAGGCAACATCAGGTTGGGTGGTGGAGGAAAGGTAGGTGAGACTGCGAATGATCTGTCTGTACAGTGTGGGATCTTGTCTGGTCTGTATTCAGTGGTATGAGGGTCAAGGAGGTGTCCTTACACATCTGGACCCATCGGCGAATGCTGTGTGGGAAGTTGTTGCACGGGATGAGAAAAACATTCCGTCAGGTGTACCATGAACCATCCCTGGTGCAGTGTCAAGACACATGCAGTTCTGTTGCGTGTGATAGTCATATCGAGGAAGTTGTGTTCTTCTCCGAGATCAGTCATGCGGTAGTGTGCAGTGAGCAGAGCTTTTCTTTCTTGGACAAGAGAAAGAGAGGGTGAAAGGATTATCAAGTAATCCACGTACCCCTAAAGAGCAACTGGAATGCCGTTTTCCCGGCGGATGAACACAGAGGGGTCAGACAGACTTTGGAGAAACCCTCCAAGTTCCAGTGTTCTGCTGATTTCCTTGTTTCAACAACGTGGTGCTTGTTTCAGTCGGTACAGATCCTTTAGCAGAAGCCAGACTCTGTCTTTCCCGTCTGTGAACCCTGGTGGCTGTTCCACATTAACTTTCTCTTCTAGTGGTCCGTTCAGAAAAGCATTCTTGACGTTCATTTGATGTATTTCCCAGTCCTTGTGTGCTGCAACCCCTAGCAGCACACAACCTGACGTGTACTTGCCCACTGGGGTGTAAGTGTCCATGAAGTATTGCCCCAGTATATGGTGGAAGCCCTTAGTTACCAGTCTGGCCTTTTACTTCATGAACAGACCTTGCACATTTTGTTTCAATGTGAACACCCATCTTGAGTCAATGGCTTTGTGTCCGAGTGGAAGAGGCACCAGTTGATGAACTTCATGCTCAAAAAGTGCATTGAGCTCATGAATTATAGCCTTTTCCCATTCAGATAAGTCTGAGCGACCCCTTGCCTCTTTGACGGTGAGAGGCTCTGGGTGAATAGGCACAGGTTGTGTGGGACCGGCTGTGTAGTAGAACTATCTTTAATCCACCCTGGCCATGTTCCGTTGTGAGAAACGGACCGGATCAGGTTGAACAGGGTTGTCCTGTATTGGGGTTAAGCCAGGTAGGGATCCTGAGGAGACTGCACTAGTGCTCGTAAGATCGGTTGGTGTGAAAAAAATCAGTACAGACCGGGGTCACCTCGGCCGTGGCTTCGTGTCCTCTGAAAGATGGCGTGACCTTCAGTTGCATGGTGGGAACAAAAATGGGTACACTGACATACTCAGGGTATCGTTCAGGGAAGGTAAGCACCGGCGTATGCTTGAGACCCTAAAACGTCTTGCATGGCATGTGTTCCAGAAAGGACGCATCTTAACTCTCGACAAACACATGTTGCACAGGGTCCCAAAACCTCCATGCCTTTGAGGCATGGGAAACTCATACAAAGACACACCATCTGCCTTGTGGGTTCGGCTTGCGACTGCGCTGTGCTTCAGAAAACCACACACAAGCCATCGTGCCCCACATCCGTGCAGGGCATGAATCTGCCTTCTGCTTGAACCATCTCTCCCAGGGAGTGATGGTCCTGGGTAGGGGCCCTTGAGCTATTCTGTTCCATACCCAGGTTCTATACTTGAAAGCTTCCTCCCAAAATCCAAAGGTCAGGCCAGACTCAGCCAGTAGAGTTCACAGAGCATTGCCCAATATTCTGTGCCACCTCTGAACCACCCCATTTTTTTGAGGTGTGTAAGGAAGCAGTAGTTTGATGGACAATACATCTAGTTCTTAAGTCTGTTTTGGGAGGGCCTTGGAATTCCCCACCACTGTCTGTATGAAGGCTGTCGCTCAGCAAGTGGAATCTATTCCATGATTGCCCCCTGTGCATCCGCTTTAGTTTTGAGCAGGAAAGCCCAGCGGAAACGACTATAATCATCTTTCGGAGTCAGAACATACAGTGACGAGGACTGGACTGAGGGTATCGGCATGGTTCCAGTTAAATCAGCATGCACCAGTTCAAGGGGAGCCTTGCTGACATGCTGTGGTAGGGGAAAGCTCTGTCGGTGTGCCTTTCCTTCCTGGCAGTTCAGACAAGTAGATGCTTTTAGGCCGTGGGGACAGTCGCCAGGGCTTAGTCCATGTGCATGTTGGTGTTTCAACAGATATGTAACCAGTTCAGTATTGATGTGAGCCAGCCGTCTGTGAATGATCTCAGTGTCTTTTGCATCTGTTTTGATCATGATGTGTGTTTGTGCATGGTTGGAAGGCAATGCAGGGAACAGGGTTAGACGGTACAACATGCTGGCATGCAGGGGCCAATCAGCCAACAGTGCACCATGTGCATCAAACAGCATGCATTTTTCTGCTTGCCTCAGTGTTGAAATGCCCCATTGGCAATCCAACTGTCCTCCTGACTGCAGGTGTACCTTCAGCCGAGGAACATACAAAGCCCTGGTCAGCCACATGACCCCTCATGGTGCTTGCAATGCAACAGTCCCAATACCCTCAACCCTCAGCACCTCTCATGAGCCCGTTTGCACACCCTCAACATCATGCGTGGCATACAGAGACACAAACAACTAATGATGAGGTGACTTCTGATGTGACGCTGCTGCATCAAACGATGATGGAAACTGGGGCAGCCCTCAGGGAGGTGATCAGGCTCACCAAGAGCCGCCTAGGCAGGACCAACTGTTTGTGAGAGGGAGTTGCAGGTTGCACAGACAGAGACTATGGAAGCGAATGTAAGTTTGCACAGAATTAAAATGTCTGAATCAACTCATGATTGAGAAATAAAATTGTCACAGCTTTCTAACAAGCCCTTATATGCATCGTTTGGCCCAGGGAGCACTGAGATACACTCTGTCGAAGTCTACCCTCTAGCACACTCTCCTAGCCTAGCGGGATGAGCGGCAGTCACCTTGTCACACAAGAGAATTGTGTCTCACACCACCTGGACGACAAGCAATCAAGGTCTGTACCTTCCTTGAAGTATCTTGGAGATCTTCCAGCCAGATTTTCTCCTTGAAGGCCGCTCGCGGCCGTCCTGGCCAATAATCCTGCCGCCCTTTGAGCTCAAAGTGCTCAGGTCGTCACTTAAACCCGATCCACAATCGCCAAACGTTGGAAATTCATATCTCACTCAAACGGACTCCGAATTGAGTTCCGTAAAGTGCGTTAGAACCTGTGAAACATCCTCTATGTAACTAATATGCCAGATGATTTTTATCAGGCATCCTATTTTTGTCACTTTCTCGCACCCTCATATCCATCATTCTCCCACTTTGCGAGAATAAAAATCACACAAGTCCGCATTGTCCCCTCGGCTGCTGAAAAGGGTGCGCAGCCAGTGGCTTGGTAAGGAATTTTTCCAGCATCATGCTTGAAGGGAAGAAATTTATCTGTACCACCTGCTTTGCCACGAGCTCACGGATGAAGTGATATCATAGGTCGATGTGCTTGGTACGTGCGTGAAACTCTGCGTTCTTGGTCAATGCTGTCCGCTGTTGTCCAAGGCTTGCCAGCAGCTCACGCAGCCACACGGCTTCCTTTGCTGCTTCACTCAAGGCGATGTACTTTGCTTCGGTGGAGGAGAGGGCAACACACTCCTGCTTCTTGCTCCTCCAGCTGATTGCACCTCCTCCAAGTACAAACACAAACCCACTTGTTGACCTCCTTGTGTCCAGGTCACCCCCCCAATCTGCATCACTGTAGCCAATAAGGATGGGGCTTTTTTTGCCGTTGAAGGTGAGGCAAAGGCTTCTGCTATTGTTGAGGTAACACAGCACACGCTTGACCGCCTCCCAATGCGGCATGCTTGGATTCATGCAACACTTGCTCAGCACTCCCACTACTTAGCTGATGTCGAGGCGCGTGCCGACTGCTATGTACATGAGGCTCCCAACTGCAGATTGACTTGGCACTGCTTCCATGCGGCTGCTCTCTTGCATGCCATGGGGAGCCTGCGTCATGCTCAGCTTCTCTCCCACTTCCAATGGTGTTGCGGCCTTGCGCGCTCCTGCCATGTTGAAAGGCTTGATGATTTCACTCACGCACGTGCTCTGCGACAACTCCAAAGCATGCTGCTGCCGGTTACGCTTGACCTGAAGGCCAAGGTAGTAGTGGAGTTCTCTCATGTCTTTCATGTCAAACCTGGCAGCAAGGGAATGCCTCACATCATCCAAAAGAGACTTGGAGTCAGATGCAATGAGCGGACCATCAACATAGACTAAGATGATGACCTGGCTTGTCTCTTGCACGCGCCCATAGACTACATGATTAGCTTTGCTGCGCACAGAACCAAGCCCAGCCAGCTGCTCATCCATCTTGTGGTACCATGCTCGTGGTTCTTGCTTCAAGCCATGAAGAGCCTTCACAAGCTTGCACACCAAATCTTCCTTTCCCTCCACCACATACCCCTCCGGCTGCTCCATGTACACATCCTCCTCGAGGTCACCATTCAGAAATGCACACGTCACATCCATTTGGTGCAGCTCCCATTCCATAGCAGTAGCAAGAGCAAGGGTTGCTCTAATAGATGGGAACTTTGCGACAGGTACAGATATGTCATTGCAATCCACACCCTCAGTCTACCCATACCCCTTCGCAACCAACCGTGCTTTGTACCTGAGCACCTTACCATCCATACCACGCTTACGCCTGAAGATCCACCAGCACCCGATCACCCGGCTGCCACATGGAGTTTCCTCAAGGGCCCAGGTGCCGTTCTTCATGAGCACACCATACTCCTTGTCTACTGTGGCACGCCAATTTGCCACCTCGGTGGTGCGCATGCCTTCAGTGAGTGTGGCTGGGTCATCGGTGAGTGTGAGGAAGAGAAGCTCAAGGCTAGACGATTCTGTTGGTGGTGGAACGCTGCACGTGTTCAGCCGCTCTCCTTGTAGCATCTACTTCTATGCAAGCCTCTCGGACTGCCGTGGCTGCTCCTCACTGTCCTTTACACCTTTGTTGATGCGTGCAGACCGTCGTGGCAGCTGCGGTACATTTCTTTGCTGCTCCTCCTCATGAGATTCGGCTGCAGGCTCCTTCTCCTTCTCAGCTCCCTCCACCTTCTTTTGATTGCCACTATCACCGCCATCTTCCGCCCCACCCTCTTCTGCTCCCGGTTCTTCTCCCACTTCAGGTACAAGTGTGGGAGCAAATGGAACTGCAGACATAGGGCTCCAAGTCCAGCCCTTCACGTCGTCTTGAAAGACCACGTCACGGTTGCGGATGATCTTGCGTGCCACAAGGTTGTAGAGGGAGTATCCCATTTTGTCGTAGCCAAGGAAAGCAACCTTCACCGACTTTGCGTCCAGCTTGTTGCGGTGGCACCCAGGCACCCAGGCATGTGCACGAATGCGTCACACCCAAAGAGTTTCAGGTACATCACTGTTGGCTTGCGTCCCGTCCACGCCTCCTCCGGTGTCATCAGTAGCACGGCACGCATGGGACTAAGATTTTTCAGGTACACGGCAGTGTTGACCACTTTTGCCTAAAAGGTTGGCAGGAGCTCCGCGTCTTGGAGCATGCTCCAAACACGCTCCATGAGCGTGCATTTTGTGTGTTCAGCCACGCCGTTCAGCTCCAGTGTTCCAGGTGGGGTGACCTCGTGCCTAATCCCACGACACTTGAGGAAGTTGCCAAAATCATTGGAGAGGTACTCTCCTCCACCATCGGTGCGAAGCACCTTCAACCGCCTGCCACTCTCATTCTGTGAGGCAACAATCCACACCTTCAAAGCAACAAAGCACTCATCCTTTCCAACCAGGAAAGACACCCATGTCTTCCTCAACTTGTCATCACTGAACGCGACAAAGTGCAACTTGCCGGACAGGGACTGAGATGGCATGGGACCGCACGAATCAGAATGAACAAGTGAGAGAAGCTCAGCCACCCCTTCCCTTCTCAAAAAAATGGAGCGTGGTCTTGCTTCCCTTCAATGCAGCTCTTACAAGCCGATGCACCCGCCTGCTTCACCCCCTTGAGCTCTAGGCCACCGACCATCTGGTGCATGAAGACGATTGCGCCAAAGCCGAGGTGACCAGGCCGGGGGTGCCACAAGCCGATGTCATGTTTTCCCTCTCTCGCCGCCAACGCTGAGTCGGCTTCCTTCTCCGATGCCACATAGAGATGGTAGAGTCCGTCCTCCTTGTCTGATTTTGCAAGCACACGGCCTGCACGGGCAGAGATGGTGCAGCCACTATTCTCAAAGCGAACCTGTATGCCTTCCGAGATGAGAGATGAGTAGAGAGGAGGTCAGCTGCCAGCCCTGGAACATGGAGCACCCTCTTCACACGACGTTCCATGTGCTTACCCTCAATGGAGGCACAAAACAAAATCTCCCCAACCCTCCCCAACCGCCATTTGCACATGGTGATCCCCCATGTACACCCAACGAGGCTCAATGATGGTGTAGATAACGAGCCACTCACGATGACACGTCATGTGCCGCGTGGCTCCTGAGTCGAGTATCTAGAACAAGGCGGTGTTTTTGGAGACGTGTAGGACCCGGATGGTTGTCATGAATCCACTCTCCCAATCTGTTGTGTTGTCGGAAGCGTTGGACTGCTTTCCCACTCCCACTCCTTCCGCAAGGTCCGCCTTCTTCTTTGGACTTTGCGCGCCCAATGGTCCGGCTTCTTGCAGTAGTGGCAGTTCCCTTTCGTCTTCCCTCCTCCACCATTGCCCCTGGTTGGTGCAGCACCACTTCCATGACCAGAGTTGGTGATGAGAGAAACGTCCAATGCGCTTCCGCCGTCCTCTCCCTTGTGCCGCTCCTCCTTAAACAGGAGGCTCTCCTCCACATTGTTTAGGGAGAGCTTGTCACCACGGTGGTCCAAGGCAACAATGAGAGGAGTGTAGCTACTAGGAAGGCCAGAGAGAATGGTAAGAATGCGCACACGCTTCTTGACAGCGTCCACAATAGCAGAAGGCTGGTCGGCAAGAGACTTCACCATGTTGATGTAGTCAATCATGGATTCGGACTCATCCATCTTCACAATGTGATGACACAGCTGCATGTTCATGAGGATTGCCTTGGATGCACAGGTAGACTCAAGCTTCTTCCAAACCTCCTCTTGCGTGAGGATGCCACGGATGAGGAGTTACTGCCGTTTGGCGAGGTAGAGGTAGATGGTGGCAAGGACATGGTCACGCTTCTCGCGGTGGGTACGGGCCTCACCAGGTGAGAGAGAGGACTGAGCTAGTTCCTCTTCACTCACATGGCTCCAGAGTCCCTTCTCCATCAGCACCATCTTCATGTTGTTGCTCCAGTTGAAGAAGTTCCTGCCTTTGAACTTGGCCATGTTGACGCCGGCCACCACAGAAGCCAATGTCGCCATGGTAGTGCAACGTTCAGCCTCCAAACAGCTCTCTCGCACAACAGGGTGCAAGGAATGCCCCAAGGATGAGGCAAAGCCTTTTGCTAGCTCTGATACCACTGATGGAAACTGGGACAGCCCTTAGGGAGATGATCAGGCTCACCAAGAGCCGCCTTTTGAGGACCAACTGTTTGTGAGAGGGAGTTGCAGGTTGCACAAACAGAAAACACGAAAGCAAATGTAGTTTTGCAGGGAATGCAGATGTCTAAATTGACGCTTGAGTGAGAAGGTAAATTGTCACAGCTTTATAACAAGCCCTTATATGCCTCATTGTGCGTAGGGAGGACTGAGATACACTCTGTCAAAGTCTACCCTCTAGCACACTCTCCTTGCCTAGCAGGATGAGCGGCAGTCATCTTGTCACACAGGAGAAGTATGTCTCACACCACTTGGACGACCAACAATCGTGGTCTGCACCTTCCTTGAAGTCTCATGGAGGTCCTCCAGCCGGCTTTTCTTGTTGAAGGCCGCTCTCAGCCTTTCTGGCCAATAATCCTGCCGCCATCTGAGCTCAGAGCGCTCAGGTCGTCAATTAAACCCGATCCACGATCTCCAAACTTTGGAAATCAATCTCACGCAAATGGACTCTGAATTGAGTTCCGTAAAGTGAGTTATGACCTGTGCTTCATCCTCTATGCAAGTTTCATGCCAGATGATTTTTATCCAGCAACCTCTTTTTGTCACTTTCTGGCACCCTCATATCCATCAAACGGCCACTCGTGCATAGGCAGATGTGCGATGTGGTGATGTGTGTGTGACCAAGGCGCGGACCTGGTCGGGAAGCTGCAGTGGTCTCTGGAAGGAATATGTTTGGAGTGGCCTCTTGCATGTCGGCAGTGTGCGAGGTCGCCATGTCATCGTACATGCGCTCGGCCCATCCTAGGGCCGGCACCGGAGCCATCACGAACGAAGGCACGTAATGTGCGGGCAGCCCATAAGGCCCAGGCTGTGGCAGCATCTGCTGCAAAAGCTGCGGCTGAAACTGATGCTGAGGCGGCAGTCCAAAGGAGGCTAGTACTACTAGATGGTAGGGCTGCAGCCCCAGTGGCCTATGTCCACCAAAGTGCTGCGTCACAGGAAACTGCCGTAGTGGATGATGCTGATGATGTGCCTGCCTTTGCTGCTGCTGTGTCTGCCTTTGTCGCTGCTGTGTGTGCTGCTGTTGCTGTTTCTGCATCATCTGCCACTGAAGGGAGGAACATCTGTGCCAAAAGTGCCCAGTCTGGTTACAATGAATGCACCTCTGGTTACCATGGCCGCGTCCACGACCAAGACCACTGCCGCCAGACCAGCCACGACCCCCACTGGAGTTTCCACCAAGGGAGGTGAACGAGGTCTGGGTTGCTGTAGCAGGCGCGGACAAAGAGCCGTGGTGTGTATAAGCTGTTGGTGGCGCAGTTTTCATATTGCGAGCCTCGCCGTTTAGTATGTCTTCATAGCTGCGCAGCTCTTTGGAGATGGAGGCGAGGTCGATGAGCTCAATCTTAGCAACTGGATGGCAACGGAGCAGGTCACACCAAAACTCCTTGTACTGCTCACTGAGGTGAAGGAGCACCATGTCCAGCCACTCAAGGATAGAGTACGAGGTACCCAGACCCAGCAGTTGTCTGCGAATATCCATGGCCTTATCCTGGAACTTAGAGACTGGCGCGCCTAGTTTGGGGTAGAGCTTGCATAGGTGGTCTCTAAGCATCACTACAAGGGTCATGCCATGCTCTTCTTGGCGCGTGGACAGGTGGCGCCAGGTATCATGCCGTTGTGCTGCACCAATTCGTGGATCGGAGGGGTCCTTGCCTCTGCTGCCAAAACGAAAGTGGCAAAGGGCGTAGGCCTGTGAATCTGGCAGTGCGTGTGCTAATGCATTCAATGCACGTAGTAGCATGAGATCAGTTGCTGATTCTGAAGGCTGGCAAATGTATAGCTCCTCCAACCCATGCTCTACTGTCCAGGATAAGAAGATGTCCATCCATGCCAGATAATCCCTCGTCCCTTGTTGTGGCAGGGAGAGTTCCTTTTGACCCATTCCCAGCTGCGCCATTACGGCAGTAGTAGGGGTGATGTTAGGAGCGTTGCCGCTGCTACCAGCACCTCCGACATTGCCGGCACCGCTGGCATCTCCATTTGTACCTTCTTCCTCACTCATGATGCTTGGAGAGTGGTTACTGTTGTCTACCTACCTCTGGATAGCGCTGAAGAGGACCAGGGGAATTTTGGGAGCACTTCCTCGGGCCCACTTTGGGCCTAGTTTCCTACCGAGAGCCCAAAGCTCTATGGGGAAGCTACCAGCGACGTCCTGGGGTCCTACAAATACTATCTCGCCCCCCCAAACCCTTTTCCCACCCGTAGAATCGCGGTTGGGCACCTTGGGGAGGCCCTTTAAGGTGTTTGAGGCCTTCTTTCGTTGGTGGTTCTTCGTCACAAGCCCCCGCCACATGCACGAAGCCCTACTAGGGCTCGCGCGCCCCCTTAGAGCTCGTTTGACACCTTAGATCTGCTTCGCCGCCCTGCTATGGCCAGTCGACCCTAGCTGACGTGACTTCCAAGTGGCGGCCTCCCCCTTCTTCAGCTCCCGCGGTCGGGTCTCAATCCCCTCAGCCCAAGAGAGGGCTGCGATACCATGAGAAAGCCGTTCTAGATCAAATGGAACAAACGGTCTTTGATTTCATCGAGTCCGGAGCACGCTATCTCCCGAACACTAAAGCGCAGATGCAGTTTTACTACTAGTCCTATGAGTGACAATTCCAAGGTTGACTACTGGCGGTTGCGCTTGACCTAAAGACCAGATACTAATTGAGCTCTCCCATGTTTTTCATGCCAAACATGGCAGCAAGGAACTGCTTCACATCGTCTGAAAGAGGCTTTGATTCAGAGGCAATGGGCAGATCATTAACTTAGAGCAAGATGATAACTTGGCTTGCCTCTTGCGTTCTCCCATAGACTCCATTCCGAGCTTGATGGGGAGCTCTCCTTGTTTGCGAAGGGCCGGTCCCCCCCGTTTGTGGTTGGGATCGTGACCGTCAGGGTGGATATTGTGAATCACTACTGAGGAATGAATTGGAAAACCTCATCGTAATCTGGACGGTAATGGGATAAACTTGTTTGTTATGCTGGTTTCATTACCAGTCCTCACCTGAGGCTCTGCATTTGTACGTAAATTGACAGAGAGAGCTCACCTTTGACGATGACCTATGCCGGATGCCGTGATTCACCTATAACCATTTTTTGGAGGGCGGAGATAAAACTAGATTAGAGAACGAATGAGACTTCAAATGATTTTTATGGTACCTTTTTTGTTACGTAGTAGATTTGTCTATGGAACCATTCAAGAAGTTTGTTTAGAGCTGGTTCAAAAGGCTTTGAAGTGGCCCAATCCTCTACGCCAGGCTTGCTTTGTGGTGCAAATCTCGTACCTTTGTCTCTCTTTTCAGATGGTGGCGCGGAAAGAGTGTCTATTTTCTCTGCATTCGCCTCTCTCTATCTGTTTTGTCCGTAGAGCATGCAGAAGTTTCCACTTATGGCAGCATACGGGACAGACCACATAAGTGCTCGCCATAGCCTTGACACGACAAATCGAGGCTGACATCTGTGTGTAAAATCTCCTTGAAATGGCATACAAGGTGCATGCACGGTGCAAACCCGACAATACAGATAAGTTTACCCAGAATTATAACCCACCTATAAAACACCCATTCTGAACCACAGTAATGATGTTTTAGATTTAACGCAAAACCAGGCTTAGAAGGCTTACGCACAAACCGTTCCAATGCTTTCAAAGCTCTGAAGTGCCCAGATTCTTGTGAACTTGGCATCGAGAGCGAACGTCTCATCGTACTACTCATTCATGGTTAATCATCCCTTGAAAATACACTCTTCATTCATTTGCACATTCTGTGCATGCACATGGAAATTTCATTGAACCTTCAATGAAGCTACCACACAATTATGTTTTCAACGTTTCTTTGTACACATAAGAGTACATTTGTGTACTCACAAGAAAATTTGTGGGAGGAGCCCAATTCATTTTTTTAATACCAAAGAAAAATCATGGTTTAGTGGTACACACTTCATTGCACATTTTCCTGAAGCAAAAATAGTTGAGCATCGAGACCTTCAACGTGATATGACAGTAATGAATTCAGATGCCTAAATATGGACATAGAGTATGACAGAACAAAAATGTATACCAAGTAACGTTTCAGATTTTTGGATTCTATTGTTTTCCTTGCCTGGGCTTCTACTGGGCCCCGTGGTAGCGGGGACCAGCAGGTTCCCTTGCATCGTAGGTGGTGTTTGTGAGCCCCCCCAGTCAAACTATCCACAAAGATAAACTAATGTACAATTATTGATGTTTTCCTCTACACGTCCGGAAACACAGCTCGAATACATTGTGCAAATTTGGTGGGGGCTCACGACAATGTGGTGGTGAATTTGACGTCATCTTGATTCGTTGACAGAATAATCAAGTAGTACATCTACACCGTTGATTGTACGATGTCAAGAGCTGAAATGTGCAGATGGATCATCACGATCTTTGACAGAATTTTGCACAACACGATGATTGTCGCTTAGCATGGATGGTTACCGGCTGTAGACAAGCAATCATGTCCAAACACATCAGTGTATTAACCGTTTCTATACAATCACAAAACCAAATACATTGACAAGGTACACTTTTCCAAGACACTCTTGTGTTTTGGGGGGGGAGGGTTTGAGAGCCAACGCTGACACACCCCCCGCCAAACAGTAAATATGAATTGGGGCAATGTATATGGTCAGTGTATTTGATGGACTTGTACCAAAATACACTGATGTAAAATACACCTGTGAACAAAGTACATTGCCTCCACGACACACGCCCTGATACACTGCCCCAATCCATTTGGGGGCTTCAGAGAGGGCAGAGAGGGGGGGGGGGGGGGGGGGGG
>SZWC01000377.1:195584-213084 GCA_023375785.1 Penium margaritaceum
ACCGGATGTCAGGAAGAGGGCGGCAGGAGCTCGGCCAATGAGAGCCCAGGGTTGGCAGCGGTGATCAAGGAGGAGGGCCGGGAGGACGCACCGCGCGAAGACGAAGATTCAAGGAAGAACACAAGACCGCGCGCACCCAAGCCGCAGAGTGAAGGAAGAAGTAGTAGTAGGGCAGAGAAATGTAGAAGAAGTAGTCTGTTGTGTGATCGAGGACGAGACCCGCGGTGCGCGTAACGCACCGCGCGGAGTCTGAAGTAGAGGAAAGAGTGTTGTAGGAGGAGACTTAGAGAGCTAGGTTGGGTGATTATAAAGTAGCTGTGTAGCGGAGGAACCAGTGTGACGTGATCTTGATCTGATCTTGTATTGTCTGACTTGATGCAAATGTCATTTCCAGTTGAAAGACTCAAGTCCTGACTCATTTAGATCCAGACTGCAGCCTCATGTATCATTGATCCGCGCATTTATCAATCAAGTTCCTACTTCCACTCCCGCTTCCTATCTGAGATCCACCCTCGTCTAAGGAACAAGAAGAGTGCTCTCCGCGGAGGAATTCCGCGGAGGTCGAAATCTTCTCCTCCGAATGTGTGCATGTGCTACTGGTCGCTCCACTTCTGATCTTGGATCCAACCAGGATTCCGCTAGGAACTGTCACCACCAAGGAACGCAAGTAGGGTGAAGCGTGCTGCCGGCGACGTCGCGGCCTTGCGCACAGCCACGGAACAGGGTTCCGCGGACAGAGGAGTCAGAGGCCACGAGGTGGCAGACTCTCGTGCCGGCAAAGAGTGGGCCGCGGAGCACTACCCACGCGCGGGGTCCTGATGGTGGGAGGCATTCGCGGAAGACCGGGAGCAGCAGTAGAGGGCCAGTGAACAAGTGCACCGCGGAACCGCGGAACGGCAGAAACGCGGAGCAGACCCGGCGCGGAACCAGAGAGCGCGGAAGGAGAGCATTGCGCGGCGGAATTGGGGGTATCAGTCAGTTAGTCAGTCATTCAGTCTGTCTATCTGCCTCTATCTATCTGTCTGTCTCCCTGTCTGTGTGTTTGTTTGTCTATGTGTCTCTCTGTCTGTTTGTCAGTCTGTCTGTATGTGTGTCTGCTTGTCTGTCTTTCTGTACGTCTGTATGTTTGTCTGTCAGTCTGCCTGTCTGTTGATGTTGCTCTCTATCTGTCTGTCTCTTTGTGTCTGTCTGTTTGTCCATCTTTCTGTCTGTCTGTCTGTGTGTCTCTCTGTCTGTCTGTGTGTTTGTTCGTCCGTCACTCTATTCCTCTGTCTATATTTGTATCTTCCTGTCTATCTGTTTGTTTGTATTTCTTTCTTTCCGTCTCTCTATCTGTTTTTTTGTTTACTTGTGTTTTGTTTATCTTCTATTTCTCTCCCCATTTTCATTTCTGTCTATTTGTTTGTTTGTCTGTCTATCTGTCTATCTGTGTGTTTTTTTTTTTTTGGTCTGTTTGTCCACATGTTTGTCCATCTATGTATTGTTGGTTTATGCCCCATGGCCACTGCTATGGATTCATGGACAGGTTGGGCCCACACTGACCAGTTGTAAGGCACGCTTCACTCAACTCTGGTACGCTCTCTCCAGGTGCGCGCATCAGGTCTATCAGCTCCATCTGCTGCAATTGCTTCACCAGCCCCAACGGCTGAACCGGCACCTAGCACACAGGGACCAAGGACAAGCTCTGCCCTTAGAGGCATGACCCTTAGTTCCGAGCCAGGACTAGCTCTGCCCTTGGAGGCAAGACCCTGGGTGTGCTAGTGTGATCTGTCTTCTCTGTTTGCAGGTGAACATCGGCTGGAGGGGTAAGCAATGGAACTGCACCTTTAAACCAGTAGCACACATCAGCTAACATCAGCCTACATTTTCCTCAACATAGCAGAGACGCACATTGCAGAAAGGGGCAGCTAAAATGGCTGGCCATTTAGGACCAGTGGGGGCTGCCGCAGGGCAGTCCTCAAACGCAACAGAGGTTGCTGCAGGGCAGTGGCTACCACAGGGCAGACTACAGGAGCAACCGATATTGCCACCGCACTGCTGCAAGGTCTTGGATCTTTGGCAGGTATCCCTGTCATTGAGGGGAACGACTTCCTGCTCTGGAGATGACAGTCTGAACTGGCAATGAAAATGCGTTATGGTGGGCTTTGAGATGTCCTACACGACCTACCGCTTGTGGGACCTGACAGGAAAAAGACTCATCACCAGTCGGGACGTCACCTTTTATGAGAGGAAACCAGGCAAGGAAGAGATGTCTGATCCCACGCAAGCACCAAAACAGGGAGAGTGGTTGGTGCTGCTGGAGGCAGGAGATCAAGCTCCCAAAAACTGGCAAGTGGTTCCACTGCGGCAAGCCGTGAAGAAGAGTGGTGTGGCTTGGAGAGCGGCTGCACAGGCTGACGAAGAGGCGAGCTCCGACGTAGAGTCGGAGACGTCTGAGGCCTCTGAAACCAGCTCGGAGGCTTGTGGCTCTTCACAAGAGGAAAACTTAACTTCAGGGTAGCTAGCAATACAGGAGCAACAGCAAAGAAAAGATCCACTAGCAATGCAACGCCACAGCACACAGCAGACAAAACTGACTCCAAATTAGGACGCTAACACTGGAAGTTGGACTGGACTGAGCTGGTCCTGTTTGACTCAGGGAGAGCCACTCAGTGTTGCTGAGGCACTGGCAAGGCCTGATGCGGCCAAGTGGAAGGACGTGGTGGACAGCGAGCTCGCATCCATCGAAGAAAATGGCATGTGGGTACTGGCGGACAGACCCGCTAACGCTCATGTGGTGGGCTCAAAGTGGGTGCTCAGGATGAAGCAGAAGCAAGATGATAGCAAGATGATAGCTCAAGACATAGGGCCACTGGGCCCATGATTTTCCAGAGGAGGCCAAGGCAGGCAGCAAGAAAACCAAAGGTGAGTTGCTCCTCAATGGCAACAAGAACCACTTCCTCTAGAAGGCCAATAGGTGGTGCCTGGATTCAAGGCCGAGGAGCACACCCTCATCAAGAAAGGTTCATTACCTACAAGTATTCCTCCAAGTCAATGATTGATGTGAACGACAACGTTGAGCCACGGCCAGCCAAGGAGGAGGAGGAGGAGGATTCTTGGTGGTTGGTAAGAAGGAGCTGCACACAATCCGTGATCTGCAGTACATCCCCAGCCTGGCAAGCATTTTGAGTGTCAGCCGCTTGATAGATGAGGGGTATGAGGTGCTCTTCCATAGGGAAGGCAAATTGGTGTGCAATGACAGCGGCGGCAAGGTCGTGCAAGAGGTGAAGCGCGAGTGCAATCCCTACATCGTGAGACCAAGGTGGTCCCGGTGGCATCGGACTCAGCACACTTAGGAGGAAGCACCGATCTTGAGCTCTGGCACCGACGGTTGGGGCATTCGGCTCTCGCAGCCGTTAAGGAGATGGAAAAGCACCACATGGTGTATAGCCTTGTCATCGATGAGGAGCACATCGTCAACATGGCCAAGGGAGGAAGCACCGATCTTGAGCTCTGGCACCGACGGTTGGGGCATTCGGCTCTCGCAACCGTTAAGGAGATGGAAAAGTACCACATGGTGTATAGCCTCGTCATCGATGGTGGAGCAGATGTGGGAGTAAATGCAGAAGCACAATGAAAGTACGAGCCTTGCATTTTGGACATTGCATGATGCAAGTCGTTCAACAAGAACGCGTCTCGAGCACAAGACCTACTGGAGGTCATGCACAATGGCATGTTTGAACCATTCAAAACACCGTCAAACAGCGGCTTGAGATGCTTTGTCACCTTCATTGATGATTGTAGCAGGAAGATCTTTGTATAATTCATGAATCAGTATGGCAACGTCCTAGACGATGTGAAGGAGTACGTCTCGAGGGTGGAGAGGCAGAATGGCCGGAAGGTCAAAGCGCTATGTAGCGTCAATGGCGGAGAGTACGTGGGCTTGAGTGGGTGGATGAAAGAGCATAGCATCAAGTGGGAATCCACTACGCCGTCCAATGGAGTGGCGCAGTGGGCAAACCAGACGCTTTTAAACATGGTGCGGACCATGCTCGTGCATGCGAGGTTACAGCGAGGGTTCTCATTGGTGATTATACATACATCGAGCTACGCCATCAGCCTCACCCCAACAGCGGTGCTGAAGGACAAGGGTGGCTGGAAGATGTCACGTGAGATTTGGAGCGGGCGCAACCCAAACGTGGTACACCTGAGGGTATTTGGGTGCAAAGCGCACGCGATGGTGGAGTTGGTGTAGAAATGCGACAGCAAACTGACAAAGCCGTGCATGTTCCTCAGCTACAAGAGCGCACAAAGGGAATGTCAACTCTGGGACCCACGCATGCAAGAGATCATCTGGAGCCATGATGTCGAGTTTGAGTAGCATAACTTCAATGGTAGGAGCAGCAACAATGATATGAGCATCGCAGACATTGCAAAAGAGGTGGAGTGGTTCCAGCTCCTTGACTACGAGAAGGAGCCGGCAGACACGGAGGTTGAAGATGTGGCATCAGAGCGCAGCAGTGCAACAGAGGTAGCAGCCGACGTAGAGGAATCCAACAATGATGTAGCTGGGTTGGAGATCTAGTGGAAGGATCCTTCGAAGCAGGCACTGCGGGTGTCGAAGTGCACACTCCTGGAAGATTTCACGTCAAACATGGGGAAAAAATCCTCTGGACGTGCCACCCGTATGGTCAACATTTTGCTGGAGCGGGAGAGACCTTTGAGGAGCCATCCAGCCAATGTTTCACTAGAGCGAGTGGAGCTTGGAGGATCGCAGTACAACAACAAGGCATCTCCAAAACTGCCACCCGGTAGCGGGAGGCAGCAGAGAGCAAGGAAGCGCTTGAACACAGGCAACAATCCATGGATCGACATGATGCACTGCATGCTCGCCGCATCAACGGAGCCAAAGACCATGTAAGAGGCACATGTGCAGCTCGAGGGGAAGCAGTGGGACTCCAACATCAAGTCACATTTGGCATCCATTGCTAAAAACGACACTTGGGAACTTTTTAACAGGCCAAAAGATTCCAAGGTCATTGGCTCAATGTGAATCTTCTAGATCAAGTGAAAAATAAGGTGTGGTGGACAAGTACAAGGTGCAACTCATGGAAAAGGGGTACGTACAACGGAAGGGTAAACACTAAAATAAGACGTTTTCCCCCATCGCCAAGTTGACAAGCGTTTGAGCGATCATTGCGATGGCAGCCGCAAAGGATATAGAGCTCCACCAGATGGATGTAAAGATGATCTTCTTCAATGGCATCATTGACAAAGAAATCTACATGGAGGTGCAGAGGGAGTTGGAAGCGTGGGAGGGCAGGGTGTGCAAGCTACAAAAGTCCTTGTATGAACTAAAACAATTGCCCCGATGCTCGTACCAACATATGGACAGCTTCATGGCACAACCCGGCTTCAAGCACTGTGAAGTGGATTGTAGGGTGTACGTGTGGCACACCAAGGAGCTCCATCAGATCATTGCACTCTATGTGGAAGATCTGATCTTGTGCTCCTCAGACCTGTCAAGCCTACAGTAGCTATGTGAGCAGCTGAGTAGCTGGTTCCAGATGTCATCACCCTGGCCGAGGTGGTGAAGGAAGCGGTGTGACTTCGCAGGCTACTAGGGGAGCTGGGTGTGCCGCATGAAGATCCTGTAATGGTGCAAGAGGAAAATAGCTTCTCCATCTCTTTGACCAAAAACTGGACAGAGCATAGAAGGATGAAGCACATCAATGTGTATCATCACTACGCATGGGAAATGGTTGGAAATCGGCAGGTGGTGCTGCAGCACTGTGGTACGCACAACATGCTTTTGGATTACTTGACCAAGGCACAACCCACAGACCTGCACATGATGAGCGTGGCCAGGCTTGGGATGACCAGCTATGATGGGCCGGAGGACGCAGCGGAAGATGATTGAGAGTAAGCTTGAGCAGCGGGGATGGAAGGTGAAAGGGGGAGAATGTTGAAAGAATAACCCACCCCTTTGCCCAAGTGCGGCTCTGGGATGCACCAACGAGGCGCTAGAGAGAAGAAAACCCTCGCAGTTGGATCTCTCAGAAAATGGCCCCCAGGGGTGGAGGCAGTTCCAACGCGGCCCGACGGGTCTACTTGGTGCTCACGGCTTTGTTTTGTGCAGGTTCTGAGTCTAAGCGTGAGCTTTCTGGTCGCTATGTTTCTGGGAGTTGAAGACAATTGTGAGAAAGTCACTTTTGCGGAAGGAATAACGTAATTTTGCATTAGTTTTTGAACATGAACATGATCCAAACATTTGTAGGGCTCGTTATGAGCTTTGCAATGCACCAAACCGTGCGTGATTTGGATAACCGTAGCTCCTGCTACGCCATTCGAAGCGCAGCGCCCCAAACCAACCGCTCACTCGGCGGCGAGCACCACGCCGCCCGCCGAGGCGCCTTCACACATCAAGGACCCATCAAAACGCCATTCCAGAGGTGCAGATGTCCCTATGCGTAGTGGCGGCACCCCTTGCGCCTTTGGGGTCTGTTTCGATGAGTTAAGCATCGAGTTTGGTGATGGGGATGGATGTGAGTCAAAACTTATTCGTGGACCTGCAGTTGGAATTTCGACTGAAGTCCCCGAGTAACAAAATGTACTACTGAGTTCTGGACGTCGAGCCAGAAATTTGGTGAAGTCCCTCAGTAACAAAATGCAATACTGGCATCCGGCAGATCATTTGCCGGACGCCTCGGCAGCCCTTCCGGAGCAAAATCTCCAGAAGGACTTTTGCCACTCCGTCAGGTGGATTACCCACCTCCGGTTGAACCGCGGCCGACTCCTAGAGCCACCGCGCACACCCCAACTTTGGAAGCCCATATCTCCCTCGTTACTTGTCCGATTCTGGTGAAACAACTTCCACCGGATTCAGCAACTTGTCAACTTTTATGGGCAATCCTCTATCTTAGGATCCAAGCAATTCTTGAGTCGCCCGATCCATCGAAAACAAATTTTCTCACTCTGGCGGCTTGTCGGTGCCTCCCGACGCCGTACTTGGGCATGCAGAGGGGCAAGTCTTCAACATTCTCCCCCTTGCACCTGCCATGCCCGCTGCTCCTACTTGCTTTCACTCATCTTCCGCTGCGCCCTCCAGCCCATCATAGCTGGTCATCCCAAGCCCGGCGAAGCTCAATGCATGCCGGTCAACGGGTTGCGCTTTGGTCAAGCAATCCGCAAGCATGTTGTGCGTGCTGCAGAGCTGCAGCACCACCTGCCCCTTTTCAACCATGTCCCGTGCGTAGTGGTAACGCAAGTCAATGTGCTTCGTCCTCCTATGCTGCGTCGGGTTGTTGGTGAGCAAGATTGAGCCGGTATTTTCCTCCTGTACCACCGTGGGCTCCTGCTGTGGCATGCCCAGCCCCCCAGCAACCTGCAGAGCAGAACCGCTTCCTTCACCGCCTCGGCCAGCACGATGTACTCTGCTTCCACTGTGGAGGTGGCGACGCGGTCTTGCTTTCTGGTGCACCACAAAACCGCTGCACCAGCGAGGAAGAACACGTAGCCGGATGTGGACTTCTGCTTGTCCACATCGCCAGCGTAGTCTACGTCCGTGTAGCAGACCTGACGCAAAGGGTCCGTCTGTCCCTTGCCATCGAACCTCAATCGCACATGCCGTGTTGCTTGTAGATAGCAGAGGATGCGCTTGACCGCCTGCCAGTGTAGTGGTCCTGGATCGGCCACGTACCTGCTCACTTGGCCCACCGCGTAGGCCAGGTCCGGTCGAGTCGCCACCATGGCGTACATGAGGCTGCCCACCGCCGATTGGTAGGGCACCCCTGCCATATCCTCCCACTCTTCTTTTTTTTTGGCACCATTGCCGCACTCAGTTCACAGTTCGTGGAGTCTGGATTGCCAGCTGGTTTGCAGTCCTCCATGCTGTACCGCATCAGCACCTCGGCCACGTATTTGGCCTGCCCCAGCTCAAGCGTGCGCGCCCTCCGGTTCCGCGTAATCCTGACCCTGAGGTAGTACTCTAGCTCCTCCAGGTCCGACATCTGGAATCTGCTGCTAAGCCGCTCTTTCAGCCGCTGTAGGCTCAGCAGAACCGTCGAGCACAGAATAAGGTCGTCCACGTAGAGTGCAATGATCTGATGGAGCTGTTTGTCACGCTGCACGTACACACTGTGATCCGCTTCACAGCGCTTGAAGCCGAGTTGTGCCATGAAGTTGTCCATCTATTGGTACCAGCATCTAGGCGATTGTTTTAGCACGTACAAGGACTTCTACAGCTTACAGACCTTGCCCTCCGGCACCTCCACCCCCTCTGGCACCTCCATGTAGATCTCTTTGTCTATGATGCCGTAGAGGAAGGCCGTCTTTACGTCCATTTGGTGGAGTTCCATGTCCTTCCCGGCCGCCACCGCAAAGATCTCCTGGATGCTTGTGAACTTGGCGACGGGAGCAAACGTCTCATCCTAGTGCTCGCCCTAACGCTGTGTGTATCCCTTCGCCACCAGTTGCACCTTTTCCTTGTCAACCACACCTCCCTTTGTGAACTTGGTCTTGAAGACCCACTTTGAGCCGATGACTTAGGCATCTTTCGGCCTGTCAACTACCTCCCACGTATCATTTTTTGTGAGAGATGCCAGCTCTGATTTGATGATTGCGTCCGATTGATCCCCTTCGGGCCTTGCAAGCAACTCTTGCATAGTAGTTGGCTCCTATGATGCAGCTAGCATGCACCGTGTCATGCCGATCCATCGACCGATGCTTGCGTCGAAGCGATTCCTCGCTTTTCGCCGCCTCCCGCTGTGGCGCGGTAGTTTTGGTGGCGCATCGTAGTCTGCTGCAATCCCTCCGACTCAGTACACTCCGTTGAATCATCGACCGGACGGCTCCCCAAGGATTTTCTCTCGCTCTGGCAAAACATCGCCCGAATGACCGGCGCGTCTGGTGGATTTTCCAGTGACGCCCAATGCAAAATCTGCTGAGAGTGCACCTTGGCACCCTGGGTGCCTCATCCGCCGGATCCTTCCGGTGGATCTCCTCATCAGCTTGATTGTCATCGGAGTCCTCCGTGTCGGCTGCCATCGCTAGTGCACCTTCGCCCTCTGATGGCGCACCCTCAACTTCGGCGTCTGCCGGTTCCTTCTCATAATCAAGGAGCTGGAATCACTCCCATGTCTTTGGGGAGTCTGCCACGCCCGCGTCATTGCTACTAATGAAGCTCTGCTGCTCGTCAAACTCGACGTCTCGGCTGCGGATTACCTCCTCCTTGCGCCTGTCGTAGAGCCGGTACGCCTTACGCGCACTCTCATAGCCAAGGAAGAGACTTGAATTTGCCCGCGGCTCCAACTTGCTGTCGCGCCTCTGCGCAGCCTGCACCATTGCATGCACCTTGCACCTGAACAGTTTCAGGTGTGCCACACTTGGCTTGCGCCCACTCCAAACCTCCTGCGGCGTCTTCAAGCCGCTCCTCCCTTTCAGCACTGTTGTGGGGGTGAGGTTGATGGTGTAGCTCGCCGTACGCACAGCCTCCACCCAGAAGCTTCGCGGAAACTCTGCATCCACCAACATGGTCCGTACCATGTTCAGCAGCGTCTGGTTTGCCCGCTCCGCCATGCCATTTGACTGAGGCAAATACGATGTAGTTTGTTGCCATTTTACGCCCTGCTGCTATTGAAATAGTATGCACCTTGTCCACTGCCTAACTGGCTAGCCACACATATAGACAGGGCATGCACTGCTCTATGGAGTACGTCCCCTTGGTCTGTTCTCAGATGGGCCAGGAATGCACTGCCCATAATGGGTATGTCCCCTGTGGCTCATCATAGGAACCATACCTTTTTGGCTTGGTTGAATAGGCACCAGAGTCTCAAGCGAGAGGTCGCGGGTTCAAACCACGCGTCGGCCGCAATTTTCTTTGTGGCCCAAACTCGGATAGGAAGCTTCTAGGAAGCTTACTAGAGCATGCCTTGAGGATGATACTTGGCGGTCTAAGGACGCGCCAAGTAGGACTATAGGTTGAGGTCGGCTCAAGTGGAGCCAGTATAAGCAGAAGCTTTAGCAAAGCTCTGCAACTATAAAAGCGCGTACCTTGCATGCATCCATTTACAGTTCTTACCTTTGAAACTCCTCACAGAGTGTCCAACCAAAGCTAGACACTAAAGACCAACATGCGGACTTCGTGAGGTTGCAAATCAAACAAACCTGAAGTGTGGATCCCTCGTTCGAGGGTGACATGTTATCTTGGTTGCAATACCAAGAGCGGCTGGCGGTCTCCCATGTCGGGACCCGTTTTCTAGACCGTTGCTATCCGGCGCTTTGACAAAGGGTTATGGGCGCATACTTCTGGTTCTAAGGCACGCTTCCAAGACCGACTAGCGCGTGGTCTTGCAGGGCGCACAGGTACAACAGAGACACGACCATCGGACGGCTCCATCTGCTCCATCATCTCCATCAACTTCTTCAGGTAGGGTGCACACACGTGGCGAATTAGGGGACAAGGAACAGCTCTGTCCATGTTGGACAAGACCCTCGAGCCCCAACGGGACTAAGCTCTACCCCTTTTTAGAAGGTGGTACGACCCCGAGTCCGTTCTCTCACGACGACACCATGGCCTTAGGCGATCATCGACAGAAGGGGTATGCAACGGAATCAACTGCACCTTTTGACATCGGCCATAGTCAACAGCCTCATCAGCCTCATCGGCCTCAACGACGAAGAGTAGCAGCAAAGCAGAGAAGACGGGCAATTGCAAGAAATGGTTGATCCAACTCAAGCCCGCCTTGAGGCGGGTATGTCAAAATTCACGGAGACAGGTTTTCCCTTGTGGAAATGGCAGTTTAAGATTTTCATGAACGTGTGTGGCTACCTCGACATCCTAAAAGGGATCGAGACAGCACCCGCCGATGCAACCGTGGAGACGCATGCGGCTGCCCCTGCACCATGGACGATGAAGAACAACATGGCCTCCATCAACGAGACTCAACACTCCCATATCACAGGATGCACGTTGGCGTCTGAGGCCTACGCAAAACTTGCACGTGTGCATCAATCGAACGTCCTAGCAAACCGACTCTTCATTTTCCAAAGGTTGATGTAAATGAGGGTCAGCGATGGAGAATCGATACCCGTATTGTTTGCAACCATTTGAGAGCGTGCTCTAGGAGGTCCACTAAATGGAATGGGATCTCGACTCCAACATGCGTGCCATGATCCTTCTAATGGCGCTGCCGGAAATCTGGGGGTCCTTGATCAACGTATTTGGCGGTTGGAAGGAGGCAGATCTGACGTATGAGGCTATCGCCAAACACGTCCACAACGAGTCCATGTGACGTAGTGGCAGTGAGGCAAACATCTCAGCCTATGCCTCTCGCTTCGGTGGACATGGTGCAAGCTCTCACTCCAGTCAAGGCAACAACGGAAGCGGTGGCAGTGGAGGGAAAGGCAATGGTGGGGGGAAGATTTCCAAGAAGCCCGGCACCTGTCACAACTGTGGCAAGGCTGGGCACTGGGCTAGGGACTGCCGTGGTCCCAAGAAAGAAGGCGGGAACAAAGGTGGAAAGGAGAAGAAGGGGTTCACCGACATGATGGCTAGGGGGCTGCCCATGAACGGCTCACCGATCCTTAGGCCCGAGGCATTCGCCCTTGACTCGGGCACCGACCACCACTCATCAAAAGAGAAGGGTGGATTTGTCTCCATCGCGGAATCTGTCATGCGCATCAAGTGTGCAAACGGCGGCGTCGTCCAAGCCATGGGCGAAGGGGACAAGGTGATCACGTTCGACGTGAACGGTGCAGAGAAGGCCGTCAACCTTCAAAACGTGGTGTACATGCCCTCCTTCGCAGCCAACTTGTTGTCCGTCTCACAAATCACCTACAATAACATGACAGTGGTGTTCAGCAACAAGGAAGCGGTGGCCCTAAAAAACAAGGACATCCAAATTTTGTACACCAAAGACGATCTCATGCTTCAAGTTCCAAGAGTCGACGGCCTCTACGTGCTTCAAACCAAAGTCACCTAGGTGTCGGATGAGGGACTCGCATGTGCCACCAAGACAGTGGCACCGGAGCCGAAGGATGCACCACCGGCGACCGTTGCGGCTGCCACATCAACCAAAACCACTGATGCTGAGCTGTGGCACCGGCGATTTGGCCACGTGGCCAACAGCACGCTGCAGAAGATGCAGGAGCAAGAGGTAGTCCGCAGAATGGGGGTGCACCATGAAGCATGGCGAAGGGTGTACATTGTGTGAACCATGCCTCCAAGCGAAGGCAAAGAAGAAGCCATTTGGGAGAGGAGGTCAACAAGCAGAGCATATCTTGGAGCTCATACACAGTGACGTGTGTGGACCCTTCCGCACACCGTCTAACGGAGGAAGCAAGTACTTCCTGACCTTCAATGACAACCACAGTCGCAAAATATGGATCTACTTCCTCAAAACAAAGGGAGAGGTCAATGAGAAGCTCCTCGAGTTCATCCCCATGGTAGAGCCGCAAATGTCCAAGAAAGTGAGGACGCTCCGAAGTGACAACTGAGGTGATTACGAGGCATGCAAGCCTTGGCTCAAGCATCATGGCATCCGCCACGAGAAAACCACCCCTTACAACCCCCAAAGCAACGGCGTGGCTGAGAGGATGAACCAGATCGTACTTGGCATGGTACGAAGCATGCTCTTTGATGCCAAGCTCCCACCTCGCTTTTGGGCTGAAGCAACAACAATAGCCTTCTACCTCTTGAATCTCACACCAACAACCGCCTTGCGCAAGCGTGCAAAGGAGCACAACAAGCAGCTGAAGACCCCACAAGAAGCATTGTTGGGAAAGAAACCCAACGCATCTCATCTGAAGGTGTTAGGGCCAACGGCATGGGTGAAGATCCAGTCAGGAGAAGGTGGAGGCAAACTGGACGCACGTTCCAAGAAATGCGTCATGGTTGGGTACGACACATCAAACAAAGCCTATCGGCTTCGGGACCAGGCAGCAGGCAAGCTTGTGAGGAGCCGTAACATCGTGTTTGACGAACGCACCCTTGAAAAGGGAGAGCTGCTGGACCCAAACCTCGCTCCCAAAGCGGGAGAATGGATAGTGTTGCTTGAGTCCGGAGACCAAGCACCCGATAACTGGTTCGCTTTGCCAAGAGGTGGTGGGAATGGGAGAGAAGCTGTGGAGGATGACGCAGCATCTGACATGGATGCGGATACCAAGGTGTCCAGGGCTTCCGAGTCTGACTTGGAGTCTGACTACTCTTTAGACGACGACGACGACGACAACAAGCCACCACCTGTGGAAGCACCAGTACCAGAGCAAGAAGCCGCACCACTACCCCGGCGTAGTTTGCGACCAAAGAGAGCACCTTTGCGATATGAGGATGATTGGACTGGCCTTAGCTGGTCGTGCATGACTCGGGGAGAGCCATCTACAGTGGCGGAGGCAATGAATGGCCCAGATGCGGCCAAGTGGAAGGAGGCAGTGGATATCGAGCTCGCGTCCATTGCCGAGAATGGCACGTGGGTGCTAGTGGATAGACCCGACAAGGCCCACGTGGTGGGATCCAAGTGGGTCCTACGAGTGAAGAAGAAGCAAGATGGCAGCACCGACAAGTTCAAGGCTAGGGTTGTGGCTAAGGGGTTCTCTCAACACCCGGGCTCCGAGTTCGATGAGACGTTTGCGCCCGTTGTGACCTTTGCCTCCATCCGCTCTCTCCTTGGAATTGTAGCCGCAAAGAACCTGGAGATACACCAGATGGACGTCAAGAAAGCTTTTCTTTATGGGAAGCTCGACAAGGAAGTGCTAATGGAGGTGCCCAAAGTAGACAAAGCTCCCAAGGGCAAGGTGTGGAAGTTGGTGAAAGCGCTCTACGGGCTCAAATAAGCCCCAAGGATGTAGTACAAAGAGATGGACGGTTTCATGACCGGCCTCTCCTCCGCGCATTGCCACAATGACCCGAGCATGTACGTGCACGATAATGGGAGAGGGTTGATGCTAGTTGCACTGTACGTGGATGATCTGATCACATGTTCGTCTTCGGTTGATCTACTGAATGAGCTGAAGTCTGACCTCAGCAAAAGGTTCAAGATGAAGGACATGGGTCCTCTCGATTACTACCTCGAGATTGCCATCCACCGCAACCGAGTAGCAAGCACGATCAAACTCAACCAAACCAAATACATCGGTGAGGTACTGAAGCACTACCACATGGAAGACTGCAAACCTGTCAGCACCCCAATGACAACTGACACAAATCTGAAGGCCTCCATGTCACCAAGCAACAAAGCAGAACAAAGAGAGATGCAAGACATCCCCTACCAGTCCGCTCTGGTGAGCATCATGTACGCCATGATAGGGACTCGTCCGGACATCTACTATGCTATGGGACAAGTGAGCAGATTCGTGGCTAACCCTGGGCCACAACATTGGCAGGCAGTCAATCGCATCTTGCGTTACTTGCACAAGACACGTCACATGGACCTCCTCCTTGGAGGCCAAAATGGAACAGACCCCCTTCGCCTGAAGTGCTACACCAACGCTGACTGGGGAGGAAATCCCGACAACAGGAAATCCACCTCTGGATACGTGTGCATCTTGAATGGCGCTGCTATCTCATGAGCCAGTAGGAAGCAGGATTGTGTTTTCGTGTCCACGGCTGAGGCAGAGTATGTTGCTCTATCTGAGGTGTGCAAGGAGACTCAATGGCTGTGCATCCTGCTTGGCGAAATGATAGTGACACAGAAGGATGCCACGGTCGTACACGTGGACAACATGAGCGCCATCTCCATGGCTGAAGACGAGATCATCTCCCGGCAAACGAAGCACATCGACATACGTTACCACTACTCGCGTGACCTGGTCATGAAGAACGTGGTGGACTTGCAGCACTGAGGTACGAAGAGCATGCTTGCTGATTGCATGACCAAGCCGCTAGAGAGCGACTTGCACTATGCAAGCATTCGTGGATTCGGCATGAGGAGTGCGACAGAGGAAGGTTGAGCCCCAAGGCATTAATGGAGCCCACTAAGGGACAGATGGACAGAGGTGCAAGGGAGAGATTTGTTGAAATAGTATGCACCTTGTCCACTGCCCAGCTGGCTAGCCCCACATACAGACAAGGCATGCACTGCTCTATGGAGTACGTCCCCTTGGTCTGTTTTGAGATGTGCCGGGAATGCACTGCCCGTAATGGGTATGTCCCCTATGGCTCATCATAGTAATCGTACATTTTTGGCTTGGTTGAATAGGCACCGGAGTCTCAAACGAGAGGTCGCAGGTTCAAACCCCGTGACAGCTGCAATTTTTTTTGTGGCCCAAATTGGGACAGGAAGCCTCTAGGAAGCTTACTAGAGCCTGCCTTGAGGATGAAACTTGGCGGTCAAAGGACGTGCCAAGTAGGACTATAAGTTGAGGTCAGCTCCAGTGGAGGCACTACAAGCAGAAGCTTTAGGAAAGCTCTGCAAGTATAAATGCTTGTACCTTGCATGCATCCATTTACAGTTCTCTCCTTTGAGACTCCTCAGAGAGTGTCCAACCAAAGGTACACACTAAAGACCAACATGCCGACTTCGTGAGGTTGCGAACCAAATGAACCTAAAGTGTGGATCCCTCGTTCGAGGATGATATGTTATCTTGGTTGCAATACCAAGAGCGGTTGGCGACCTCCCATGTCAGGACCTGTTTTCTAAACCTCCCATATCCGACGCATTGACAGCTGCTTCATCCACCTGCTACAGCCCACGTAGTCTCCGCCATTGTCACTGCGTAGCGCTCTGACCTTCCGGTCAATCTGCCTCTCCACCGCGGCGACATACTCCTTCAGCCGGTCCAGGACCTCGCCTTTCCACTTCATGAAGTACACGAAGAGTTTTCTGCTGTCGTTATCAATGAAGGTGACAAAGTAATGCGCGCCGCTCTTTGACGCCGTCTTGAATGGTCCGCACACATTGTTGTGCATGACCTCCAGCAGGTTCGAGGCGTGATTCACTTTCTCGTTGAACGGTTTGCGCCGCACCTTGCCCAAAATGCAAGGCTCACACTTTTTATGCACCGGTGCGTCTGTCGCCTCTTGTGCAACGTCAATGACGAGGCCACGTACCAGCTTGCGCTTTGTCATCTCCTTTACGACTATGGGTGGGGAATGCCCCAGTCGTTGGTGCCAGAGCTTCAGATCAGCTCCCCCTCCTTTGGCCAGGTTGACCATGCGTTCTTGCAAGTCTACTGAATCTGTCGCCGCAGGGATCACCTTGGTCTCCACGATGTAGAGGCCTTACTCGCGCTTAGCCTCCAGCACGGCCTCGCCGCCACCGTCCTTCCACACAACTGCCCCTCTTCTACTAGGTTCTCTTCTGAAGAGAACCTAGTAGCCCTTGTCAGTCAGGCAGCTAACACTTAGAATGTCAGCCAAGCCGGGTACATGCTGCACGTCCTTGATGACGCATTGCACCCCCTTTCTGCCAACCACCACCTCTACGTCCACGTCTCCTTGGCCAGCCGCCTGCTCGACCTTGTCGTTCGCGACCACCATGGATTCGCTGGACTTGGTGTAATTGATGAACCCGACCTTCTCGACCTGAGAATGCTCCTCCGCTCCGGAGTCAAGGCATCGCCGGTTGGCCTTCTTGAGGTACTGGTTTTGAGTGTCGTTGAGGAGGGCCTTCTTGCCTTTGGCGTCCTTGCCCCCGGCCTTTGCCTCCTCCGTGCACTCACGGGCCCAATGGCCCTCCTTGCCGCAATTTCGGCATGCACCCTTCTTGGTGCCCTTCTTGCCACCGCCATGTCCGCCACCTCCCTTGGCCCCGCTTCCGCCACCATGGGTTTTGGTGACGAGGGCCAATGAGGCCGACAAGGACTCCCCGCAGATCCGTTGCTGCGCCTCGTTACGGATACACTCTGCAATCGCGCCATAGGTGAGCTTGTCCTCTGCCAATCCTCCTAAGACAGTAATGAGAGGGCTCCAACTGTCAAAAAGGGCCATGAGGAGGGCCATCGCCTGCAGCTGCGTTTTGATATTCCACCCCACGTCATTGCACTGTGAGGCAAGCGACTCGATCTGCTGCATGGCGGTGAGTACATCATCTCCCTCCTCGACTCTCTGTGTCAGGAGTCGCTTCATTGCAAATATTTTGTTCGCTAGCGACTTAGATTGATGGATGCCACAGGGTTTTTGCCAAGCTTCAGCTGCGAGCCTGCAGCCCTGGAAGTAGCCCCACTGGGACTCGGCCGTCCCGGACACCAGCAGCATGAGCGCCTCTGTGTTCTTCTTTACGAAGGCCTCCTTTTGCACTTTTGTCGCCGTCGCTTCGTAAAGGACTTCCGTTCCCTTCATGACCTCCAGCAGCCCCTTATGCGCGAGGTGCAGCTCGAAGTGCCACCTACATAGCCCGTAGCCAAGGCCTCCTCCATACTCTGGATGGGGTGCATCTTCTTCTGCGCCATTTGCGCAGTCTTCAACTCCGGGACCTCAGAGCTTGACGGCGATGTCGTCCCCGACGACGACCCCGTCCACCGCGAAAGTCGTGAGCGATTGTGTAGACAGGTCAGGGACGTGGGCCCATAACCCTTTGTCAGAAAA
>SZWC01000377.1:248017-272033 GCA_023375785.1 Penium margaritaceum
GAGAGAGAGAGGGACAGAGACAGGGACAGACAGAGGAGGAGAGACTGAAAGGGAAAGAGCGAGAGGCAGAGACAAGCACAGAGAGAGAAGCGGACAGATACAGCGAGAGATAGAGGGGGGGGGGGAGAGAGAGAGAGAGACCCGGGGATAGAGAGCGTGACTGCTAGAAAAGATACAGTTATGGCCTGAGACAAGGAAACCAAGAACGCGATAGACTGAGTGTGTGGTCGAGGAAAATCCAGAGCCAGGGAGGGAGAGGGAGAACTGGTGAAGCGAAATCGAGAGAGCTGCGGAGAGGTAGGCCGAGAGGACGTGGAAGTGCAAGGTGTCCTACGACGAGTAGGAAGACGACAAATTTTATCGGTCAAGTTGCGTCGCTTATGGATAGGTCGTCGCTGTTGAGAGTAATGCCGATGATTGCGAGGTCGTATTTGAGAAGGATACTGGACGTGCACTGAGAAGGGAACCGAGAAACAGCGGGAATCGTCTTTGAATTGCCATTTCTCAGATTCTAACTACGAAATGTATGCGGCAGAGGACGGGATGTCATTAAGGAGCCGTGAGACTTATCGAGGAATCTGGACCGGTCCACGGTTACAGTACCTCCTCCATCTCCAAGGCCGTCCATATATATTTTCTCACATTGATTGATTGTCATCAGATAAGGCAAAACCTTACAGTGTGGACTTCTCAGTTTAATAGAAGACGGTCCCCAAGAAATCCCCCCCCTCAGTAAGTGAAATCAGTGAGCATCACATCCACTTCAAGACAAAAGCACGGAAAATCGCCTGGGCATCAAAGCCGGGACTGTAGACTCGTCAACAGTCATCACATGAACCTGAGAATAGTCAACTCGGCCATGATCGCCGCTTGGAATGTGATTTCATGGCGGGGGAGAGGCGAGTAGTGTCGAGCGATGTGGGGTGCGCCTGGATAGTGTTGGAACCTTGGGTGGGTTGAACTTCTTCAACTCGCGGCTCGTTTGGTTGTTTTTGCCTGGTTGAAATATCGACTTTTACTGTCCTAATTTTTTTGTATATGTCAAGCATGCACAATTATGCCACATGCCGCTGCAGCTGTGTGCTAACAAATCAAACCATCCTGGGTGGTCGTAGGATGGGCAACATGACGACCTCACACGATATGACCTCTTTCCCAATGCCTACTTTCACGCATTGGTAGGTGATGTCTGCATGCAATGCCATGGGCCACTTACCCAACCAAGCTCGTCCAACGATCCGAGAACGTTCAACCATTGCCACCCCTCCGTCCAATGTCCATTGTAATTAGGGGACTTGAAGGTACATGCACAAGCTCTTGCATGAAAGTAGCTAGTATACGTCCTCTTTGTCCTCGGATATGGCACATGGCGACAGGATCGAAGGAGACTTCGTGACCATACACTTTTTGATGCTCACACCATGGCCTAACGCCCAGCTAACCTCGCCCAACTTTCCCAACTAGCACCACCCCTCGATCCAACCATCGTTGGTCCGAGAGCTGATAGCTCGAAGCTAGCCTTCACTTTGGATAAATAAGGGGCGAGCCCACGAATATGAAGAAAAGAACGTGCTGAACCTGTGCAAAAAAAGAAGAAGAAAAAAATTGGCAAATGGCATGCGAAGTTTTCGCTCAACGAAGAAACGATAAGAACTTGCAAGGCAGGTGACAATGTGGTTGGAATCGTGGGTTGAGTTCGACCAACCCACGATTCTAACCCCATCTAGGGAGTCTTTGGAGCTGTTTCTAGTAGGGGACCCCTATACAATGCTCCACCAAATAGGGCGGCATAAATAGTTCTGTATCTTGACTAGTTAGTTGCAAAAGAAAATTCATATTTCTCGAAAAACAAAACAATGATTACATTGACCAATGCGCGCAGTTTGGGACAATGGATACGGCAATGATGTCATCGACTTTGCAATGATATCACCGTCATAGCAATGATTACAAAAAGGCATCCAAAATTCGTGCGGAAAATTTCAAAAACCCTACAACGTCTGCATTGACGTTGTGAGCAACGTGAAAGAATGGCCTTCCCACGGCGTCCGTCAAGCGATGTACACCTCCAACTAGGATGCTACATGAGCATAGGTCTCCATCGTTTTGTCATCTTTGAATACGAATGACAATGTTTACTTCAGATAAGAACAAACATCGCGACCGACAATCGTGTAAAGCAACTGGTGAACCATTTTTCGTGTTGCCCACATAAAACCCGGCAAGAGAAAGAGTTGCACTGGCAATGTCTACTTGGTCGCCCGTAGGAGTTTCGAAAGTCCTGCAAAGTACAAAGCACCTTTCTTTCGATGTGTGGTGCTCCAACGTTCCTTCGTTCGTAGTAGTATAGCGTCTTATATTCCTATGTCCTTCGTTACGTAGATGTACACATGATGTACAACGTCGTCATACCATGATTTCATGGCCTACGACGTCCCATACTCATGCAATGTCACGGACGCATGAAGTGCTGCGATGTCTTCACATGTAAAGCCCTACACTGTTCTGCACTCGTCCATGGTCATCAAACCGCCCGTTGCCCATAGTGTAGAGTGAGTTGCGATGTGCAATCGCAGGGCGCTTAAGACGTCTACACGTAGGCGTCCGTGTCCTCGATGAAGCGATCAGGACGCCGACGAGGGAGCTAGCAAGCGAGTGTCCATGCAAGCGAGCGAGCATGCGGTCACATGAGGGACCTGTCGATCAAGCGTAGCCCGAGCCGATGACACCACGTGGCGGTCCATCCTTGCGGATTTCGAGGTGGCAGGAGTCTTTGCGGGCTCCGTTCCGTGGCCAACTTCCACCGCCTCCACCAAGTGGCGTCGTTGGAACGAAGGATCCAATCCAAGCCCGCCACGAATGCCAGCCTCGCGGATTCCGAGGTGGCGGGCTTCAATCAGTGGCCAACTTCCAACTCTGCCACTAAGTGGCACCATTGAAACGAGGGATCCCGCCACGACTCCCGCCACCTCGAAATCCTCAAGGATGGGCCACCGCGTGATGTTATCGGATCGGGCCCCGCTCGATGGACCGGTCGCTCGTGCGACCGCATGCTCACTCGATTGCATGGACACTCGCTTGCTAGCTCCCTCGTCGACGTCAGGATCGCTTCATTGTGGACACCGACATCTACGTGTAGACGTCATAAGTGCCCTGCGATTGCACACCAAAACTCACTCCAGAATATGGGCAGCGAGCGGTTTGATGATCATGGACGAGTGTAGTGCCTTATACGGTATAGGGCTTTACACGTGAAGACGTTGTAGCGCTTCACGTATCTGTGACGTTGTGTGACTATGGGACTATTTGAAACATCGTAGACCAGCGGGCAGTTTCCATCAACAAAACACAGGATGACCTCTCGAAACACGGTCGTTGTCTGGACAACGTTCCTATACTCCTGTGTGGACACATGCACACTAGACGTGCATGTGACATGCTTCGCACGAGGACGTCAGGAAAATCCGAGGTCATCATATGAGTACATGGTATGACGAAGGTTGACAGATGCTTGTAGCAATTTCCACGGACATTGAGAACGTCGTACGACTCTCTCGTCCATCCGAGCCGCAAACGAGATCAACATAGGATCCTAACGTGCATGTCACGAGGGTTTGGCTGTATTGTACTAATGTTCTCCTCGCAAACCATTCGTTACGTCAACTCTCGATAACAGCATTCATGTTAGGAACGATTTCCGGTCCCCACATAAATGAGAAGACGTTCTGTGATGAAGCGGACGCATCTTCTAGGAAGTTAGAGGACTGCAACACGCCCCACCATTATGTACCATTGTAAACGTGAAGATGACGTGTCGCGTGAGAAGGTTGCAATATCCGTAAATTGGATGTGAGGTCATCTGTTTTGCACTCAATTTTTTCGTCGCAAACCATAGGTTATGCGAAACATCAATTGTAGTAGTCCTTGTATGCACGTAGGTGGATTTATTTGTCATTGCGTGAACGTTCAGGCATCAAGGCGACAACACTTAGGATGTTAGAGGACCGCACCATGCCCCACCACGACGTACCAATGTAGACGTTAAGATGTTTCACATGAGAGTATGCGATATCCGAAATGTGCATTTAGCTGTATTTCACCCACGCTTTCCTCACAATCGCTTCGTTACGTCAATTCTAGATATAGGCATTCGTGTTGGAATCGTTGTTGGCTCCCGTTGTCCATAAGTAGACGTTTTACCGTACTGTCACCCATATTCGTGTGAATTATTATTTTAAGTTCGCCCATGTGTCACATATATAATTCCTTTCCACCAAAACTACATGTCGAGTCACGTAAAGCATGATTTTCCTAAAAAAAGAGGACATTTTCCCACCAAATGCCTTGCCCAAAGACTTCAAAAGTGGCCAAAATTAGGAGAATATGGATGGCACTAAAAAGCAACTGAAAAAAAGAGTGAATACAGGTGCCAGTACATTACTTGAAGGCAGTTCCCGACTCCCATCTATGAGCCATTCGTCAAGCCGCAACAAGTAGCGGCTAGCAACACACGGGACACAGCGTCAAACAAGTGCTGAAGACAATTCTTAACCACCACAACCCACGTCGACGGCAAGCAGAGGCAATCATCCTAAAAACATCGGCAAGGAGCACCAAGCTCGGCGAAGCAAAGACAAGCATCGGCTGATCGTGGAAGATGGCGCGACACCAACGATGGGACACCACCCCAGAGCTCCGCGAAGATGGACGTAACTTACATGAAACAAGACGTTTCTGATGTGTACTCTCAAAGGCGCAAAATGCTTCTCTTAAATGCAAGGCTCGAATGACAATGCTGATTCAGTGTTTTAAGATGAACCTGGGGAAATGAAGACAATTACGGGAGAAATATTGATCAATGCGTCTTTCAAGGGAAAGCCTAATGTGCTTTCAGAACCTAAGGTGAAAGCATGAAGCAAGGTGTTCTTGATGTGCACCATCATTTGCCTAGTTGCTACAATAAGAGATTTTCCAAACATACAATCCGCAACATTGAACTGGTACACGAGTAAACCACCACATTGTATTCAGAAAGGCAATGGAACCAAGCACATACAACACGTATTTCAAGCAAGCCCAAATGTGGCTCTCTTCATGGTGATGGCATAGAAGAGGACTTCCACTCAATTAAGAATTTCTTCTGCTCTTGTAACATCTGCCAATCTTCCCGTACTTTCTTGGTTCTCTCCTGCACGGCCACGGCCTCACGTTCCAACTCCTTTGAACTCAGCAGCGGAGCGCGTCCAAGTATCTTAAGCCAACGATATCTATCGTCATTGAGCCAAATAGGTGACTCGTACACTTTTCTACTTCTAAGAGGAAGATCATGCATTCTTGCCTACAATACACAGACTTGTTGACGCAATGCATCTCTTTCCTCCTGCCACGTTGTACGCGCGTGTTCCAGAAAGTTAGGACAATAGAGGACCACACCACGCCCCACCGCGATGTGCTAAAGTAGATATTAGGACGTGTCACGTGAGAGGATGCGATATCCAAAATGTGCGTTTAGGTGTCTTACACTCTCACTTTCCTCGCAAAACCTTCATTACTTGAATTCTTGATTGAAGCATTCATGCTGAGCTCGTTGTCCGATCCCGTCGTCCATGGGAAGATGTTCTAGGATGAAGGCGACGCATCTTCTAGGACGTTAGAGGACCACCGCATGCCCCACCCCGATGTACCAACCAACCTAGACATGAAGACAATGTGTCACGGGGGAGGTTGCAGTATCCATGAATTCATGCAAGATCATCTGTACTGCTCTCACGTTTTCGTTGCAAACCCATCCTTTTGTGAAAATGAATTGCAGCATTCCGCATGTGGATGTCGTTGGGTTTTGCCGTCTAAGTGTGGACATTCAGGGATGAAGGCGATGCATCTTCTAGAACATTGGAAGACCACACCACACCCCACCGCGATGTGCCAAGGTAGACAATAAGACGCGTCAAGTGAGAGGATGCGATATCCGAAGTGTACGTTAAGCTATCTCGCACTCGCGCTTTCCTCACAAACCCTTCGTTACGTGAATTCTTGATTGAATCATTTGTGCTGGGCTCATTGTCCGATCCCGTCGTCCATGGAAAGACATTATGGGATGAAGGCAATGTATCTTCTAGGACGTTAGAGGACCACCGCATGCCCCACCGCGATGTACCAACCAACCTAGACGTGAAGACAACGTGTCACGGGAGAGGTTGCAATATCCATGAATTCATGCGAGGTCATCTATAATGCACTCACGCTTTCGTCGCAAACCCATCAATTTGTAAAACATGAATTGCAGCATTCCGAATGTAGACGTCGATATGTTTGTGCGTCCATGCGTAAACGTTCTCGAATGAAGGCGACACATCTTCTAGGACGTTAGAGGATCATAGCATGCCCAACCGCAATGTGCCAAGGTAGACGTTAAGACGTGTCACGTGAGAGGATGCAATATCCGAAATGTGCATTTAGCTGTCTTGCACTTGCACTTTCCTCGCAAACCCTTCGTGACATGGAATCTCGATTGAATCATTTGTGTTGGGCTCTTTGTCTGACCCCGTCGTCCATGGGAAGACGTTCTGAGATGAAGGCGACACATCTTCTTGGATGTTTGAGAACCAACGCACGCCCCACCCTGATGTAGCATCCAACCTAGACGAGAAGATGACGTGTCATGTGAGATGTGGCAATATCCATGACTTCATGCCAGGTTATCTGTATTACACTCACGTTTTCGTCGCAAACCCATCGTTTTGTGAAGTATGAACTGTAGCATTCCGCATGGGGGCGTCAGGGGATTTTTTCGTCCATGCGTTGACAGTCTGGGATGAAGGCGACCTATCTTCTAGGACTTTAGAGGACTTCACCACGCCCCACTGCCATGTGCCAAGGTATGCGTTAAGATGTGTCATGTGAGAGGTTGCGATATCCGAAATGTACGTTTAGCTGTCTTCCACTCGCGGTTTCCTCGCAAACCCTTCGTTACGTGAATTCTCGATTGAAGCATTCATTTTGGGCTCGTTCTTAGATCCCGTTGTCCATGGGAAGAGGTTTTAGGATAAAGGCGACTTATCTTTTAGGATGTTATAGGAACACCGCATGCCCCAACCCGATGTACCAACCAACCTAGACGTGAAGACGACGTGTACGGGAGAGGTTGCAATATCAGTAAATTGATGCATGGTCAACTGTATCGCACTCCGATTTTTGTCGCAAACCCATCCTTTCGTGAAACATGAACTGTAGCATTCCGCATGCGGGCGTCGGTGGGTTTTTTGGTTCATGCATGGACATTGTGGGATGAAGGCGACACATCTTCCAGGACGTTAGAGGACCATACCACGCCCCACCGGATGTGCCAAGGTAGACGTTAAGACGTGTCACGTGAGAAGATGCAATATCCAAACTGTGTGTTTAGCTGTCTTGGACTCGCGCTTTCCTCGCAAACCCTTCGTTGCGTGAATTCTGGACTGAGGCATTCGTGCTGGGCTCGTTGTCAGATCCCGTCGTCCATGGGAAGAAGTTCTGGGATGATGGTTGCGCATCTTCTAGGACGTTAGAGGACCACCGCACGCCCCACCTTGATGCCCCATCCAACCTAGATGTGAAGACGACGTGTCACGGGAGAGGTTGCAATAACCGTGAATCCATGCGAGGTCATTTGTATTGCACTCACGTTTTTTTCGCAAACCCATCGTTTTGTGAAATATGAAGTGCAGCATTCCGCATGTGGACGTCGTCCGGTTTTATCGTCCAAGCGTGGACATTCTGGGATGAAGGCGACACATCTTCTAGGACGTTAGAGGACCACACCACGTCCCACTGCGATCTGCCAAGGTAGACGTCAAGACGCGTCAAGTGAGAGGATGCGATATGCAAAATGTGTGTTTAGCTGTCCTTCACTTGCTCTTTTCTCGGAAACCCTTTCTTACGTAAATCATGGATTGCAGCATTCGTGCTTGGCTTGTGTTCCAATCCCGTTGTCCATGGGAAGACGTCCAGGAATGAGGGCGACGCATCATCTAGGACGTTAGAGGACCACCGCACGCCCCACCCTGATGTACCAACCAACCTAGATGTGACGACAACGTGTTACGGGAGAGGTTACAATATCCATGAATTCATGCAAGGTCATATGTATTAAACTCATGTTTTCGTTGCAAACCCATTGTTTTGTGAAGTATGAATTGCAGCATTATGCATGTGGATGTCGTTTCGTTTTGTCGTTTCGTTTTGTCGTTTCGTTTTCCCACGCATAGACGTTCTGGGATGAAGGCGACACATCTTCTAGGACTTTAGAGGACCACACCACGCCCGACCCCGATGTGCCAAGGTAGATGATAAGACACGTCAAGTGAAAGGATGCGATCTCGAAAATGTGCGTTTAGCTGTCTTGCACTCGCGCTTTCCTCGTAAACCATTTGTTATGTGAATTCTCGATTGAAGCAATCATGTTGCGCTTGTTATCGGATCCCGTCGTCCATGGAAAGACGTTCTCCGATGAAGGCGACACATCTTCTAGGAGGTTGTACAACGCTGCACGCCCCACCCCGATGTACCAACCAACCTAGACGTGAAGAGGACGTGTCACGGGAGAAATTGCAATATCCTTGAATTCATGCGAGGTCATCTATATTGCACGCACATTTTCATCGCAAACCCATCGTTTTGTGGAATATGAACCACAGCATCCTATATAGGGCCGTCGGTTGGTTTCCTTGTCCATGCGTGGACGCTTTGGGATGAAGGCCACGCATCTTCTGGGACGTTAGAGGACCATACCACCCCCCACCGCGATGTGCCTAGGTAGACGTTAAAACGTGTCAAGTGAGAGGATGCGATATCCAAAACATGCGTTTAGCTGTCTTGTACTCGCGCTTTCCTCACAAACTCTTCGTTATGTGAGTTATCGATGAAGCATTCGTGCTAGGTTTTTTGTCGATCCTGTCGTCCATGGGAAGAAGTTCTAGGATGAAGGCGACACATCTTCTAGGACGTTAGAGGACCACCGCATGCCCCACCGTGATGTACCATCCAACCTAGACAGGAAAACGACGTGTCACATGAGAGGTTGCAATATATGTGAATTCATGTGAGGTCATGTGTATTGCACTCAGGTTTTCTTCATAAACCCATCGTTTTGTCAAAAATGAATTGCACCATTCTGAATGTGGACATTGTCGGGTTTTGTTCTCCAAGTGTGGACGGTCTGGGATGAAGGCAACGCATCTTCTAGGACATTAGAGGACCACTCCACACCCCACCACCATTTGCCAAGGTAGACGTTAAGACGTGTCAAGTGAGAAGATGCGATATCCAAAATGTGCATTTGGCTTTCTTGCACTCACGCTTTCCTTGCAAACCCTTCGTTACTTGAATTCTTGATTGAAGCATTCGTGCTAGGCATGTTGTCCGATCCTGTCGTCCATGGGAAGACACTCTTGGATGAAGGGGACGCATCTTCTAGGACGTTAAAGGACCACTGCATGCCCCACCCCAATGAATCAACCAACCTAGACGTGAAGATGACGCGTCAAGGGAAAGGTTGCAATATCCATGAATTCATACGAGGTCATCTGTATTGCACTCATGTTTTTGTCGCAAACCGATCGTTTTGCAAAAAAAGAATTGTAGCATTCTGCATGTGGACGTCGTTGGGTTTTGTCGTCCAAGCCTGGACGTTGTGGGATGAAGGCGACGCATCTTCTAGGAAGTTAGAGGACCACACCATGTCC
The DNA here is from genome assembly GCA_023375785.1 of Penium margaritaceum. Lineage (NCBI taxonomy): Eukaryota > Viridiplantae > Streptophyta > Zygnematophyceae > Desmidiales > Peniaceae > Penium > Penium margaritaceum. The sequence goes on from SZWC01000377.1 coordinate 257,740, forward strand.
TACCGCCATGTGCCAAGGTAGACGTTAAGACGTGTCACATGAGAGGATGCGATATCCAAAATGTGCATTTAGCTCTCTTGCACTCCCGCTTTTCTTGCAAACCCCTTTGTTACCTGAATTCTCGATTTAACCATTTGCACTGGGCTTGTTGTCGATCCCGTCGTCTATGGGAAGAGGTTTTAGGATGAAGGCGACGCATCTTCTAGGATGTTAGGGGACCACCGCACACCCCACTTGAAGTACCAACCAACCTAGACGGGAAGATGACGTGTCACGTGAGAGGTTGCAATATCCGTGAATTCATGCGAGGTCATCTTTATTGCACTCACCTTTTCTTCGCACACCTATCGTTTTGTGAAACATGAATTGCAGCATTCTGCATGTGGACGTCGGCGGGTTTTTTTGTCCAAGCGTGGACGTTCTGGGATGAAGGTGACTCATCTTCTAGGAAATTAGAGGACCACACCACGCCCCACTGTGATGTGCCAAGGTAGACGTTAAGACGCGTCAAGTGAGAGGATGCAATTTCTGAAATGTGCATTTGGCTTTGTTACACTCGCGCCTTCCTTGCAAACCCTCCGTTACCTGAATTCTTGATTGATGCATTTGTGCTAGGTTTGTTGTTCGATCCCGTCATCCATGGGAAGATGTTATGGGATGAAGGTGACGCATAATGTAGGACATCAGACGTCCACCACATGCCCCAACCCGATGTACCAACCAACCTAGACGTGATGACGACGTGTCAAGGGAGAGGTTGTAATATCTGTGAATTCATGCGAGGTCATCTGTATTGCACTCATCTTTTGTTGCAAACCCATCGTTTTGTGAAATATGAATTGCAACATTGTGCATGTGGACATTGTTGGGTTTTGTTGTCCAAGCGTGGACGTTCAAGAATGAAGGCGACGCATCTTCTAGGCAGTTAGAGGACAACACCATGCCCCACCACGATGTGCCAAGGTAGATGTTAAGACACGTGAAGTGAGAGGATGCGATATCGGAAATGTGCATTTAGTTGTGTTGTACTTGCACTTTCCTTGCAAACCCTTCGTTAAGTGAATTCTTGATTGAAGCATTCCTGCTAGGCTTGTTATCCAATCTAGTCGTCCATGGGAAGACGTTGTGGGATGAAGGCAACCCATCTTCTAAGACGTTATAGGTCGCCGCACGCCCCACCACGATTTACCAACCAACCTAGATGGGAAGACGACGTGTCACGGGAGATGTTGCAATATCCGTGAGTATATGCGAGGTCATCGGTATTGTACTCACGTTTTCGTCCCAAACCAATCGTTTTGTGAAATATGAATTGTAGCATTCTACATGTGGACGTCGTTTGGTTTTGTCGTCCAAGCGTGGACGTTCTAGGATGAAGGCGACGCATTTTCTAGGACGTTAGAGGACCACACCATGCCATGCCGTGATGTCCCAAGGTAGACGTTAAGACGCGTCAAGTGAGGGGATGCAATATCCGAAATGTGCGTTTGGCTTTCTTGCATACATGCTTTCCTTGCAAACCCTTTGGTACATGAATTCGTGATTGAAGCATTCGTGCTGGGCTCGTTTTCTGATCCGGTCGTTCATGGGAAGACGTTCTGGGATGAAGGCGACGCATCTTCTAGGATGTTAGAGGACCACTGCACACCAAACCCCGATGTATCAACCAACCTAGACGTGAAGACGACATGTCATGGAAGAGGTTGCAACATCCGTGAATTCATGCCAGGTCATCTGTATTGCACTCATGTTTTCGTCGCAAACCCATCGTTTCGTGAAGTATGAATTGCAGCATCCCGCATGTGGATGTTGTTGGGTTTTGTAGTCCAAGCGTGGACATTCTCGGATGAAGGCGACGCATCTTCTAGGACTTTAGAGGACCACACCACGCTCCACCGCGATGTACCAAGGTAGACGTTAAGAAGTGTCACGTGAGAGGATGCGATATCCAAAATGTGCGTTTTGCTGTCTTACACTCACGCTTTCCTCGCAAATCCTTCGTTACAAGAATTCTTGATTGAAGCATTCGTGCTTAGCTCGTTGTCCATCCCTTCGTCCATGGAAAGACATTCTCCGACGAAGGCGACGCATCTTCTAGGATGTTAGAGGACCACCGCTCGCCCCACCCTGATGTACCAACCAACCTAGACGAGAAGACGACGTGTCAGATGAGAGAATGCAATATCCGTGAAACCAAGCAAGGTCATCTGAATTGCACTCAAATTTTCATCGCAAACCTATAGTTTTGTGGAATATGAACTACAGCATCGTACATGCGGGCGTCGGTGGGTTTTTTCGTCCATGCGTGGACGTTTTGGGATGAAGGCCACGCATCTTCTACGACGTTAGAGGACCGCACCACGCCCCACCGCAATGTGCCAAGGTAGACGTTGAAACGTGTCACGTGAGAGTATGCGATATCCAAAATGTGCGTTTAGCTGTCTTGCACCCTCGCTTTCCTCACAAACCCTTCGTTATGTGAATAATCGATCGAAGCATTTGTCCTAGGTTTGTTATCGATCCCGTCGTCCATGGGACGACATTCTATGATGAAGGCGAAATATCTTCTACGACGTTAGAGGACCACAGCACGTCCCATCCTAATGTACCAACCAACCTAGACGGGAAGACGACGTGTCACATGAGAGGTTGCAATATCTCTGAATTCATGCGAGGTCATCTGCATTGCACTCATGTTTTTGTCATAAACCCATCGTTTTGTGAGATATGAACTGCACCATTCTGCATGTGGACATCGTTGGGTTTCTTCGTCCAAGCGTACACGATCTGGGATGAAGGTAACTCATCTTCTAGGACGTTAGAGGACCACACCACACCCCACCACAATTTGCCAAGGTAGACGTTAAGACACGTCAAGTGAGAAGATGCGATATCCGAAATGTGCGTTTTGCTGTCTTACACTCACGCTTTACTTGCAAACCCTCTGTTACGTGAATTCTTGATTGAAGCATTCATGTTGGGCTCGTTGTCCGATCCCATCGTCCATGGGAAGACGTTTTGGGATGAAGAGGACACATCTTCTAGGATATTAAAAGACCACTGCACGCCCCACCCTAATGTATCAACTAACCTAGACGTGAAGATGACGCGTCAGGGGAGAGGTTGCAATATCCGTAAATTCATGCGAGGTCATCTGTATTGCACTCACTTTTTGGTCGCAAGCCCATCGTTTTGTGAAATATGAATTGCAGAATTCCGCATGTGGACATCGTTGGGTTTTGTCGTCCAAGCGTGGACGTTCTGGGATGAAGGTGACGTATCTTCAAGGACGTTAGAGGACCACAGCACGCCCCACCATGATGTGCCAAGGTAGACGTTAAGGCGTGTCAAGTGAGGGGATGCGATATCCAAAGTGTGCATTTGGCTGCCTTGCACTCGCGCCTTCCTTGCAAACCCTTCGTTACGTGAATTCTTGATTGAAGCATTTGTGCTAGGCTCGTTGTCCGATCCCGTCATCCATGGGAAGACGTTATAGGATGAAGGTGACACTTTATCTAGGACGTTAGAGGTCCATCGCACGCCCCACCCCGATGTACCAACCAACCTAGACGTGAAAACAACGTGTCATGGGAGAGGTTACAATATCCATGAATTCATGCGAGGTCATCTGTATTGTACTCATGTTTTGCTGCAAACCCATCGTTTTGTGAAACATGAATTGCAGCATTCCGCATGTGAACATCGTTGGGTTTCGTCGTCCAAGCGTGGACGTTCAGGTATGAAGGCAACACATCTTCTAGGACGTTAGAGGACCACACCACACTCCACCGCGATGTGCCAAGGTAGACATTGAAACATCAGTGAGAATATGCAATTTTGCAAATGTGCGTTTAGCTGTCTAGCACTTGCGCTTTCCTGGCAAATCCTTCGTTATGTGAATTCTTGATTGAAGCATTGCTGTTGGGCTTGTTATCCGATCCCGTCGTCCATGGGAAGATGTTATGGGATGAAGGCAACACATCTTCTAAAGCGTTATAGAATGCCGCACGCCCCACCAATATGTACCAACCAACCTAGATGGGAAGACGACGTGTCACGGGAGATGTTACAATATCCGTGAATACATGCGAGGTCATCTGTATTGCACTCACGTTTTCGTCCCAAACCGATCATTTTAATAAATATGAATTGCAGCATTCTGCATGTGGACGTCGTTGGGTTTTGTCATCCAAGCATGGACGTTCTGACATGAAGGCAACGCATTTTCTAGGACGTTAGAGGACCACACCATGCCATACCGTGATGTGCTAAGGTAGACGTTAAGACGCGTCAAGTGAGAGGATGTGATATGTGAAATGTGCATTTGGCTGTCTTGCACTCGCGCTTTCCTTGCAAACCCTTTGTTACATGAATTCTTGATTGAAGCATTCGTGTTGGGCTCGTTGTCCGATCCCGTCGTCCATGGGAAGACGTTATGGGATGAAGGCGACACATCTTCTAGGACGTTAGAGGACCACCGCACGCCCCACCTCGATGTACCAACCAACCTAGAGGGGAACACGACGTGTCACATTAGAGTTCGCAAAATCCGTGAAATCAAGCGAGGTCATCTACATTAAACTCACGTTCTCGTCGCAAACGCATCGTCTTGTGAGATATGGAATGCAACATTCTGCATGTGGACGTCGTTGGCTTTTGTCGTCCAAGCGTGGACGTTCTGGGATGAAGGCGCCGCATCTTTAAGGACGTTAGAGGAGCACACCACGCCCCACTGCGATGTGTCCAGGCAGACGTTAAGAGGTGTCAAGTGAGAGGATGCGATATCCAAAACGTGTGTTTGGCCGTCTTGCACTCGTGCTTTCCTTGCAAACCCTTCGTGACGTGATTTCTTGATTAAAGCATTCGTTCTGGGCTCGTTGTCCGATCCCGTTGTCCATGGGAAGACATTCTGGGATGAAGGCTACGCATCTTCTAGGACGTTAGAGGACCATCGCATGCCCCATCCCGATGTATCAACCAACCTAGACGTGAAGACGACGTGTCACGGGAGAGGTTGCAACATCTGTGAATTCATGCCAGGTCATCTATATTGCACTCATGTTTAAGTCGCAAACCCATCATTTCGTGAAGTATAAATTGCAGCATTTCGTATGTGGACGTCCTTGGGTTTTGTCGTCCAAGAGTGGATGTTCGGGGATGAAGGGGCCGCATATTCTAGGACGGTAGAGGACCACACCACACCCCACAGTGATGTGCCAAGGTAGACGTTAAGACGTGTCATGTGAGAGGATTCGATATCCAAAATGTGCTTTTAGTTGTCTTGCACCCACCCTTTCCTTGCAAACCCTTCGTGACATGAATTCTTGACTGAAGCATTCGTGCTGGGCTCGTTGTCGATCCCTTCGTCCATGAAAAGACGTTATGGGATGAAAGCGACGCATCTTCTAGGCCGTTAGAGGACCACCGCATGCCCCACCCCGATGTACAAACCAACCTAGATGGGAAGATGATGTGTCACGTGAGAGGTTGCAATATCCGTGAATTCATGCGAGGTCATCTGTTTTACACTAACGTTTTCATCCCAAACCCATCGTTTTGTGAAAAATGAATTGCAGCATTGTGCATGTGGACGTCTTCGGGTTTTGTCATCCAAGCGTGGACGTTCAGGGATAAAGGCGACACATCTTCTAGGACGTTAGAGGACCAAACCATGTCCCACCGCAATGTGCCAAGGTAGACGTTAAGACATGTCAAGTGAAAGGATGCAATATCGGAAATGTACGTTTAGCTGTCTTGCACTCGCGCTTCTTGCAAACCCTTCGTTATGTGAATTCTCGATTGAAGCATATGTGCAAGGCTAGATATCTGATCCCGTCGTCCATGGAAAGATGTTCTGGGATGAAGGCTACGCATCTTCTAGGACGTTATAGGACCACTACATGCCCCACCCCGATGTACCAACCTACCTAGACGTGAAGACGACGTGTCCCAGGAGAAGTTGCAATAACCTTAAATTCATGGGAGGTCATCTCAATTGCACTAACATTTCTGTCAAAAACCCGTGGTTTTGTGAAACATGAAATCCAACATTCCGCATGGGGGTGTCGGTGGGTTCTTTTTGTCTATACATGGAGGTTCTGGGATGAAGGAGATGCATCTTTTACGGCGTTAGAGGACCACACCACGCCCCACCACGATGTGCCAAGGTAGGCGTTAAGACGTGTCACGTGACAGGATGCGATATCCAAAATGTGCCTTTAGCTGTCTTGCACTGGTGATTTCCTCCCAAACCCTTCGTTATGTGAATTATCGATTGAAGCATTTGTGCTTGGCTCGTTGTCGATCCCGTTGTCCATGGGAAGACAACCTGAGATGAAGGCAACACATCTTCTAGGATGTTAGAGGACCACCGCACGCCCCACCCCAATGTACCAACCAACATAGACAAGAAGAGGACCTGTCACATCTTCTAGGTTGCAATATCCGTGAATTCATGCAAGGTCATCTGTATTGCACTCACGTTTTTGTCTCAAACCCATCGTTTTGTGAAACATGAATTGCAGCATTCTGCATGTGGAAGTCGACGGGTTTTGTTGTCCAATCGTTGATGTTATGGCATGACGGCGCCGCATCTTCTAGGAAGTTAGAGGACCAGACCACGCCCAACCGCGACGTGCAGTGGTAGACGTTAAGACGCGTCAAGTGAGAGGATGCGATATCCAAAATGTGCGTTTGGCTGTCTTGCACTCGCACTTTCCTTACAAACCCCTTCTTTACGTGAATTCTTGATTGCAGCTATCGTGTTGGGCTTGTTGTCCGATCCCGTCGTCCATGGGAAGACGTTCTGGGGTGAAGGCGACGCATCTTCTAGGACGTTGGAGGACCACCGCACGCCCCACCCCGATGTATCAACCAACCTAGACGTGAAGACGATGTGCAATGGGAGACGTTATAATATCCGTGAATTCATGTGAGGTCATGTGCATTGCACTCATGTTTTGTCGCAAACCCATCATTTTGTGAAGCATGAATCGCAGCATTCCGCATGTGGTCGTCGTTGGGTTTTTTTGTCCAAGTGTGGACGTTATGGAATGAAGGCGAAACGTCTTCTAGGACGCTAGAGGACCACACCACGCCCCACCACGATGTGCCAAGGTAGACATTTAGACACGTCAAGTGAGAGGATGCAATATCTAAAATGTGGGTTAAGCTGTCTTGCTCTCGCGCTTTCCTCGCAAACCCTTCGTTACATGAATTCTCGATTGAGGCATCCGTGCTGGGCTGGTTGCCGGATCCCATCGTCTATGGGAAGACGTTCTAGAATGAAGGCGACGCATCTTCTGGGACATTATAGGACCCCCGTACGCCCCATCCCAATGTACCGACCAACCTAGACTTGAAACAACGTGTCACGGGAGAGGTTGCAATATCCTTGAATTCATGCGAGGTCATCTGTATTGCACTCACATTTTCATTGTAAACCCATCGTTTTGTGATGTATGAATTGTAGCATTCCGATTCGAGGCATCGGTGCATTTTTTTGTCCATGCGTGGACGTTGTGGGATGAATGCGACGCATCTTCTGGGACATTAGAGGACCACACCACCCCCCACCGCAATGTGCCAAGGTAGACGTTAAGACATGTCACTTGAGAGGATGCGATATACTAAATGTGTGTTAAGCTATCTTGCACTCGCGCTTCCCTCGCAAACCCTTTGTTACGTGAATTCTCGATTGTAGCATGCATGTTGGGCTCGTTGTGGATCCCGTCGTACATGGGAAGACGTTTTGCGATGAAGGTGACGCATCTTCTAGGACGTTAGAGGACCACCGCACGCCCCATCCCGATGTATCAACCAACCTAGACAGGAAGACGACCTATCACCTGAGAGGTTGTAATATCCTCAAATTCATGCAAGGTCATTCCGATTGCACTCACGTTTTCGTTGCAAACCCATCATTTTGTGGAACATGAATTGCAGAATTCTGCATGTGGACGTTGTTGGGTTTTGTCCTCCAAGCGTGGACATTCTGGGATAAAGTCGACACATCTTCTAGGACGTTACAGGACCAAACCACGCACCACCTTGATGTACCAAGATAGACGTGAAGACGTGTCAAGTGAGAGGATCCGATATCCAATATGCGCGTTTAGCTGTCTTGCACTCGTACTTTCCTCGCAAACCCCTCGTTAAGGGAATTCTTGATTGAAGCATTTTTGCTGGGCTCGTTGTCCAATCTCATGGTCCATGGGAAGACGTTATGGGATGAAGGCAACGCATCTTCTAGGACGTTAGACGACCGCCGCATGCCCCACCCTGATGTATCAACCAACCAAGATGTGAAGACGACGTGTCACGGGAGAGGTTGCAATATCCGTGAATTCATGCGAGGTCATCTGTATTGCACTCACAATTTTGTCACAAACCCATCGTTTTATGAAACATGAATTGCAGCATTCCGCATGTAGATTTTGTTGGGTTTTGTCGTCCAAACGTGGACGTTCAAGGATGAAGGCGACACATCTTCTAGGACGTTAGAAGACCACACCAAGCCCCACCCCGATGTGCCAAGGTAGACGTTAAGACAGGTAAAGTGAGAGGATGCGATATCCGAAATGTGCGTTAAGCTGTATTGCACTCGCGCTTTTCTACCAAACCCTTCGTCACGTGAATTCTTGATTGAAGCATTTGTGTTGAGCTCGTTGTCTGATCCCGTCGTCCATGGGTAGACGTTCTCGGATGAAGGCGACATATCTTCTGAGACATTAGAGGACCACCGCACGCCCCACCCTGATGTACCAACCAACCTAGACGGGAAGATGACGTGTCATGTGAGAGGTTGCAATATCCGTGAATTCATGCGAGGTCATTAGTATTGCACTCACGTTTTTGTCACAAACCCATCGTTTTGTGAAACATGAGTTGCAGCATTCTGCATGTGGACGTTGTTGGGTTTTGTCGTCCAAGCGTGGAAATTCTGGGATGAAGGCCACACATCTTCTAGGACGTTAGAGGACCACACCACGTCCCATCACGATGTGCCAAGGTAGACGTTAAGATGCGTCAAGTGAGAGGATTCGATATCCAAAATGTGCGTTTAGCTGTCTTGCACTCCTGCTTTCGTTGCAAACCCTTCGTTACGTGAATTCTTGATTGAAGCATTTGTGGTGGGCTCGTTGTCCGATCCCGACGTCCATGGGAAGACGTTCTAGGATGAAGGCGACGCGTCTTCTAGGACGTTAGAGGACCACCGCACGCCCCACACCGATGTACCAACCAATGCAGTTGTGAAGAGGACATGTCACAGGAGAGGTTGCAATATCCGTGAATTCATGCGAGGTCATCTGTATTGGACTCACGTTGGTGACGCAAACCCATCGTTTTGTAGAATATGAATTACAACATTGTGCATTAGGACGTCGTTTTGTTTTTTCATCCAAGCGTGAACGTTCTGGGATGAAGGCGACACATATTCTAGGACGTTAGAGGACCACAACACGCCCCACTATGATATAAAGGTAGATGTTGAGACGCGTCAAGTGAGAGGATGCGATATCCAAACTGTGTTAAGCTGTCTTGCACTCGGGCTTTCCTCGTAAACCCTTTGTTACGTGAATTCTCGAAGCATTCGTGCTAGGCTTGTTGTTCGATCCTGTTGTCCACAGGAAGACGTTCCGGGATGAAGGCGACACATCTTCTAGGATGTTATAGGACCACCGCACGCCCCACCCTGATGTACCAACCAACCTAGATGTGAAGACGACGTGTCACGAGAGAAGTTGTAGTGTCCATGAATTCATGCGAGGTCATCTGTATTGCACTCACGTTTTCTTCGCAAACCTATCGTTTTGTGAAACATGAATTGTATCATCTAGCATGGGGGCACCAATGGGTTTTTCATCCATGTCTTGACATTTTGGGATGAAGGCGACGCATCTTTTCGGACGTCAGAGGACCACACCATGCCCCACGGCGGTGTGCCAAGGTAGACGTTAAGACGTTTCAAGTGAGAGGATGCGATATCCAAAATGTGCGTTTAGCTGTCTTGGACTCGCGCTTTCCTCACAAACCCTTTGATATGTGAGTTATCGATTGAGGCATTTGTACTAGGTTCATTGTCGATCCCGTCGTCCATGGGAAAACATTCTGGGATAAAGGTGACACATCTTCTAAAACGTTAGAGGACCAATGCACGCCCCACATTTATGTACCAACCAACCTATACGTGAAGACGACGTGTCACGTGAGAGGTTGCAATATCCGTGAATTCATACGAGGTCATCTGTATTGCTTTCATGTTTTTGACGCAAACCCAACGTTTGTGAAGTATGAACTACAGCATTCCGCATGGGAATGGCGGTGGGTTTTTTTGTCCATGCGTGGACATTCGTGGATGAAGGCGACGCATCTTCTAGGACGTTAGAGGACCACACCAGGCCCCACCGCGATGTGCCAAGGTAGACGTTAAGACGTGTCACGTGAGAGGATGCAATATCCAAAATGTGCGTTTAGCAGTCTTGCACTTGCGCTTTCCTCGCAAACCCTTTGTTACATGAATGCTCGATTGAAGCATTCGTGATGGGCTCATTGTCCGATTCTGCTGTCCATGGGAAGACGTTCTTGGATGAAGGTGGCGCATCTTCTAGGACGTTAGAGGACCATCGCACGCCTCACTCCAATGCACCATCCAACCTAGACGGGAAGACGACGTGTCACGTGAGAGGTTGGAATAGCCATGAATTCATGCGAAGTCATCTGTATTGCACTCACGTTTGTGTCTCAAACCCATCGTTTTGTGAAGTATGATTTGCAACATTCAGCATGGGGGCGTCGGTGGGTCTTTTCATCCATGCGTGGACGTTTTGGAGTGAAGGCAATGCATCTTCTAGGACGTTAGAGGACCACACCATGCCCCACCACGATGTGCCAAGGTAGACGTTAAGACGTGTCATGTGAGAGGATGCGATATCCGAAATGTGCGTTTAGCTTTCTTGCACTTGTGCTTTTCTCGCAAACCCTTTGTCACGTGCATTCTCAATTGAAACATTCGTGTTGGGCTCGTTGTCGACCCCGTCGTCCATAGGAAGACGTTCTATGATGAAGGCGACGCATCTTCTAGGACGTTAGAGGACCACCGCAGGCCCCACCGTCATGTACCAACCAACTTAGACGAGAAGACGATGTGTCACGTGAGAGGTTTCAATATCTGTGAATTCATGCAAGGTCATCTGCATTGCACTCACATTTTCATCGCAAACCCATTGTTTTGTGAAATATGAATTACAGTATTCTGCGTGGTGGCGTTGGTGGGCTTTTATGTCAATGCGTGGAAAAACTAGGATGAAGGCGACGCATCTTCTTGGACGTTAGAGGACCACACCATGCCTCACCGCTATGTGCCAAGGTAGATGATAACATGCGTCACGTGAGAGGATGCGATATCCAAAATGTGCGTTTAGCTCTCTTGCACTCCTAGTTACCTTGCAAACCCTTCATTACGTGAATTCTTGGTTCAAGCATTTGTGCTGGGCTCGATGTCCGATCCTGTCATCCATGAGAAGATGTTGTGGGATGAAGGCGACGCATCTTCTAGGACGTTATAGGACCAACGCATGCCCCACCTTTATGTACCAACCAACCTAGACGTGAAGACAACGTGTCACGTGTGAGGTTATGATATCCGTGAATTCATACGAGGTCATCTGTATTGCACTCAGGTTTTCGTCACAAACCCATCGTTTTGTGGAATATGAATTGCAGCATTCTGCATGTGAATGTAGTTGGGTTTTGTCGTCCAAGCGTGGACATTCTGGGATGAAGGTGATGCATCTTCTAGGACGTTAGAGGACCACACCACGCCCCCCCGCGATATGCCAAGGTAGACGTCAAGACGCGTCAAGTGAGAGGATGCGATATCCAAAAGATGCGTTAAGCTACCTTGCACTCGTGCTGTCCTCGCAAAACCTTCGTTACGTCAAATCCCGATTGAAGCATTCCTGTTGGGCTCGTTGCCCGATCTCTTCGTGCACAGGAAGAAGTTGTAGGACCACTGCATGCCCCACCCTGATGTACCGACCAATCTAGACGTGAAGATGACGTGTCACGTGAGAGGTTGTAACATCCGTGAATTCATGTGAGGTTATCTGTATTGCACTCACGTTTTCGTCGCAAACCCATGGTTTTGTGAAATATAAATTGCAGCATTTAGCATTGGGACGTCGTGGGGTTTTGTCATCCATGCGTGGACGTTTTGGGATGAAGGCGATGTATCTTCGAGGACGTTAGAGGACCACACCATGCCCCACTGCGATGTGCCAAGGTAGACGCTAAGACGTGTCATGTGAGAGGATGCGATATCTGAAATGTGCGTTTAGCTGTCTTGCACTCGTGCTTCCCTCGCAAACCATTTGTTACCTAGATTCTCGATGAAAGCATTCGTGTTGGGCTTGTTGTCGATACCGTCGTCCATGGGAAGACATTATGGGATGAAGGCGACGTATCTTTTAGGACGTTAGAGGACTAGCAAATGCCCCACCCCGATGAACCAGCCAACTTAGACGGGAAGACGACGTGTCACGTGAGATGTTGCAATATCCGTGAATTCATGCGAGGTCATCAATATTGCACTCACATTTATGTCGCAAACCCATCGTTTTATGAAACATGAATAGCAGCATTGTGCATGGGGGCGTCGGTGGGTGTTTTCGTCCATGCGAGGACGTTCTAGGATGCAGGTGAGGAATCGTCTACAAAGTTCGAGGACCACACCATGCCCCACCGTGATGTGCCAAGGTAGACGTTAAGACGTGTCACGTGAGAGGATGCGATATCGGAAATGTGCATTTAGCTATCTCGCACTTGCGCTTTCCTTGCAAACCCTTTGTTACGTGGATTCTTGATTGAAGCATTTGTGCTGGGCTTGTTGTCGATCCTGTTGTCCATGGGAAGACGTTCTGGGATGAAGGCGACGCATCTTTTTGGACATTAGAGGAACACCGCACGCTCCACCCCGATGTACCAACCAACCTAGATTGGAAAACAACATGTCACATGAGAGGTTGCAATATCCGTGAATTCATGCGAGGTCATCTCTATTGCACTCACGTTTTCATCGCAAAACCATGTTTTTGTGAAATATGAATTGCACAATTCCGCATGGGGGCGTCGGTGGGTTTTTCCATCAATGCGTGGACGTTCTAGGATGAAGGCGATGCATTTTCTTGGACGTTTAAGGACCACACCATGCCTCATCACGATGTGCCAAGGTAGACGATAACACGTGTCACGTGAGAGGATTCGATATCCGAAATGTGCGTTAGGCTGTCTTACACTCGCCCTTTCCTTGCAAACCCTTCATTACGTGAATTCTTGATTGAAGCATTCGTACTGGGCTCGTTGTCCCATCCTGTCGTCCATGAGAAGACGTTCTGGGATGAAGGCAACACATCTTCTAGGATGTTATAGGCTCAACGCACGCTCCACCTTCATGTACCAACCAACCTAGACGTGAAGACGACATGAGTGAGAGGTTGCAATATCTGTGAATTCATGCGAGGTCATTTGTATTGCTTTAACGTTTTTTACGCAAATCCATTGTTTGTGAAATATGAATTGTAGCATTCCGCATGGGAATGTCGGTGGTTTTTTTGGGCCTATGCGTGGACGTTCTCGGATGAAGGCCACGCATCTTCTAGGACGTTAGAGGACCACACCACGCCCCACTGCGATGTGCCAAGGTAGACGTTAAGATGTGTCACATGAGAGGATGCGATATCTGAAATGTGCATTTAGCAGTCTTGCACTCATGCTTTCCTCGCAAACCCTTCGTTACATGAATTCTTGATTGAATCATTCGTGGTGGGCTCGTTGTCCGATCCCATCATTTATGGGAAGACGTTATGGGATGAAGGCGGCGCATCTTCGAAGATGTTATAGGACCACGTCATGCCCTACTTCGATGTACCATCAAACCTAAACGGGAAGACGATGTGTTAGGTGAGAGGTTGCAATATCCTTGAATGTGGACGAGGTCATCTGTGTTGCATTCACGTTTTCGTCGCAAACCCATCGTTTTGTGAAAATATGAATTGTATCATTCCGCATGTGGACATCGTTGGGGTTTTTTTTGTACATGTTTGGACGTTGTTGACTCCCGTTGTCCATGTTTGGGATGAAGGCGACACGTTCTACCACACCATGATGTATGATTATAGACGTGGAGACGTTGGAGTACTTGACGCGTCTACCAGGATGTACGACTTTTGTATTGCAGGAGACACCACACTACACCACACCACACCACACCACACCACACCACACCACACCACACC
>SZWC01000377.1:279956-315384 GCA_023375785.1 Penium margaritaceum
GTTGTGTTTCTCTCTCTCTCTCTCTCTCTCTCTCTCTCTCCCTCTCTCTCTCTCCCCCCCTCCCTCCCTTCCTCTCTAACCCCTCTCTCCCTCCCTCCCTCCCTCCAGGCCTACAGGGGGGGGCAGACACGGACGGCGCGTGGACACACACGTTGCCGAGGCCGAGGCCGTCAACGTGTGCGGCCTTCCCAAGTGGTTGTTGGTGATCTTGCCGTGCACTATGGATGCAGATGCCCAGTATCAAGCTGACCTGCGGCGGTGTGAGGAACGGAAATTGTCCATTGCAAGCCTGAGGGAGGATCGTGTTGACTTTTGCATAGAGTATGCCATAGCTATGCACACCGTTCGCACACGGATCGCAGAAGGCGTAGACATTGTAGACAACTGCTTGACTGCAAGGGAAGAATTGCACCAGTTGCAGGCCGATCCTATCACAGCAGACGCTATGGCCACAAAGCAACGTGTTGTGGAGCAGAAGACAAAGCAGCTTTGGGAATGGCTCCAAGAATGGCCAGCCACACATGCATCGCTTCTTAGTCTGTATGCGAGGTACAAAGAAATTTCGGCACGCGAGAAAGCAATTGTAGACACACTGGATTTTGCATCAGCACGCAACATCTCCGAATGATTGGGTTGTTTTTAGTGTCCCTTATGACTCTGTAATGTTATTAAAATTGTAACCTCATTGTTATTCTGATCTGCGCATGCACAGCAGGAACAAAAACTACAGCACTTTCATTTTTGTGTGGGTTTTTCTATGTTTTCTTCAGTTGGGATAAGAGATGCTGCCCTATGCCAGGCTTGGACAAAAGGTCCAGCTAAACATGTGAAAGCTAGTTCTTCAGCATAATTCCTCTGTGAATAACCTGTTTTTTACCACAATGGACATGTTTATCACAAACCATGCATCACAAGAATGGTAGAGAACTGGCCCACGAAGGGGACAGGCACATCCCCATGATTTCCACTCAATTGTTTTTGGAGCTGTGTGTGACAGTCTGTTGCTGCATTGTCTTGAAGAGCAAACATTGATGTGTGCGAACACCACCGCCCACTTGTACATAAGTCTAGTGTGTGGACTTCTTATAGACGTTTTTAGGCTTCCATTTTGTGTTCACAGTATCTTCTTCAATGTCTTGTAACCAAAAAGAAAGCATGAATGATGTCTCTTACATTGATGTAATCATCATGCTTCTTGGAACGTCACATAAATGTGAACTGAGGGAAAAGATAAAGTGTACATGATTGACCAACATTTTTTCGCCAACTAAAGCAACATTTCTTATTGTAGCTAGACTTGTAGGTCCCACAGAAAGACATGAATTTTGCCGGTGGCTGTTGCCGGCCCGCTGGCGAGCAATGCCTCAACCTCCCGGTCTCTGACCTCCTCAAGCCGGCGGATGTCGTCGTTCCAGTACTCGTTCGACAACACGAGTACCCTAAGCGGGACGTTGTCGTTGTTCTTTTCTGGTCCGGCCCACCGAACCGCCTATGGTCACACCCGTGACCAGACCTGTGTGGTGGAAGAGAGTAGATGATGGGAGGATGCTGACGAGGCAGCCAGGGCGCTGACGAAGCACAGTCCATCGTGAACCCATGCACTGCCACATCCACGCATCCCTTCCTCTCCCAGAAAAACCTGAGTCAGAACTGAATTTAAGAGGCAGAATTGAGAAACCAGAACTCAAAATCAAAAAGATGAAATCAAACCGAAACAGACGACTTCAGGCAACCAATAGATTACGTGCCAGTCTTCCAGCCCTTCTGACCGAGGACCATTTTTTTGCTGGTTACCGCGTCTTGCCGCACAGACGCACCTGGGTTTTGCATCTTACTCGGCTTGCCACGGCGTGCGGGTGGCTGTTGCCGACCCGTTGGAGACGGGAGCTGGAGCAGGAGCGGGAGTTGGAGCAGGAGCAGGTGGCGCGGCGGCCACAGTGGGAGGCGGCAATGCAGGTGCAGACACGGGGGCAGGTGCACTGGCGGAGCAGCAGCAGGAGCAGGTGCAGGCGGATTCTATGTTCTCTGCGTCTGATCTCCTCCATATTGGGGACCAGCCCACCATTCGCAGTTTATGATAAACTTCCCGCAAAGGAGGGGGTGTGTGGACGAAACGAAGGGGTGCAAATCTGGAACTTGCAGGAGGTGGAGCGGGAGGAGGAGCAGGTGCAGGCCCTATGTTCACTGTGTCTGATCTCCTCATCATTGGGGGCCGGACTAGCATTCGCAATTCATGATAAACGTCCCGCAAAGGAGGGGTGGACAAAACAAACCAGAGCAGATGTTGCAGGCGCAGGAGCAGGAGACGGAGCAGGAGCACGAGACGGAGCATGAGCAGGAGACAGAGCAGGAGCAGGAGACCGAGCAGGAGCAGGAGCAGATGATGGCGCTGGAACAGGATGAGGCTTGCAAAATCCCGGCGGTGCATTCGGACCGCACATAGAAATAGAAGTGGAAAATTCAGCCCTCTTTAAGCTGATTATCGAACAGTTCAACAATGAAACAGGCCATCTCGCATGCATGTAGCATGAAGTAAGCGAGGCGGGCGAGTGACGCGCAGCGCAGCTGCAAGCACGCGAACGCACTAGACCCTCGTTGTGCGGCATTCAAATTTCGATCAATGAAGTGCAAGAAAAGTGCGCACATACAGAGTTGAATCACACCCATGTTTTAATTTGTCCTTGGGTTGAAATCCCCCACCAGCATTTTGGATTTGTCCCAAATGCCCACACCTCCACCCCACTTTGACTTCATACTTTTTCAGTTTTGCCTCAACCTTTCATGCCTTTTTTGGACATGCATGCTTTTGGGTGCATTCTTTGAGATGCATGCTTTGAGATGCATGCTTCAAGATGCTTTCTTTGAGATGCTCTCATGTGCATGCTTCCATCATTTTTTAGACATGCATGCTTTGAGGATGCCTGATATCAGATGCTTTCATGTGCATGCTTTCATTATGTTTTGGAGATGCATGCTTGGAGATGCATGCTTTAAGATCCACACTTCAAGATGCATGCTTTGAGATGTTGTCATGTGCATGCTTTCATGATTTTTTCAACACGCATGCTTTGAGATGCATGCTTCAACATGCATTATTTTACATAATTTCATGTGCATGCTTGCATTATTTTTAAGAGATACATGGTTTGAGATGCATGCTTCTAGATCCACACTTCAAGATGCATGCTTTGAGACGCCTTCATGTACATTCCTTCCTGTTTTTTTTTAAGAGGCATGCCTTGGGATGCACGGGCCAAGCATGCATGCTTTGAGATGCATGCTTCAGGATGCTTGTTTTGAGATGCTTTTGTGTGCATGCTTTCGTGATTTTTTACAGATGCATGCATTGACATGCATGCTTTGAGATGCATGGTTTAAGGTGCATTCTTTGACATGCTTTCAGGTGCATGCTTGCATGATTTTTTGGAGATGCATGCTTTGAGATCCACACTTCAAGATGCATGCTTTGAGATGCTGTCATGTGCATGCTTTCATGATTTTTTCAACATGCATGCTTTGATATGCATGCTTCAACATGCATTCTTTGACATGATTTCATGTGCATTCTTGCATGATTTTGAAGAGATACATGGTTTGAGATTCATGCTTCTAGATCCACAATTCAAGATGCATGCTTTGAGACGCTTTCATGTGCATGCCTTGCTGTTTTTTTTAAGAGGCATGCTTTGGGATGCACAGGCCAAGCATGCATGCTTTGAGATGCATGCTTCAAGATGCTTGTTTTGAGATGCTTTCATGTGCATGCTTTCGTGATTTTTTAGAGATGCATGCTTTGACATGCATGCTTTGAGATGCATGGTTTAAGGTGCATTCTTTGACATGCTTTCATGTGCATGCTTGCATGATTTTCTGTAGAGGCATGCTTTGAGATGCATGCGTTGAGATCCATGCGTCAAGATGCATGCTTTGACATGCCTTCATGTGCATGCTTCCATGATTGCTTAGACATGCATGCTTTGAGATGCATGCTTTGATCTGCATGCTTCAAGATGCTTGCTATTAGATGCTTTCATGTGCATGCTTTCATGATTTTTTGGAGATGCATGCTTTGAGATGCATGCTATGAGATCCACACATCAAGATGCATGCTTTGAGATGCTGTCATGTGCATGCTTTCATGATTTTTACAACATGCATGCTTTGAGATGCATGCTTCAACATGCATTCTTTGACATGATTTCATGTACATGATTGCATGAATTTCAAGAGATACATGGTTTGAGATGCATGCTTCTAGTTCCACGATTCAAGATGCATGCTTTGAGATGCTGTCATGTGCATGCTTTCATGATTTTTACAACATGCATGCTTTGAGATGCATGCTTCAACATGCATTCTTTGACATGATTTCATGTACATGATTGCATGAATTTCAAGAGATACATGGTTTGAGATGCATGCTTCTAGTTCCACGATTCAAGATGCATGCTTTGAGACGCCTTCATGTGCATGCCTTGCTGTTTTTTTGAAGAGGCATGCTTTGGGATGCACGGACCAAGAATGCATGCTTTGATATGCATGCTTCAGGATGTTTGTTTTGAGATGCTTTCATGTGCATGCTTTCGTGAATTTTTACAGATGCATGCTTTGACATGCATGCTTTGAGATGCATGCTTGAAGGTGCATTCTTTGACATGCCTTCATGTGCATGCTTGCATGATTTTCTGAAGAGGCATGCTTTGAGATGCATGCGTTGAGATCCATGCTTCAAGATGCATGCTTTGACATGCCTTCATGTGCATGCTTCCATCATTTTTTAGGCATGCATGCTTTGAGATGCATGCTTCAGGAGCCTACTATTAGATGCTTTCATGTGCATGCTTTTATGATTTTTTGGAGATGCATGCTTTGAGATACATGCTTTGAGTTATATGACAGCCCAGGAACAGGTAAGTGTTGCATTTGGTCGTCATTGGGTTTCGGTAATATGACGCTAAGAGGATCAAACTCCGACCTAGCTTCTGTCTACAACGTACATGCTTATGATTGGTTAACTTCTCGTCGAAGCCGCGTTGCTGGCTGCGGAGCAGGCGGTTAACCGTGCCGTTCTACATACCTGAAAAATTGCTGCCATTGTATGGTTTGACAAGCAAACCATATCATAAGCAGGTTTATTGTGCCTAGCATGGAGCGATGATGATGCAAACATCCAACGACATTGTCTCAACATTAATTAACTCTAGCCTGAGTTGAACTTCTCCAACAACAAAGCTGAGACGTTGGCAGTCTACGGCGTTCCACTGAAGTTTGCTCCCGTGAATATGGAACCCACAGGACGGTTTGACAATCAGACGTGCTGTTCACAAATGAGAAAGCGGTTGAACTGGGTCCATGTTGCAGCCACATCGCAAACAACCAACGACGTCCTCGGACACAACGCATGACTCTAGCCTCAGTACATGGCGGATGATGATGCCGTTGTATAGGGTACGTTGTACCGCCGTCACTTTAAAGCATATGGTCACGACAACCTCGGTACATGTGGCCGGTGGGGTCAAAACGTCCACCAATCAGTGAGGACTTCCCTTGCACGCCTATGTGGACAAGATTGCAAATTCAGAAACGTCGGAAAGATAACACGGTCTAGTCATGCTTTGTACTCGGGTTTACTTCATGAAACATAACGAGAAAGTGCATGAATGAACGTAGACAACCCCATGGTTCAGCATCGTGAGAAAGGACGGTTGGTCCGAATCCGATGCATTTAAGCTAACAACGCAATCCGACATGGAATTGTCACCAACAACAAGGCGGATACGTCGTGGGATTTCAGCGTACGAGCTACGTCTGCATTAGTGTAATTGCAAGTAGCGTGAAGGGTTTACCCGCAAAGCTGAGTTGTTGTGGGCTTGCTGCAGCTAAATAACATTAACTCCCGGTGCCAGCGTACGTTTCGACAATGAAACACACCGGTTTCCTCCATCCTTAGAATGACGTAGTCGCAAACAAGCTACGACGTCCTCCAAAGCCGCGTCTTGGACAATTGAGACGGCTCCTGACCGCCACTCACCGTATTGCGGACGTAATGACACCATCCACATTGTGGACGGACTAGGGCTACAACGTCTAGCCCAGCAAGACGACATGCCTCAGACGGTATGGGATTCCGACGACATACCAGAGACGTGGGGGGACTCATGAGTTCTTCCTACCTTGGAAATAACATTCCAAAAAACATTCCGCTCGGTTTGACAAGTAGAACGCAACGATTCCACATGCGTACGAGGACATGCATTTTCAGACCGTGTTCTACATGTCCGAGACGTCCGATCCCCACGCTGTCCGACCTCTGCTCACAACGTCGTGTGAGCTCCACGACGTGCATACGCGACGGCGCTCTGACGGTGTCACAGCGCTGTGACACTTTCACAGTGCCGCAAGCACCATATTCACCAATGAGAACTTTACATGACAGGCCACAGGCAGTGGCCTGATAGTAGCGCCTCCCTACATCGCCATCAGGCAAGGTGGGATGTGCCCATCCTCTTGGCTTCTCCTTTCTGTCCCCGCTCTTCCTGCTCATTGCGGACGAAATTTGCACGCAGGTTTTGAGATGCATCGTCGTGTTCTGAACCCCCAACCTCTTTTGTTCGTCTCCTTGCTATCCGACGAGTACACAGCAAGATGCTTGGCTTACCGTTCCTGCTTGGGTGTCCGTACCGCATTACATTCTCTTTCCCGGGCCTCCTCCCATTCCCGACATTCCCCTTCCCTGATCGCTCTCCATTGACATGGTTGTTTCATTGTTGTTGCTTTTGCAGATGACCCCGCCTAGGCGCCACTCACCGTTTTTGGACCGTTCAAGCAGCCTAGGAGTGAGGCGCCACAACCGCTCTCCTCCATCGGGGAATGCATGGTCACGGGTGAGATGGCCCGCCGACATGGCAATAATAGGCGCCAATGACATGGCTTTGAACCTCCTCTGTCGTTTTTGCAATGAGACGGGGAAGAAGTGCGATTTCCAGGAACTCATATGCACGTTCCGAACGGCTAGAGAGCTTTTCCCTCCTACTCCGTTCATCAAACTTCGTTGCACCACAGACAACGATGAAACAAGGAACTTGGTGAAGTGGGGCGGTTTGTGGGTGTGCACGTCAAAGTCGTGTAAAGGGCGGCATTCTATGGCTCCCCGTCACAGAGATGGCACGGAACGCTACAAGCACGCGGCCGGTCACATGCGCTTCTACTGTCGTAGGTGCGACATTTGGTCATTTGTCCAGACAGTGCTATTATACTGTTATGAACACATGCTGAACCAGGTCTACTGGTCAATACAGATGCGTCACACTGAGGCTGAAGATTTCTGATTTTGAGGGATTACTTTTTTATGATGAGGTCAACGACACTTGGACGCAGAACCCGGCCCTGAGGTTGTGGCCGCATTGTGAACCCAACATTGGCGGGTTGTTGGACGAACCGTGTTGCCCAAAATGCCCGCCAGCCAGAGTTCGCCCTTGTGAGTCAACAGCGGCCGAGAGCCATGGAAATCAGGCACATGTAGGTAACGTAGCGGAGGACGTGGGAAGGGAGTCTCTGGAGGTGTCCGGTCAAGGAGCTGGTACTGGAAGCAACGGCCGTGCTTTCACACCTCCCGAAGAAAGGGCCGCAGATTCGGCCAGGCAGACTGCTGGCGGTGAATCTGACAGTGGCGGCGATGGGGGCGATGGAGACCCAGCAGCCCGTCCTTTCAACCTCAATGATAGACCTACGTCTTTTGCGGTGAGTGCATACCTCCATTCACTTTCCGCTCCCCTCGTTAGCAGGCGCATTTTGAATGGAGGCATTGTGTTGTGGCAGGAACATGGGCCAAGACCCCGTATGTACAACGGGCTACCCTTCTATGCCTTTGAGGAACGACTTCTGCTGCCGAGGAGAAAAACTGTGAAACCTAAACCAAGCAAACCAATTTCTGGTGATCCATATGACGTGTTTGAAGCTGACCTTGAGCTTGAGGAGACTGTCAAATTCATCATCAAGTTGAGTCCCTCATCAGCCTTGCTGCCAGCCTTTGACCATGACCGACATATTACATTGGTTCCTTGTTTGCCCGTCCCGAGTCCTCCAGCTCGCTATGGTACACCCGTCCATGTCTGGATGCTTTGGGGAGGTGGCGTCTTGTGCACATGCGCACATGCCGGTGGCGGAGAACGGTGTGTCCATGTGAAATGGGCCAAGATTCATCTCAGGAGACCGTTGACAGAGGCACCAGGGAGAGAGAACTCTGTTGTCTCTGTTTGTATTTCTCAGAATGAGAATCCATGTTTTTTTACTCTGGATGAGAGGGCCAGCCGTCCTGGCGAAAGGGTGACCGGCTGGATTTTTATGGAGGGTGAAAACCCTGGAACTTTCAGGTATTCTTGCAACAGAGGTGTTGGCAAGTGTGCAAATAATTTTAGGATCCTTTAGTCCCATGTCAAGGAAAGTCGGGAATGGCGTTTACCGGACGATGTGGAAGGTGAATTTCAGATTAATCAACCTGTACACTTGGAAACTCCTATTCTAGTGTGTATGTCTTGTACAGTGGAATGCCCTTGCGTGATAGCGGAGCACGACTCGATGGAGTGGACTTTATGTCATTGGCCACAAGTTCGGAGTTTTCAGAAGACAGATGTCATCCATGGTTTGCACCCAAGCCGACCTAACAGCTCTGCATACGCGGAAGAGCTTGCACAACTGGCGGCCTCTGATGACTACAAGTTGAGCGCTCCGTCCCCAGAAGAGTGCAATTGCCCCTGCGGACACTAGTGGAAGGCGGTGAGTGCGCTAAAGCCTCCATCATCTTCTGTCTTGGACAATGTGATGAAGGAATGTCATGCTAAACTTTGTCAAAAATGTTGTGTAGAAATCTAAAACGATGAAGTTATATGACAACACCTTGGGTGTAACTTATGAAAACTTGGTGAGTGAGTATTTGACATGACTTTGTGCAGTTCTATACTACACGAGCGCCGTATGACGATCTTGTTTACTCCCTTGGTGCATGGGGAACCGAGCTTTGTTTGTTGCAAAGCGAAGGACTAGACAACCTCCAACAGCTGCTCATCAACCCCAAAATGATGACTCTGCAACGGTGGCAACGTGTAGTGGACCATATGCCTATTTTGGCTAAGGTTGTCGATAGCCACATTGGTCCAGTGTTGTTGCAGCACGAGGAGGATATGGATGGATCATGTTGGGTTTAGGCCACAGACAGAGTGCCGCTAGCAACAAGAAGAGTTCTATCAACTCTTGTGGCCCGCTATGCAACTTTTGTGATGAACGTGAGTGTTGTGCCGTTCTATTTCTGATTTCATGTTGTTGTGTTTGCCTCTGATGAAGCAAGCAGAATACCTCCTTTTGGCAGGATGTGGAGATTCCTGGAGTTCACAGTCCAGAGCTACCAGTTGCAACAGCATACTACCTGAAGTGGTGTTTGAAGCAAATGCGGCCCTTGTTTGTAGACCTTGAGCGGGAAGATGGCAATAGCATCAATGCTCAACATGATGCAAAGTGTGCTGCTGAAAATCCTGATCGCCCCCCCCAGCATGCAACATCGGGTATCGTCACAATTGTCTGCCCTCACCTTGTGATTTACGGATTTCATGTGATGTGTGGAGGTTAATCTCCAAGTGACATTTTTACCACACTAATGACAAGGTTCAGCAATGGGGAAAGACCAAAGTACATTTTTTCCGACAATGCCTGCAAACTGTATGCGTATGCTCTATGGCGGTAGCCATCAATCATTGCGTCCACAAGATTTCTGTGCGACCGCTTTTACTGCGGCCACCGAGAGTCTGCTAAACACGAGTGTTCACCAGCATTCAGTCCTGACGTGTACACCCATCTCTCAGGTATGCCTCCTGTTATGCCTGGAGTCTTGTCGACTTATGTTTCGGCATATGAAGATGGTTGGGTAATCACTACCAGTGGCTGTGCAGGGGTAAACACTTCAGCCAACGAACAGGTGAACAGGTTCATACGGAATTTTTTACTCCAGAGCTACACATACAACATAAAAAACTTCATGGAGATGACCCGGCTCGTGTTTGCATACTGGAACTTGCAGAAGATCAAGAACAAGATTTACGGGTATGTTCCTGACGTGGAGCTCAAAGAAGTAGTCAATGCTCCTTCCAATCCCATTGCTCTCTCTGATGATGACTACCCAATTTGGGAGATGGGTGACAACGATGGAGATGATTTTGTGGAGATGCTCGGTAACTTTACGAGATGATAACTCAGTGGCGTACGTCTTCAAACATGTCCACTAGAACTGAAACTGATGGAACACTGACAGTGGAAATGCCACTTGTGGACATTTTCTGCCCCTCAACGATTGCACATAAAATGCAGGGCATGTTACATTCCAACTAGTGAACTGGACACGGGAAGAAGGCATGGACCACATTTGCGTCATTCATGTTAAACGTGTTTGTAGAGAACAAAGCGTTCCGAAGCCTTGAATGGTGTTAGAACATGAAACACGTCATGGACGTCGTCACTCTTCGACGTCTCTCTACAACAACGCTGTCAAGTTATAAACAAGGTAGAAACACCAAGTACTTCACGAGTTTTGTAGGGGTACGACGTTGCGCTGGCAGCGCTATAGCCTCATGAACGCTTGAGGACCACGGGGCTCTTGTTGAGCTCTGTAATGGAACCACGTCTCACTGTGGCAGTTAGCGGTCACGTCCATGAACGAGGGAGACGAGGCCTTTAATGAACTCGTAGGCAGACAAAGTCCTCATTGAGACGACTCAGCCACGTCATAAATGTTGCTGCGACA
This sequence comes from Penium margaritaceum, assembly GCA_023375785.1. Lineage (NCBI taxonomy): Eukaryota > Viridiplantae > Streptophyta > Zygnematophyceae > Desmidiales > Peniaceae > Penium > Penium margaritaceum. The sequence goes on from SZWC01000377.1 coordinate 290,746, forward strand.
CAGGGTACTTAATGGAATCTGTGGGGCTACGGCATTTTGTTGTGACAACAATGCCTGTTCGCGACTGATGGCCGAACACCAGGCACCTGATGGACATGGTAGTACGTCGAAGTCTCGGTGGCAGCTTTGGCAGTGACCAAATACGATGCAGCGACACAAGGTCTTGTGAACTTAAAAGTGACACGACATTTTTTCATGAATGTCATTGTAAACTCATGCATTCGGTAGAAACTCCAGAAGGAAACAGACATCCACATTGGTCAAGGATGAGGCTCTTCATGGACGTCCTCACTTTGCGACGTCTTTTTACAACAACGGTGTCACGTCACAGTGGAAGCTCACTTCAGAAACGACGTTGCGGCACAAGGAACTTGGTGAATTTGTTGCAAAACGTGTCGTCGTGAACGGTGTGGCTGCCCAACGCAAGTCGAGGTGTTTTTATGAACGATGTAGAAACACCAAGCTCCCCAATTACTTCAGAGCCGTCCGACGTTTCCTCGACAACGCCGTGACATCAAGGATGATGCAGCCGTTCTAGGTACTTGGTGAGCTTTCTACAGACACGACGTCTCGACATGACTGTCAGCTCTATAGCATCTGAATTGTTCACTGGTCACATCACTTGAAGATTTTTTTCCATGCTTCATCTACAACAAGACATTAGACACGTGTTGTACGAGCCCAGGTGCATTTTCATTCAACAGCTGATACAACGGGCTATCATGTGGACGTATTAACTACACGCTCCGTCAATATGCCTCACAGCAAGTACATGGCATCTTTTCTTCTTTTGACCACAGGCAATTACACAAACCATGATTGACACAGGTGTAGACACACAACCCCTTTGACCTCATGACAGTCACAAATGGACTGCATCACAAAGCTATTGATGCATTCAAGCATACGTGAACGTACTTGACCATCACATACACTATGCGTCAGAGATTAGAGTACCAACAGCAATGCTTTCTAATAAACACAAAACATCAAAGACAATAGGTATGTTCTAATGTTGCGTGAATCACATAAGTTGTCCAAGTTTTGACTCAGCACACAAGGTCTCTAATGATCAACATGACATTTCAAACGGTCACCATGCTTTCACCTCCTTTTCCTCCGTTCCTCATTGTTGTCAGAATCTCTATCCCTTTTATCCTCCCTCAGCCTCCCCCCACGCGTTTTGAGCCCTTTATAGGCTGCAACGGCATCTCTCCGTCTCAACCTGGGTAAGTGTTGGATCACAGCCTGCCTCTCCATCTCGTCCACGTAGCTGCGTTCGGAACGTGACCCCTCTCTATGACCCATGCTGATGAACAAGGCCTTCGCCAACTTTTCTTTCACGCAGCTTGCAACTCGTGCAAGCTGCCGCTGAAAAAAGTAGGCAGCCTTCACTGCTTGCTCAGTGATACTTCTGACCCAGAGCAGATACGACGGTGATGGCAGTCTTGCCTCGCCGTCATAGTTCCAGCTTGACTTCCAGAACGTTGGCTCCCACACAAATCCGCGCATCCAAGTGCCCCTGGCCCACGTCTTGTCCTCAAACCAACGCCACAGCCCAGCAGGCCGGTTGCCAAGTAATCCTCCTTGGCGCTGCCTCCACAGCACTGCACCGTACTGCACAATCTTGTCCACCAACATCTCCAAATCCAGGGGCCACACACGACCACCCTCAAAACCATGGTAGAGTTACACGTAGAATGCACTGCCCATTTTCAACTCTCTTCCACCATGGACTGCAAACGCACGAAATTTCAACTCCACCGTCAATGGCGTTGACGGTGGACCATACCACCAAGACTCAGCTGGCCCGTCCTCAAGTAGATGTCGAAGGATATCCTCTCTTATACTGCATGAGACACATCACAACGACGGGTCGAACCGTCTCATCATCAACAACAATCATTGGATTACACATTCACTAACAGTCACCAACATTTTCCAACAACACATAAGTTGCACAGCCGTGTGCTCAACAAGCCACAACATGCACCCGTCACAAAAGTAACTGGCCTTGACATGTATGTAGGGGATAAAAACAACATTAAGACTGCCATTTGCAGCAAACAAAGTACACAGCACACAGTTGTACACCTCTTTAGAGACAAAGAGCATGAGCCACAATCACAAATGAACTTCCATCGTCTTCTAACCTAAAAGCACACAATACTGATCCACAACATGTCGACTATAATACCAAACCTACTCCCTCCTCCTTTTCCTCATCTGTTCATCATCTTCACTACCCTCACGCTTATCGTCTTCTAACCTTTCATCATCTGTCCGGAACTTGTTGAACGTCCTGATACGCACCCTCATCTCGAACCTCCAACTGGATCTGAGTCATCCAATCGACTCCATCCTGTCCATGTAGTTGATGGCTTCTGAACCCCTACGCCGTCTTGCAGGTCTGTCCTCAAATTTGATAGGCATCTGGCAAATTTTTGAACAGCAACTCTGCCCACCGCTCTGTCACCCACTTTGCAACTTGTGCAAGATGGGCCTGAAAACAGTGAGCAGCTTTCACCGCTTGCTCGCTGATGCCTCTCGCCCAAAACAGGTAAGTTGGCGATGGTAGAGTCAACGTCTTTTCAACATTCCAACTTAAAATCCAAAATGATGGCTCCCACACAAATCCACGCAACCAGGTGCCCCTGGCCCACATCTTGTCCTCAAACCAATGCCACACCCCAGCAGGACGGCTGCCACGCAGTCCGCCTTCACGTTGCCTCCACAACACTGCACCGTAGTGCGCGATCTTGTCCACCATCATCTCCAGATCGAGAGTTCACACAACCCTCCCCTCGAAACCATGCTACATGTATGCATGAAAAGCACTGCCCATGTTCAACTCCCTCCCACCATACACAGCGTACACACAAATTGCTAATTCAGCCTTGTAAGGTGTTGATGTTGGACTCGTCCACCATCGCTCGCCTGCATCATCCCTGAGTAGAGCTCGAACAACCTCTTCTTCCAAACTGCATACAAAACATCAAAGCCATATTTAATCCCCAGCACCGTAAAAGAACAATCCAACTCGAGAACCCATCCATAGTACCCATGCACTTACGGTCAAATGCCTTCCAGTGGTTTCTCATATGGTGCTGCAGATCCAGCACCACTTAGCCGTCGTCCTGAAATTGAGAGAAAATTGTGAAACGCAATTCCCAAATCAATGCTGCCATTTGCAACGCTGCCATTTGCAAGACTGGCAGATGCAACCATACCAGTTACGGCTGTGGCAGAAGCATGTTTGGCAGTTGAAACGATGGCAGAAGCATCACTAGCAGTTGGAACATTGGCACGAATGAATGAACAAATGAACCGTGGTAGATGCAACAACGTCATTATGAGACAATGGCGTCTGAGGGTTTGCACTTTTCCATGCGCAACATCAACAACCCGTTCCCGACACCATTTCATACCTTGCAAACGGGTGCAGTCCTCATCTTCCCAGATCTCGGTTAGTTGAGAATCCATCTTTGCACGAGCCCTCAGCTCGCCTCCAGAGTCTAGGTGGTCTAAACGTGCAGCCCTCTGCTGCTGGTACTGACGTTCTTTGGCGGTTTCCTCACGAAGCCCTCTTCGGGCTCTTGCCGCCTGATACTCCCGGTCGGGCATGTCAGCATCTTCACCCACGCCAGGATCCTGACCAATCACCTGGTGTTGCCTGGGTAGAGGCTCCCGACTTCCTTCGGCCAGCCACTCCCTTCTCAAAGAGTCACGCATGATTGGATCACCTGGCAGCAGATGGTCTCTTCTTGGTGGAATGGTGAACAAATTTCCTCCGACTCGGATGACCGTGTTGCTGTCATCAGCAGCACCACCTTCTGCACGTGCGATTATGTTCCTTGGATCCTTGAATGCAGCAGCACAACACAACTCAAAAAAATCTCTAGGATCGCTTCTTGTCAAAACTAAGCACTCTCTCAGAAATTCTTTGCTCTTCTGCGACGGAGTCACCAGACTAGGGAACGGTGTTGCTTCCACTACGTCTTCTACAAAACTGTTGAGCACCGCGTCTGAACCAGACGTACCACATGGCCACCGAGAAAAATGACCCAATGGAGAACCAGCGACTTGTTGACGTGCTTCAATGAGAGGAATACCAATCTCTCATAGAGATATGCTTTTTCCTAGAGCGACAGCATGTGCTCTTGCTGCAGTCGCTGGTGAGAACGAATGAAACGTGTCTCCACGTTCCTCTTCCAGAACCTGCTCCAGACGGGCCCTCTCCAATGGGGGCATCGCAGCCACTTGCTGCATGTTGTACCCTCGTGGAGGAGTCTCCGGCGGTACGCCAATCTGCAGCCATGAAGCCATTTTTTCTTTGGCCGCGAGCTTGGCTTCCTGCAGTTTCTTGGCATTCTTCCTGTCTGCTTCTTCTTGAGCCAATACCCTCTCAGCTGCTGTCAATCTTGGTGTTTCCACTCTCTCGTACCAGTTGCTAGGACCGGGGACACCTGGTTGCGGCCGCCTTTGCTCCGGTGTTGTATCTGAAACTTTCTGCTTTCCTTTTGCCTTTGCCATCGCAGCTTGCTTGCCTTCAGCACCACATTGTCCATCGTCTTTGTTCATCTCTGCAGAACCCATTGCAAAACAGTGATTACCTCCAAGCCAGACAACCGTTCTTCACGTGTGATTATGAGCGACAAACATGCGCTACGGTTTCCCAGCGGCTAGGCCCGTTTCGATCAACCTGCGAGCTTGTGAACGTCAACCGTACCGATTCAGAATGCACCAATGACTTGGCCCATTTCAACCTGTGCGGAGAACCAACGCAGTGATTCTGATTTTGATTCTAGAGTTTCCAGCATTTCCCTCTCGCCGGTTAACCCCCCGAGGGGGTGAACCAACGGATTGATATTGCTATTGATTCCATGATCCTGCCGGTTTTGTAGGCGGGAGGCGGTGCGACGACCTGGTCTGGAAGTACTCGCAATGGCTTGCGAGTGCGCCAAAACGCCCCTGAAAAATCAAAGGAGAAATCAAAGGGTTCCCGCCAATTCATCATGATTCTATTGCCCTTCTACCCTACGTGGCGGGTTTCCCAACGTCTGGAAAACTTCTTAACTGTGGCGAAGCAAAGAATCAAAGCTAAGACCCACTACGAAGTCGTTCATTTGTAAACCTGTTCAAAAAACAGTTTCAGTAGATCGACTCGGTCATCCACGATGAAGACAAATGTCAAAACGGATCGAAAATTGGTTGAAATCTTACGCGCCTCTTGACGTCTCTCTATTCGGGAGGTGCGCAGCGGGGGGGGGTGGCCCATCGGAGTAGGATTCACGTCCGTAAAATCAGGAAGTTCACACGCAGATATCAGAAGTGGTACACCAGCAAAAATTGCGGACACGGCAGCCAGGTCCCGCTGATTTGAACGGGTTCCCTCTGGATGACAGAATCACAAAAGAATCATAAGTTATGTGCGAAAGAAGTCCTTGGCCATGCAGAACTCGCGGCTGAGGTTCGGTGCGATGGCTTTGCGAGGTATCAGCCATCGTTGGATTGCTCTTCGCGCGCCGTGCTTGCTCATTCCAGCCAGGTACAGGGGCAATTCCAGCTTGGACGTAGAGATGCGAAATTGGGGCCATGGGCACGTGTTTTCCGCAAACAAGCCACGTTGCCGCCAACCAGTGGAGACTGGTTGAATGCGACCTCTCCACCGCGGTCCTCAAATGCACCGTCACGCTTGCGACGCATGCGTGCAAGGTACGGTAAGTTGTCAACTGCAGCGGGCTCCACAGGACATGTTAAGCTCGCACTTCCTTGGGCAACGGAAGGGGAAGATGACAGGGTTGGCATGGTGGCAAACTGCCCATTGGAGTTCGAACTGGAGGGTGCATCCATCGTGTGTGGACGGGCGAGGTTGAGTGTAACTGCAAAGTGTCGTACAGGTTGGTGTGGGCTGTGCCTTTGTGCATGAGGATCTAGCTCCTCGAGTCACCGAGCATGCCCTGCGTCTCGGTGTAGCGCCCCAAAACAGGTCGCGCATCGGTTCAAACGTTTGCATTTATAGGGTCGAATTGGAAATATTTCGTGAAAACCGTCGATGTCGGTATAGATCTAGAGAAAGTGCATTTGCATGAGATATTCAGTGTACAATAAGAAGGAACGGGCATTTTGAGCTGTTCCTGTTACAAAATGCCACCCATGTCATTGTTGACATCTCAGCTTTCGATTACTGCCTTCAGACGTGATTAAATCACGTCTTAAATCCAGCATATAGTACATCATACATGATGTCTACAGTGCCTCATTACAAGTCTTTTCTTCTCTACAAGTGCATTGAAGGTCCATGTGTTTCCCACTACATCACTGAATTACAATACTCTTCCAAAGTACACCTTACAAATGTAGAGAACGTATTTTAGAAAACCCTGTGAATGTTACAATAATAGACAACCACATAGACAAACAGGCCAATGTGACCAACTAAGATAAAATCATGGTACCAGGCATGAGGAAAGTGGACCAACAACAAATGATGTGATGAGTTGGCCATTGACATCAACCTACAGTGCATCACTACATTCCCCCATTTTTACAAATTTCTTGCACTAGAAAAATGCAACCCTTTCACAGCGTATTCATCATGTTGAAAGGAGCTGATACATTGCAGCATTACAACATAGAACACTACCTCTTCCTTTTCCGTCCATCACCATCCCCACCCTCATCATCCTCCTCCTGTCCATCCTTCTCCTCATCCTTCGCATCCTTCTTCGTCCTTTCCTCATCGGTCATCGCCTTGTTGAAATTCTGTACACAGTTACGCTTCAACTCTTTCAAACTGGTCATATAGCTTGACGAACCCTCCCACCAGTCCATGAAGGTGATGGGGTTAGGCTTCACTCGAACAGCCTTTTTGTAACCCATCGATTGCCAAAACTCGCTCATACTGCACAAGCGTGACTTGGTCAAGGCCTCACGGATCAATTCTGCGACTTGACCAATCCGTAGCTGGAATTTGTGAGCTTCTTCCACCGCTTGCTCACTGATGCTCCTTGCCCAAAAAAGGTATGATGGAGACGGCAACTTTGTTTCTGCCTCCTTATTCCACTTCAAACACCAGAAACTTGGCTCCCACACAAAACCACGCATCCATGTGCCACTAGACCACCTTTTGTCTTCAAAACGATGCCACAGACCCGCAGGTTGGTTGCCAGTCAAGCCTCCTTGCCGCTGCCGCCACAACACCGCCCCATATTGCGCAATTTTGTCCACGAGCATTTCCAACTCCAAAGGCCACACTGATCCGCCTTCAAATCCACAGTGAAGGTATGCATAAAAAGCACTGCCCATCTTCAACGCCCTTCTCCCATATGCCGCATACAAGCGGATCTTGAACTCAAGCTTTACTGGGTCCAGGGGACCTTTTTCAAACCATACCTCAGCAGGTCCATCTCTCAGCAAGTTACGCATCGCTTTGCTTTGCAAACTGCATGTACCGATGAAATATAACAAGACCAATACATGTTCTGTTAATGAGGGTACGTGAACACAAACTTGTGCACTGCAAAAGAAATGGAGCTTGATAGTGCACTAGTGCTACAGTGCATCAGTGCTACATTGTATTAGTGTTTCCGTGCATTGGTCCTCTAGTGCATTAGTGCTACAGTGTATTGGTCGTACAGTGCAAGTTGGGCTTCAGTCCATTAATGTTCCAGTGCATGTCACTTAGGAAATGTCGTAGAACAACAGAAATATGTACCATTATCACGTTACAAGCCACCACTGCTACACAATCATACAAAAACTTCCCACTTACGGTCCAGTACCTTCAACAGGTTCCTTGTTTGGCATTGTTGGTCCACTTCCACTCAAGCGTCGACCTGATGAACAACAAAGGACACAAAACACACAACAAAATGTTCGTGTCCATTTGCAGTCACACACCTTGCATTTGTGCGTAATCCTCATCCTCCCAAATCTCCACCATTTGTGCTTCCATCCTTGCACGAGACTTCAGCTGCCCACCAACGTCCAGATGGTGCTCTCGTTCAGATTGCACTTGTTGATACGCTCTCTCCCTTCGAGTTTCCAGCCTCAGATTTTCACGAGTTTCAGCTGCCAGCATGTCCATCTTGGCACTTTCAGGACCATCACCAGCATCAGGATCATCTCCCAACACCTGTGCTATACAAGAAGGAGGTCGATCTTGACCGCTACATCGCCATTCTTCTCTCAGCCCAGACCGCATGATTGAATCACCAGCAGGAAGCCGCTCCTTTTCTGGTGGAATGGTGAACAGTTTTTCTCCAATCTTCATGACAGTGTTGCAGTCCCTAGCTGCACCACCCTTTGCCTCATCGATGATTCCTCTCACCACAAGTAGCCCAACAGCACGTCCAAACTCTTCAAATTGCCTTGGATCTCGTCCCGTCAGTACAAGGCACTCCCAGTGGAACTCTTTTGACTTCTTGGACGGAGTCACCAAACTCGGGAACGTTGTTGCTTCGACAGCATCCTCCACAAGTTGGTTCATCACATCTGATCCCCGGATATTACGTGGCCAATGCTCTACATGGCCAAAATCAGGACCTGCACCGACAAGCCGTGCTTCCATTGTGGGCACATCCAACTCACTGTAAGTGAGTCCTTGGCCGACAGCCACAGCATACGCCCTTGCTGCATTCCACTCTGAAAATCGCAAAAACGTGTCTCCATGATCATGCTCAATCAGTTGAAACAAATGTGCCCTATCCAGCAGGGGCATTGCAGCAACTTGCTGCAATGTCAGTCCTTCAGGTGGAGTCTCAAACGGCTCTCTTCGAACAACCAATCATTCTTCCCTAACAGAACGTGCTTCGGCAATAGCTGCATCGAGCTCCTCTGCATACATCATGTCTGTCGCAATCTGCAATGCTTGTCTCTCGGCTGCTGTTGAATGCCTACGACCTCCTCTCGCATACCAATCACTCAGGCCAGCTTCATCTGAAAGAGGACGTCTTCCCTCATTCCCGTCGTCTGGGACCTTCTCTTATCTATCGCCGTTGCTGTCGGATTCTTAGTACCACCGTCTTCCATAGCTACAGGAGAGGGAGACCTGTCTGACTCACGAGAGTCACTCTTACCCAAGTTGTTAACTGAATCCATTTCACACACCCTCTTCTGACACCAGGGGATGAATGCAGGACGCGGTGCTTCACACACCACAAAGCTTCTTTATGACACAAGGACCATCAGAAACAAGACTCGCAATGTAATGTACCTACACAACACTGAAAAACAACCTTCTCGCTGACCACATCTCTGGGTTGACGCTCTTCCTAGCTAGGCCTGTGTCATTCGCTACCATGGCTGGTCCAATGGATCGTAGGCCAAGGGCCTTAGCTTATGAAGCCAACCGATTGTTGGCTCGGATGGGTACAACGGATCCAACGGCACCTATGGAAAGGGGAGGAATGCAGGACGCGTTCCTTCGCACACCACATAGCTGCTTTCTCCCACAAGGACCATCAGAGTCAAGACTTGCAATGAAATGTACCTTTCTTCTGACCACATCTCCGGGTTGACGCTCTTCCGAGCTAGACCTCATTCATCAGCTACCATGGCTGGTGTATGTGAACATGTTTTTCACTACAACCAAAGTTCAAGACGTCAATACACATTGTGTCTTGATGCAAAAGGAAATCCTCTATATCCACCAACATACCTTTTATGTTACCTTCATGTACATTGCATACATGTATACGGTACATGATAACTATGTAACCCGTTGCACAAGATGTGTGCAACCTTTTGTACTTGTTTTGTTTCCTTTTGTTGTGTTGTGACCAACTGAGGCGGGGGGGGGGGGGGGGGGGGGGGGGGGGGGGGGGGGGGGAGCATCCCACGTGAACAAAGCAACCCAATAATGTAACGCAATTTGTGGAAAACCATACGCTAACGTTTGACCACTTGCATATAACCTTTGCAGCAAGGTTTTACTACATATTCTGGCATTCATGTCCATCCTTTGAAACTAGATGCACCATCAATTGCTCTTCCATATGTACATACAATCAGAAGCATTTGATCATACTTACATTTCAATGACAGCACACCCCATCATTACATCATTTCCCCCCCACTTCATCCATGCTTCTTCCTTGTATGTTGGGTTCGAATAGTGAATTTTGTCACATCATGACGGATGCAACAACAAGAAGGAAAGGAGAAGACATATCGTCGTGAATGTGCACGAAGTCATGTCATCAACGATGTAGGAGCGCGAGGTTCACCTGATGAACGATGTAGGAGCTCAAGGTCTACATCATGAGCGAAGTTGGAACATGACGTTCGACTACATGAGCGACGTGGGAGTCCATGGTCCACGTCTTGCACAGTTTTAGGACGTCGTAGGAGCGCTGCTATCAAGTTATGGTCGAAGTATATAGATCTGGTCTTGGAAGCAGCCACATAGCGGTTTGACACAACAATTGAACAGTGACCGTCTTCACGTCGTGAAGGATGCAGCAGCACAAGGTTTGCAAGGACAAGACATTTCGTCATAATTGTGCACATAGTCCCGTCATGACGTGCCGACATTCACATCATGAACGTTGTAGGAGCAGGAGGTGCATATCATGAACGAAGTAGGAACACAAGCTTCAACCAATGAGCGATGTAGGATTACTCCTCATTGTCAGTGCTTCCAAGCATTTTTCGAATGACATTCACCTGGCCCAGGAAGGGGTCCATAGCAACACGACGTAACATTTGAATCGTGGTCATCGTCACATCACAAAGGATGCAATTGCAAAAGGTTGGCAAGGACGAGACATTTTAGCATGAATGTGCGCGTGGAAGTGACGTCATGAATGGTGTAGGATCCCAAGGTCGACAACAACAACGAGGCTAAGGTTCAAATCATGAACCAAGTAGGAACGCTATGTGCACCATTGAACGATAACGGATTACAAGGTCCACACCGCCAGCAAAGTGGACTTTGTACATGTAATTGTGAATGTTATCAATATTTGGTCCAAGTACATCCACCTGGCTCTGGATGAGGCCCATAGCGACACAAAGTAACGTTGAATAGTGAACTTCATCATTTCGTGACGGATGCAGCGGCACAAGGTTCTTAGTACACGATAGCATGGTCACGAATGTGCACGTCGTAGTAGCATTAAGAACGTTGTGGGAGCATGCAATTCCCCTCTGACGATGAAGGAACGTTCATTCCATGAACTTATAGGGACATGAGGCTTGACTAATGAACGGTGGAGAACTACAAGGTCTATGTCAAGAACACTGTAGGTGTAATGGACATGCAATCAATGTTTCTCAGTTACATTCTAGGTACATTCCCAAAGGATTTTAATGGATCAAAAGCTTTGTTAAGAACATATGCAAACTGTTATCAATGCATGATATTCAATCATGCCTCAGTTGAGGACAACATACACCTGTCATAGTCTGCCTCCCAACCCGTCTAAGAGGTCGTCTCCTCCAGCGCATGTCCTATTTTTCCAAGGCCCTTCTCTGACCCGGGGTCAGAACTGGAAGGCTCCTCTGCGACTCTTTGCTGCCGTCCTTCGGAAGTCCCTGTCCCGCAATCTTCTTCTTCTTCCTCCCTGTGAAACAGTTGGAAAACTTCAGGAAATCATTTCAAAGAACAAAAACACATGGAATGATCCGTAATCACATTTCCTTACCCTATGTCACTTTGGGTTCTGTACCATCATTGTCCTCCTCCATCCTTGCAGCCGCAGCCCCCCTTTCAAAAACACCAGCAGCTTCTTGAATTGAGTCGGTGAGGTTCTGCAGAGGCTGTTTTTTTACTCTGTCAATATTCATCTCAGAATATTTGGAAGGCTTGGTGCAATCCGTTGTGCACATACCTTGGTCCCTCGCTTCATCTTTTCCACTGTCTTGATCCATGTCTCTAAGTCCACATCATCTGCACGTGACTTCACACAAGATCTCAGAGATCCCCCATATGGCCACGCAATTTTCACGGTTAAAAATGAAATATTGCGACTTACGTCTCCTTGCTAGCTTCTGTCCCTGTCCCACAAAGCTTTTCATGTTCCAAATCATTGCCTTCCCGTGGTTGTACCTATTGTCAAACTCTTGCTCAAATTGCTCTGTGAACACTTTTAGGTCTTGAGCCATCATCAGGATGAAAGCAGCATGGTCTGGGTCGTGGTCCCCTCCTCCTTCCAAGTTCGTCACTGCATTTCCTCCCGGCAGAATGCCAGCTCCAACCTTTTCAGCTCCCTCAGCAGGAGTCGTATGTAAATCACCAGTTGTCTTAGGATCGCCGTCCGTGCCGACACCCGTCTGATCTAGTCCACAGTCTAAACTCCCCAATGCATAATCGTAAAATACTTTAAAAGGTGATGGTGCCAGATCAAATCGACCTCCAAGTTGATCGAGAACCTGCAAGACAAATGATTGTCAGATGTTGCTCCATTTATGAACGCTGATGGTTTGTGAAACTCAACATGCAGTAACTCACTGAGTTGGTCTCAAAAAAGATGGACCGTTCCGCAGGACCTCCAAAGCCAGTGTTCAGACCTTCGTGACGAATGGCCCCCCCTCCTCCTTGCAGTCCTCCATGTTGTAGCGCTTGAGGACCTCCATGATGTACGTGGTCTGGTTCAACTCCATGGTGTCTACTGCTCGATTGCGGTGGATGGCTATCCCGAGGTAGAAATCAAGCGCACCCATGTCCTTCATCTTGAACCGCTTGCTAAGATCTGTCTTCAGCTTGTTCAACAACTCGACTGACGACGAGCAGATGATCAGGTCATCCACGTACAGTGCAACCAGTATCAAACCTTGCTCATCCTCCCGCACATAGATACTGGGGTCATTCTGGCAGTGCATGAAGATGAGCCCGGCCATGAAGCTGTTGAAAAGTTACCCCTCCGCATGCCCAAGTGCGGCGCCGGGAGGCGCAGACGAGTCGCCAGAATGTAAAAACGCCGCTCCGGCAGATCTGGCGACTCGACAATTGCCTGGATCCTCAAATGGATGATTGCCCCTTAAAGTTGATAAGTCGTTGAATCCGGTGGAAGTTGTTTTGCTGGAATCGGACAAGTATCAAGGGAGATATGGTCTTCCAAAGTTGGGGTGTGTGCAGCGACTCTGGGAGCCCGCTGCGACTCGAAATCCGGTGGATTATCGACCGGATTGAGTAACAAAAACACCATCTGGAGAAATCGCTCCGGAAGGCCTGCCGAGGCGTCCGGTGGATAATCCACCTGATCAGGTGGATCATCCACCGGATCCAGTAGTTCGGGTTGTTACTGGGGGACTTAGCCAAAATTATGGCTCGAGGTCCGAAATCCAGTAGTACGTTTTGTTACTCGGGGACTTGGTCAAAACTCTGATTGCAGGTCCACGGACAGGTTTTGAACCTCGTCACACCCCATCACCAAACACGACCCAAATGTGAGTAGGGTGCATGGAAACAGTGCAGGGGACCCCCAAACCATGTGCAATGGGATATGCACATTGGGAAAGGCGCTTTGCACGTGAACGAAGGCGCCATAGCGAGTGGCGGCGTCAGGCTTCTGTGGTGGATGAGACTTGCACTTTGGCAAGCATAACTTGGGCTATGCTTGGCAAAATTGCACGTGATTTGGTGCGTTGGAAAGCTCATGACTATCGCTATAAATGTTGTTATCATGTCCATGTCAAAAAAATAATGCAAAACGACGTTATTCCCTTCGCAAACTGACTGTCTCTAAATTCCTGCTCACATAGCGTGAGGCGACTAGAAAGCTCACGCTCAGTCTCAGATTCCCCCAAAACAGCAGACGTGAACCAATAGAGCCTATCAGACCAATGTTGGGACCGCACCACGTAGATCTCATCCTGAAAGAAGCCGTCTATCTCCTTGTACCACATCCTTGGGGCCTGTTTGAGCCCGTAGAGTGCTTTGACCAGTTTGCAAACCTTGCCCTCCGGAGCTTTCACTCCCTTGAGCACTTCAATCAACACTTCTTTATTTAGCTTCCCGTAGAGGAAAGATGTGTTGACGTCCATCTGGTGGACCTCCAGATCTATTGCAGCAACGATGCCCAACATGGATCTGATGGAGGCAAAGGTGACGACAGGCGCAAAGGTCTCCTCGTACTCCGAGCCTGCACGCTAGGAAAACCCCTTGGCCACAACTCTTGCCTTGTACTTATCCATAGTACCATCCTGCTCGAACATTTTCTCTGGTGCCTGATCACCTGACTCGAGCAACACAATCCACTCTCCTGATTTGGGAGCATGGACAGGATCCAGCGACTCTCCCTTGCCAAATGTCCTTTCTTCAAACTCGACATCTCGGCTCCTTATGAGCTTTCTAGTCGCTTGGTCCCATAGCCTGTACACTTTGTATGCAGTGTCGAATCCGACCATTACACACTTGCGTGCACGTGCATCCAGCTTGCCACTTCCTTCTCTCGCTAGGACCTTTGCCCAAGCAATACAGCCAAAGACCCTCAAGTGTGAGGCACGTGGCTTCTTCCTTGACGAAGCCTCCTGTGACGTCCTGAGCTGCTTCTCTTGTTACTTCTTACCACACCTTCCAAGCGCGGCTGCCGGAGTGAGATTCACAAGGTAGCAGGCAGTTCTTGCAGCTTCAGCCCAGAAGCGAGGTGGGAGTTTGGCGCCAAAGAGCATGCTTTGTGTCATGCCGAGGATAGTCTGGTTCATCCGCTCGGTAACGCAATTACTCTGGGTGGTGTAAGGCGTGGTGGTTTGGTGGTTGATGCCATGTTGGCTCAACCAGCCTTTGCACGCCTCGTACTCACCACCGTTGTCCATGCGTAGTGCCTTGAACTTCTTGCCTGTCTGCTGCTCTACCATCGCGACAAACTCTTGTAGCTTCTCCTTGACCTCTCCCTTAGTCTTGAGGAAGTAGATCCACATCTTATGGCTGTGGTCATCGACGAAGGTCAAGAAATACTTGCTGGCATTGTTTGAAGGTGTGCGGAATGGTCCGCACACATTAGAGTGAATCAGGTCCAAGATTGCTTCCGCACGTTGCCCATTACGCTCAAAGGGATTTCTCTTTGCCTTGCCTTGGAGGCATGGCTTACACAGCTTCTTGCACTTTCCCTCATCCTTAGCCTTGCATCCCTCCATCCCATGAACCACTTCGTGCTACTGCATAGCTCGCAGTATGCTGTCCGCCACATGGCCAAACCGCCTATGCCACATCTGTGTCAGTGTACTTGGCCGCCATGGTGACGGCCTGTGGGGCAACATCAAGCTCTGGAGACTTGGGCTCTTCAGCGGCCGCATGTCCCTCATTTATACTCTCAAGGGATTTGGTCTATAGCATGTAGAGCCCATCAACTCTTGGAACTTGTGTGACAAGACTCTCCTTGGGATAGGAGATCTTGATGTCCTTGTTCTTGACAACTACGGCCTCCTCCTCCGTGAAGACGACCGTCATGTCGTGGTCCGTGATTTTGGGCACTCACAAGAGGTTTGCCGCAAAAGATGGCATGTAGACGACGTTCTCCAACTTCAAGTCTTTTTCAGCACCTTTCACGTTGATGCTCATCAACTTATCTCCCTCGCCTTGAGCATGGACAAGGTTGCCGTTGGCACACCTGGAGCAACATTTAGTCTCCCCAATAGAGATGAACCCATCCTTCTCCCTTGAAGAGTGGTGGTTCATGCCAGAGTTGAGCCTGTAGGCTCCACGCTTGAGCAGTGCTGCTCCCTTGGTTGCCGGCACGCTCTCAGCCATCATGTTTGTCAACTCCTTCTTACCCTTTCCTTTGCCCTCATATCTACCACCATGATCTCCGTCTTCTTTCTTGGGAGTCCTGCACTCCCATGCCCAATGCCCAGGCTTGCCACAGTTATGACACTTTCAAGGATGTTTTGAACCCTTTCCACCGCCACCATTGCTTTTTCCTCCACTGCCACCGCTTCCGCTGCCGCTCTAACCATAAGAGGAGTTGTTGCCACGACCACCTGTACTATGCAGCATAGGCTGAAATGTTAGCCTCACTACCGCTGCAACGCATGGCCTCATTGCGCACGTACTCGAACACTGCCTCATACGTCGAATCCTCCTCCTTCCAACTGCCAAAGACGGTGATCAGAGGACCCCAGCTTTCAGGTAGCGCCATGAGGAGGACTATGGCCTGCATGTTGGTGTCGATTTCCTAGTTCATTTGGGTCACTTGCTGCAGCAGTCCTTCAAACTGCAACATGAAGTCCGGAATCGACTCTACCTTGCTGATCCTCATCAAAATCAGCTTTTGAAGGATGAAGAGGTGATTTGGGAGAGTCGTTGATTGGTGTACACGTGCAAGCTTCTCATAAGCCTTTGATGTATGTGTGATACCTTGGAGGTGGACATGCTGTGACTCATGCACAAATGTCACAAGAATCGCAAGCACCATGTCATTTTAAACACTCCACGTTTCATGTCCAACATCTATTTTTGGAGGTTCAACCTCTTCTCCAAGGAACATCTTCAAGAAGCCACGCACCCTCATGACAATCTCAAAGCGCTATTTCCACGAGGGAAAACCTATCCCTGTGAACTTTGACATCTGACCGTTGACTTGCTCAAGAGTGAGCGGGTGTCGTCATACTACTTCTCTGCTTCTCTGCTTCGTTGAGGCCGATGTAGGCTGATGTAGGATGTTGTCTACTACCTGTTTAGGGGCGTAGATCCGTTGCTTACCCCTTAGCCATTGATCACCTAAAAACAAAGAAGAACACACAAAGTGAACCCAGAGTCGTGCCTCCAAGGGCAGAACTTATTCTGGTTAGGGCCCAAGGGTCGTACCTCCAAGGGCAGAGCTTATCCTTGGCCCTTGTTTGCTAAGTGCCAGCACCCGCCGTCGGAGCTGATGGAGTAGATGGAGCTTATGGAGCTGATGGAGCTGATGCACGTTGCAAGACAGAGATGGCAAGAGAGTGTGCAGAAGCGTACCTTACAACTAGTCAGTGTGGGCCAATAACCCTTTGTTAACCTGCCTGAGGCGACGGTCTAGAAAATGGATTCCGACACAATAGTTCCCGCCACCGCTCTTGGTATTACATCCAAGAGGTGATATCACCCTCAGAGCCAAGGTTCCACACTGAGCAGTTCATAGGAATCACTTCTTTGCACTGTGTCCTTAGCACCTGGTCACTTTCGCGCGAGGAGCGAACTCCTGGGGCTTAGATCAACCAATTATTCTTTAGTGTCTGCCTCTGGTGGACAACTCTGTTAGGAGTCTCAAAGGTAAGAACTGTACTCAATGACAGGCAATTGACAGGTTCTTATAGTCCTAGAGCCAGCCTCTAGCCTAGGCGCGTAGTGGCTCCTTGGATGAGCCACTTTGGGGGCAATCTGGATTGCATCATCCCCCCTGCCTACATGGCGCTCCCCGTGACTGCCAAGTGGCGCCAGCCACTAGGAAGGACCTTGGAATGTTCTAAGATGTCTCTTAGAACCTTCCTGTCCCCCTTTTGGTCACAAAGAAAATTAGTCACTGGGCTAGGATTTCACCCAGTGACCTCTCACTCCAGAGACTAACTCTGGAACGTCTAAGCCATTGGGCCAGGCCATCCAGAGAATCCATTTTCTACCACCTGACCCTTGTACTTGCCTATCTTGCCATCCTGTTTTCTTTTTCCTTCCAGCATCCACTTGTATCTCATAATGTGAGCTTCAAGACGTCTGTCTACCAGCACCCATATTCCATTCTCCTTGATGAAGCTGAATTCACTACAATTTGCTTCATCCCACTCATCTTTTTCAAGCTGAGTGAGTGCCTCTTCAACAAATGTTGGCTCCTCTTGAACCTTGAAAAAATGGTTGAATCTTGTCCATTCACCCCTATCTACGTCTTAATGGTGCCGAGGTGCTTTGAGACGTGAACAACTCCTTCGACCTGCTGGCTGTTGCTGTTGATGTAGAGGCTAGAGGTCTGCTTCATTGTTGATGATGGAAGAGGCATCCTCCTCATGGTCTGGAGGATCAGATATGAAGGACTCGGATTCTGATTCCTCCTTGTCATCTTTGTCAGCTCCTCTCCTTGTTGCAGCACCCAGCCCATGCCAATTTACTGGTGCTTCGTCTCCCTCATCATGGAGAATGAGGCACTCTCCCTGTTTTGGAGTGTTCTCAAGTTCAAGAAGCTCTTGTTTACTCACAGAAAGTTTGTGAAAATCCACATCTTTGCTGTGGATGACCTTCTTGCCTCTGTGCTCCCACAGTTCTATGGACGGTGTCGTCGGCAATAAAAACACACTTTTTTCCCTTGTATCCTGCTTTCCAGGGGCCTCACCAACCTGGACCTTGACAAAGCTGGTACAACCAAAAACCTTGAGATGAAAGGCATCCAGCTTCCTGCCTGAACATACTTTGTGAGGCGTTTTCAGCTGCTGTATCTGCTTCTTCTTGCCTCTCCTTTGCAGAGCTGCTGCAATTGTGAGGTTCACAAGATAGATAGCTGTATGTGCTGCATCAGCCCTAAATTCAGGAGGCATCTTGGCATCAAATAGCATGCACCTTGTCATGCCCAGGAGGTTCTGATTCATCCTATTTACTACGTTGTTGCTTTGAGGTGATTAGGAGGTAGTTTTTTGGTATTCAATACTCTGTGTCTTCAGCCACTCTCTGCAGGTTTCATACTCTCCCCCATTGTCCTTCCTGAATTCCTTCACCTTCTTACCACTTGTTCACTCAATTACAGCGACAAAGGCTTCCAAATGTTCCTTCACCTCACTTTTCTCTTTGAGAAAGTATATCAGGACCTTGTGCCTGTTTTTGTCAATGCACATGAGGAAGTATCTTCTGCCTCCGTTGGATGGTATGGAAAAGGGACCACACACATCAGGGTGGATGAGGTCAACGGATGCGAGAGCAAGCATACCATTGCGATTGAAGAGTTTCTTCTTGGCCTTGCCCTACAGGCAGGGCTCACACAAGATCTGGGATTCCTCCACCTTATCACCTAGCTCTATCCAACGCACTAGCTCCTACTTTCCCATGAGCACCAATGTATGATGAGCCACGTGCCCAAAGTACCTCTGCCATAGGTTCCCATCCCATGCTGGTGGCTTGTTACAAGAGCATCTTAAACTTCTGCATAAAGGGGGAGACATCCTCCCCTTCACCAAGCCTCATGCTAATGAGGTTCTGTAAAACAAAGAGACAGTTGGCAATCGAGGAGGACTGAAACACCTTGCCCTGTTTGGCGTATTCTATGGCTGCAACTGTACAACTGCTAATGTGTGAAAGGACTGAGGATTGTATGGAGGACACAAGAATGGCAAGAGCCTTCTTGTTGAGCTTGACTCATGCCACAAGGTCATTATTCCCTCCTTTGGTGCTGGGATGGTTCTATCAAAATATCCTAGTAAGCTTCAATCATCCATGATGATTTCAAACAGCCAATTTCAGAGAGGAAACCTATCTTCATAAAATTCAAGGATGGAGGAATGGTTCCCTGGTTTCTCTGTCCCTGTCATCCCTACAACTACAACTGCCAGAGCTGCTGCACCTGTTGTTGATACCGATGCACATGTGTCTGAGGCCGCCATAGGCTATTTGTGAGAAGAGACAACTTCTTGCCCTGTTTACATTGGCCATTGCAAGCAGATGCAGGATGATGTAGGCACATTTAGGCTGCAGTAGGCTGATGTCAGCTCCCAAGAGGGAAAGTTGCAGATGTGTTCCATCCCCTTCTTGTTGTTTTTGTCCTGCAAACAGAGAAGTTGGGTGAGAGCGAAGGCGCTCTCATTTCTTGTGACTTGGTGGTTGCGTGCGTAAAACTTAACTGACCAGAGGTGAGGGCCCTTTGTTAGCTATTGAGATAGCCAAGTTTGGCAGAGAAGCCGCAAAAAACAAAAAGCCCACAAAGGTTTTTACACATTTTTCCTTTGTAGTCATGTGTCATGCATCCCAAACTTTATGAGGCATACACTTTACCTTCAAGAGTATTACCGCCTTAGCATTACATCTCAAAACGAGCTCAAAATTTCAGTGCGCAAGAGAGCATCAAGCAAGGGTTAATTGATCAGCATCCAAGAAAAGTCCTTCAATAGCTTTCTGTCCAGTCTAAGAACTCTAAATCACATTCCTGAGAAGTGGTCTGAACCAGCCTTATGACCAGTAGACTTGTGCTGTGGGATTGACACATAAGCATCCTAGTGCCAAGGTGACAGACCAACCATGTAGCTTCCAAGAAGCTACGGAATTTCTTTCTTGGAAGCTTCAATAACAATCAGAATCTCCATGGGACGAGGATCAAACTCAAGACCTCTCACTTGGCCAGATCAACAAAATGGCCAATTTCAACATTCACCCACATGGTGTACTCACACGTCATATTTCACATGAGAAAGAGCATAGTTGAGTCACCCTACAACGGATCCAGGGGTCATACCTCCACAAGGGGCAGAGAATTCCTGATCTTTCTTACAGCTTTGAACAAGGGGAAAACATATTCAACAGGGAGAAGCCGTTAAGAGGGCAGGATATGGGGTCAGAGGAGGAAAAGGAGAGGGGAGCATAGGTAGTGATGGAGGGCAACAATGGAAGAGAGCGAGAGAGAAGCATGCAAGGGAAGGCAGAAGAGAGGAGAAGCAGAGAGGGAGCAACCAAAGTGTTCAGGGAGCATGGAGAGGGGGAGCTGGAAGAAGGAGAAAGAGAAAAGTGGACAGAGGGGCAGTGAGGAAGATAGAATTGGGGGAGGTCAGAAGGGGGGGCGGGGGGGAGGAGAAAGAGAGTAGGAGGGATAGGAGAGAAGCAGAAAGGGAAGGAGAGCAGGAGGGAGGATAAGGAGGAAGAGAGAAGGTGGGGAGGGAGGATGAAAGGAAGAGGGATATCGAGTGGAAGGGGAAAANGGGGGGGGGGGGGGGGGGAGGAGAAAGAGAGTAGGAGGGATAGGAGAGAAGCAGAAAGGGAAGGTGAGCAGGAGTGAGGATAAAGAGGAAGAGAGAAGGTGGGGAGGGAGGATGAAAGGAAGAGGGATATCGAGTGGAAGGGGAAACAAAAAGAGAAGCAAGGGTGGAGATGGCTGAAAAGAGGGGCGAGGGGGTGCTGGGAGAGAGGGAATAGCAGAAAAATGGAGAAGGGAGCAAGAAAGCAGATGGCGGAGGAAGCAAGAGCACCAAGGGCATGGGAAGGAGGGGAGGGGAGAGCACAGATAGTGCACAGTGAAGAGCAGAAAGATGAAGAGGGGGCAAGGAGGGAGAGGCAAGCAATAGAGATCAGGGAGTGCAGTAGAAGGAGAGGCTTACTCGTACCTGTAATGTGTCAAGTTGGAGAGAAAGTGACCAGATAGAACAGCGAGGGAGAGGGCAAGGAGAGGAGGGAGGGGGAGAGAAGGTGGGATAGGGATGGGGGAAGTAGGGGAAGGAACAGGGAGAAAGTAGAGGGGGAGAGCAAGGTTACTCAATTCAATTTCTTATACTACTCTCTTGGTGTGTTCATTGAGTGTGCTCTCACCAAAGGGATCTCTTTGCACTTGTCCCTACACTCCTTCCATTGTGCATGACAGGAGTGTAATTGTGTCCTGTATGGCTACAAACCTTTCTTCTTAGTAGGGACCTCAGTGCATGGGGTTAGCGTATGTGGCTAGTGTGCTCAATCACCACACAAAAGTACACTAAGAGCACACTCAATATGCTCATTTGTCTCATGTTTCCTCAGCATAACTGATTTTTTTTCCCTGTCTGGGCAATAATTTTTCTTCTTAGGAGGGACGTCAGTGCGTGGGGCTATTGCATGTGGGAAGTGCGCTCTGTTACCATACAAAAGTACACTATGAGCAAACTCAGTGTGTGAATTTGTCTCATGTGTCCTAGTAAAATCTGAATTCTTTCTTATATGGCCAAAAATATCACGTGATAGGAGGTACCTCAGTGCGCGGGGTTTGTGTATGTGGTGATTGCACTTAGTCATCATACAAAAGTATACTAAGAGCGCACTCAGTGCGCTCATTCATCTCACAGGTAGAATTCTTATTGGGACATAGGCATGTCCAAGCTATCCATCCATATAACATCATTATCAAATCTCCGATTAGTACTTTGCGCTCAACTTCTCACCTGCATTCTCTTTTGTTGCCTGCTTTTCCTATAATCTCACTTCGCAAACTTGATGGCCGGCTATTCAATGATGACTGTTGATGCTGAACATAGCCTGGTGTATCTCATGCTATTTGTTGCTTGGGTCGTCGCAATGTTGTCTAGAGAAGCCCTCCAGTGTAAGGGGGTAATGCATGTGACGAGTGCACTCAAAATAAGTGGAGAAGTGCACTTATCACGCACTGAGTGCATGGCCACCTTTTGAAGCCACTGAAAAATCGGTTTAGCCAAGACATCAGAAGAAATTTCTTTTGCTTCTCAAATGCATTGGAAGAAAACGAGCAAACCTCAGAGACTAGTTTTAAAGTACATCGTAGTTCAAAACAATTGAAATGAAAATCTGCTGCTTGCATGGACATGTTTGTTACAATTCGCAAGCAAGGCGGAATATAAGTGAAACTACATGTTGAATACAGTTGTGACAATGTTTTACGTTCTTGTGGAAATCATTTAATGCAATGACGGACATTGTCGACACTGCTTATCAGAAACATCCAATATATGTAAGGAGAGATATCTACTTCATAGGAAAATGTTGGAGATCAATAATGTTTTATCCGGCATTTCAGAAAAATAGCTGGATGGCCGCCTTGCAACACTGGTAAAAGAAGGAGAAGATACCGTTCATTGGTAACTACAGACGCTGCCCTCCAAAACTGGAAGGTGAGTCCCGTTTGGCGAGTTTGGGTTTCCATTCTGATCCACTAGTCATGCAAGTCACATGGGCGACCACCGTAAACAATTGTTTGTTTTTGGCTCTTCTATTTGAAAAACAGAAATATTATGTCTCTCTCATTCTAGTATAGACCATGATAATGCACAAGATTGGTCCGATCTGATTCTTTATCAAATTCTGTTGACCGTTTCTGTCTGTGGACGTTCATAAACTTCAAGATGAAATGGGAGAAAAGGACATAATAAAAGATTTCCATTCAATGCTTTGGCGTTCAGACTCATTTTGGTGGAAAGGCCGAATGTGGTTTGTCATGGTAGTACTTTGCATTTGGTCAAATGACGCAAAACACTAGCTTAAAGAGACTTTGCAATTGTTACAGTGATGCAACCAACATCTGCAAGGGAGATTGCTTTTTGTCTCTTTTTTATTGACTAAAACCACAAACTGGACATCTCCTTGATTAATCCAGAGAAATAATGAGCAGTATTGGCTTTGAACATGGATTCTTGGTGTCAAAGAATCCGTACAGTGCGGTTCCGACTTTGGTCTAATCCAACTCTAGTGGTTCACGTCTTCTGTTTTGTGCAAATCTGAGACCAAGCGTGAGCTTTCTGGTCACCTTATGCTATGTGAGCAGGAAATGAGAGACATCCAGTTTCGCAAAGTGAATAATGGCATTTTGCGCTAGGCGTTTTCCATGGAAATTATCATAACATTTATAAGGCTAGTCATGAGCTATCCAACGTACCAAACTGCGCGCGATTTGGCCAAGCGTAGCCCAAGTTTCACTTGCCGAAGCGCAGGTTTCACCCACCACATAAACGCCTCCATTGCGCACAGACGCCATGGCGCCTTCCTTCACATGCGAAGAGCCTTTCCCAAGGCGCAGATCCCATTGCACGTGGTGTAGAGGTCCCCTGCACTGTTTCCACGCACCTCCCCTACTTTCGGGTCGAGTTTGGTGATGGGGTGTGACGAGGTTTGAAACCTGTCGGCGGACCTGCAGTAAAAGTTTTGACGAGGTCCCCAACTAACAAAATGTGCTTTTGAGTTTCGGACGCCGAGCCAGGATTTTGGCGAAGTCCCTCAGTAACAATCTGTACTACAGGATCCAGTGGATTATCCACCGGACGCCTCGGCAGACCTTCCGGAGCAAAATCTCCAGATGGAACTTTTGTTACTCAAACTGGTCGATTATTCACCGCAAGTCAAGTCGCGGCCGGCTCCCAGAGCCGCCGCGTACACCCCAACTTTGGAAGCCTGTATCTCCCTCGAAACTTGTCTGATTCTGGTGAAACAACTTCCAGCAGATTCAACGACTCATCAAATTTTATGATCAATCATCCGTTCAAGTATCCAAAAAATACTCAAGCCACCAGATACAACTGCGAGGATTTTCCCCTCTCTAGCGGCTCGTCGGCGCCTCCCGACGCCATGCTTCGGCATGCAGAGGGGCAACTTTTTAACACTTGGTGCGTTGTTGACATTGCAAACCACCAAGAATGTGAGATGTGAGAATCGCACACTTGATGTGCAATAAGTGCACTTCTCCTGGCAAATTGAGCACACAGGCACATATACACATTGTCCCACTAGAGGGGCCTTAAGGGCGGAACAATAGCATATTGACTAGCATAACCAGGTCAGGGATTGTAGCGTCGTCGATGAGCATTCAAATGTGAATTGACAGTCTTCATCCTTGGCAACGGTCAATTGGAGTACAAACACCAAACCATCTCCATAAACAGATAAGTTGGACGTACATTTAGAGGACCAGTACCAAATACCCAATCAAGTTTTGTGAGGACAGTTCTATGTCATGCAAACAAAACTTGGTATAAAAAAATCAAAGCCCGGATATGAAGCGATTGTAAATGTGAAGTGAGAAACTTTTATTGTATTTTGAAGATTAATGG
>SZWC01000377.1:327782-357008 GCA_023375785.1 Penium margaritaceum
AGAGAGAGAGAGAGAGAGAGAGAGAGGCAGAGAGAGAGAGAGAGAGACAGAGAGAGAGAGAGAAATAGAGGGAGAGAGAGAGAGAGATAGAGATAGAGAGAGGGATGTGGAGAGAGAGATGGAGAGAGGGAGAGAGATAGAGAGAGGTATAGAGGAAGAAATAGGGAGAGAGAATGAAAGAAAGAGAGAGAGAGAGAGAGAGAGAGAGAGAGAGGGACAGAGAGAGAGAGAGAAGGAGAGAGAGAGAGAGAGAGAGAGAGGGAGAGAGAGAGAGAGGGGGGGAGGGAGAGAGGAGTGAAGAGAGAGGGAAGAGTGAGTAGAGGGAGGTATTGAATGGTATGCAACTTTTCCACTCGCTAGCTGGCTGGTTGCACGAAAAGTCAAGGCATGCACTGCTCTATGGAGTACGTCCCCTTGTTCTGTTTTGAGATAGGACAGGAATGCACTGCCCATAATGGGTTTTTCCCCTGGAGATCATCATAGGAAACACAACATTGTGCCTTATTTGGGACAGGCGCCGGGGCTTATGGGTGGAGGGCTCAAATCCCACGGCGGTCGCATTTTTCTTTGTGGCACAAAATTGGACAAGAACCTTCTAGGAAGCTTACTAGAGCCTGGCTTGAGGATGAAACTTGGCGGTCTTAGGACACGCCAAGTAGGACTGTAGGCTGAGGTTGGTTACTATGGAGCCACTATGAGCAGAAGTATGAGCAATGCTCTGGAAGTATAGAAGCCTGAGCCCTACATGCATCCATTTACTGAACTTGCCTTTGAGACTCCTCACAGTTTCCAACCAAGGGTAGACACTAAAGACCTTCTTGCGGACTTTGTGAGGTTGCAAACCAAATGAACCTCAAGTGTAGATCCATCGTTCAAGGGTGACGTGTTATCTTGGTTGAAATACCAAGAGCTGTTGACGGCCTCTCTTGTGGGGACCCGTTTTCTAGACCGTTGCTATCTGGCGTCTTGACAAAGGGTTATGGGCCCACAATTCTGGTTCCAAGGCACGCTTCCAAGACCGTCTCACGTGTGGTCTTGCAGGGCGCACAGGAAAAAGAGGTACACAAAGATCGGACACCTCCAATCTGCTCCATTGGCTCCATAGGCTTCTTCAAGTAGGGTGCGCTCTGTCCGTGTTGGACAAGACCCTCGAGCTCCAACGGGATAAAGCTCTACCCCTTTAGAAGGTGGTACGACTCCAAGTCTATTTTTCTCACGACGGCACCATCGCCTTAGGCGATCATCGCCAAGAGGGGCATGCAACAGAGTTAATTACACCTTTGAGAACGGTTGCAGTCAGCAGCCTCATCAGCCTCACAGGCCTCAACAAAGCAAAGTAGCAGCAAAGCAAAGAAGACGAGCAACCGCAGGAAATGGCGGATCCGACTCAAGCCCGCCTTGAGGCGGGTATGTCAATACTCACGGGGACAGGTTTTCCCTTGTGGAAATGGCAGTTTGGGACTGTCATGAACGTGCATGGATACCTCGATATCCTTAAAGGGACCGAGACAACACCAGCCAATGCGACGGTGACCACGCATGCGGCTGACCTTGTTGCATGGACAACTAAGAACAACATGCCTCTCGACATACTTGTGACGTCCATCAACGAGACTCACCACTCCCACATCACAGGATGCACGTCGGCTGTCAAGGCCTACGTAAAACTCTCATGTGTGCATTAATAAAATGCCCAACCGACTCTTCATCTTCCAAAGGCTGATATCGATGACGGTGAGCGAAGGAGAATAGATGCCCACATTTTTGCAGTCGTTCAACAACGTGCTGCAAGAGGTCCAGCAAATAGAAAGGAATCTTGACTCCAACATGCATGCCATGATCTTTCTGATGGTGCTGCCGGGAAGCTAGGGGTCCTTGACCACTGAATTTGGCAGTTGGAAGTAGGCAGATCTGACATTTGAGGCCGTCGCCAAACATATCCGCAACGAGTCCATGCAACGCAATGGCAGTGAGGCAAACATGTCAGCCTATGTCTCTTGCTTTGGTGGACAAAGTGCAAGCTCTTGCTCCAGTCAAGGCAACAGCGGAAGTGGTGGCGCTGGAGGGAAAGGCAATGGTGGCGGGAAGAGTTCCAAGAAGCCCAGCAACCATCACAGCTATTGCAAAGCTGGGGACTGGGCTAGGGACTGCCGTAGTCCTAGGAAAGAAGGCGGGAACAAAGGTGGGAAGGAGAAGAAGGAGCCCACCAACGTGATGGCTGAAGGGTCGCCCATAAAGGGGGCAGCCCTCATTACGCCAGGGGCATTCGCTCTTGACTCGGGCACCAACCACCACTCATCAAACGAGAAGGGTGGATTTGTATCAATGGCCAAACCTGACATCCGCATCAAGTGTGCAAACGGCGGCGTCGTCTAGGGCATGGGCGAAGGGGACAAGGTGATCACGTTCAACGTGAATGGTGCAGAGAAGGCGGTCAACCTTTAAAAGGTGATGTACATGCCCTACTTTGTAGAAAACCTGCTGCTGATCTCACAAATTACCGACAACAACATGACAGCGGTGTTCACCAAGAAGGAAGCCATAGCCCTAAGAAACGAGGACATCAAAATTATGTACACCAAAGACGACCTCATGCTTTAAGTTCCAAGAGTCGACGGCCTCTATGGGCTTCAAACCAAAGTCACCAAGATGTTGGATGAGGGACTAGCATATGCCATCAAGACAGTGGCACCGAAGCCAAAGGATACACCACTGGCGACCGCGGTCGCCACATCAACCAAGGACAATGATGCTGAGCTGTGGCACCGGCGATTTGGCCACGTGGCCAGCAGCACCCTGCAGATGATGTTGGAGGAAGAGGTAGTCCATGGAATGGAAGGGTGCACCATGAAGCATGGAGAAGCGTGTACGTTGTGTGAACCATGCCTCCAAGCAAAGGCAAAGAAGAAGCCATTTGAGAGAGGATGTCAACAAGCAGAGAATGTCTTTGACCTGATCCATTGTGATGTGTGCGGGCCCTTTTGCACTCCTTCTAACGGAGGAAGCAATTGCTTCCTGACCTTCATCGACAAATAGAGCCACAAGTTGTGGATGTACTTCCTCAAAACAAAGGGAGAGGTCAAGGAGAAGCTCCTGGAATTTGTCGCCATGGTAGAGCGGAAAACGTCCAAAAAGGTGAAGACACTCCGAAGTGACAACGGGGGTGAGTACGAGGCATGCAAGCCTTGGCTCAAGCATCATGGCATCTGCCACGAGAAAACCACCCCTTACAACCCCCAAAGAAATGGCGTGGCCGAGAGGATGAATGAGACCCTACTCGGCATGGTACGAAGCATGCTCTTCAACGCCAAGCTCCCACCTCACTCTTTGGTTGAAGCTGCAACAACAGCCTACTACCTCTTGAACCTCACACCAGCAACCGCCTTATGGAAGCATGGAAAGGAGTAGGAAAAGCAGCTGCAGACCCCACAAAAACATGGACGAGAAAGAAACCCAACGCCTCTCATCTTTAGGTGCTCGTGTCAACAGCATGGGTGAAGATCCAGTCGGGAGAAGGTGGAGGCAAGCTGGATGCACGTTCCAAAAAGTGCGTCATGGTTGGGTACGACACGTCAAACAATGCCTGTCAGCTTTGGGACCAAGCAAGCTCGTGAGGAGCCGCGAAGTTGTGTTTGACGAACGCACCCTTGGAAAAGGAGAGCTGATGGACCCGATCCTTGCTCCCAAGGCAGGAGAGTGGGTAGTGTTGCTTGAGTATGGAGACCAAGCACCCAAAAAATGGCTTGCTTTGCCAACAGGTGGTGGAAATGGGAGAGTAGCTGCAGAGGATGACGTAGCAGCTGACATGGACGCCGATACTGAGGCATCCGGGGCTTCTGATTCTGACGTGGAGTCTGATGAATCTTCTGACAATGATGACAACGACGAAGACACACCACCACCTGTTGTAGCACCAGCAGCAAAGGAAGAAGTTGCACCAGCACCTCAACACAGTTTGCAACCCAAGAAAGTACCTTTGTGGTATGAGGATGATTTGACCGGCCTTAGCTGGTCGTGCATGGTTCAGGGGGAGCCATCCACAGTGGCGGAGGCGATGAATGGCCTAGTTGAGGCCAAGTGGAAAGAGGCAGTTGACAGCGAGCTCCCGTCCATTGCCGAGAACAGCACGTGGGTGCTGGTGGATAGACCCGACAAGGCCCACGTGGTGGGATTCAAGTGGGTCCTTTGAGTGAAGTAGATGGAAGACGGCAGCATCAACAAGTTCAAGGCAAGGGTAGTGGCTAAGGGGTTCTCTCAACGCCCAGGCTCTGAGTACGATGAGACATTCGCGCCCGTCGTGACATTTGCCTCCATCCGCTCTCTCCTAAGAACCTTTGGTCACGTATGGCCAGTACACTCAATCACCGTAGAACCTTTGGTCATATAGGAAAAAATAGTTTTCTATGGTGACTGAGTGCACTGGCCAGATGCATACATGTTTTTCTATGGTATCTGGCTAGTGCACTCAGTCACCATAGAGAACTATACAAAGAATGCACTCAGTGTGCTATTATGTCTCATCTGTCCAATAACACGTTGTCGTTTTGTCCTATGTGGCCAGGAAACTCTCTTTTAAGGAAGAACCCCAGTGCGTAGGGCTAGTGTATGTTGGAAGTGTGCTCACTCACCACATAAAATTACACTAAGAGGGCACTCAGTGCGCTGATTTGTCTCTTGTGTTCAAGCGCTCCTCGGGTTTTTTCCTAAATGGCCAAATAATTCTCCTCTTAAGAATTGCCCCAATGTGTGGGGCTAGTGCATGTGACAAGTGTGATCAGTCAAGATGCAAAAGCACACTAAGGGTGGACTCAATGCTCTAATTTCTCACATGTGTACAATCAAATCTTTTTTAGGTTGATGTAGGCCAATGTAAGCTCCTTTCTGCTACCAATTTGAAAGGTCCAGCTCTGTTTCTTACTCTGCAAGTCACTTATAACATAAAAAGAGAGGTATATACTCTAGAAATCCCAGGTTTGTTCCTAAACATGAACAGTCCTTCCAGATTGGGATCCAAGGGTTCCCTCCAAGGGCATAACTTGCCCTTGTTCCACATTCAATTTGTGCATGCCTAACATTGGATCTCATGAAGAAGAGGGTGCTATTGCAGATAAACTAGCTTATGTGCGCCTACAAAACAAAGAGGATGGGAGATTGCATTGAAGCTGATCTTTCAACTAGTTAATGTGGGCTCATAACCCTTTGTAGGCAACCAGCTAAACGTCAAGGCCACCACAATGCCGTCCACTCCCACAATGTAAGTGATGAGGAGATCTCACCCTCAAGATCATGGTTCCACACTTACCAGTTCTGAGGGTTCATGCCCTTGCATTTGTGTCAAACACAACTAGTTACTTTCACACGAGGAGCTAACTCTTCGGGCTTAGACCAAACAATGCCCCTTTGGTTTCCTCATTTCTTCAAAATCCATGTTAGAATATGAAAAGGAATGATGATAAAAAGCTAAGAGGCAAATGATGGGTACTTATAGTTTTATTGCCGGTTCCGGCCTCTGAATGTAGTGGCTCCCTAGAGGGACCACATTGGGGGCGAGATCCTAAATTGTGTCATTACTCCGACTACATGCCACAATCAATGACCACAATGTGGCAGTGTCCACTAGTTCGGACCTTGCCATCGCTGATACGATTCGCAAAACAATGATGTACCCTTTCTGGTCAGAAAGAAAGTTGTCATTCCAAGGTTCAACCCTGTGACATTTTGCCCACAGACATACTCCAAAGGCTTTTCCACTATGCCACAAAGAGTTATCCTCAGTATACCTAAACGGCTATATTTTCCAAATTTGATGAAGGGTAATATAAATGATCTGACTATGAATTCTCTATCTATATCAAAATTAGGGGACCAGTTCCTAGGGAGATACCACACATCCATTGTCTCTCCTTGCATTGTTCCAATGCACTTGACAGCCAAGTTGCCGCTTGAGCCCCCCCCCCCCCTCCCTCCTCCTTTTCCCACACTTTATTGAATGATTTTCATGGTGTGTGCTTCTTGTGGGAACAGTAAAACATACAACATTTTGGCAAAAAGAAGATCATATTGTACCAATAGCTACAGTAAAGTTTGAAGAAAACGGAATCTTCCAGAAAATGAGGCTTTGCAAAGTGAGGTTGAAATGTTTTTCTTAACTCAATGCTATACATCCAAAAACTTTCCCAATTGAGATTTTATCTCTTGTGGCATGTCCTCCTCCACGTCGTCTTCCACTTTCTATTGCTCAGCAAAGAAGCATCTACAATCTTGTCAAGCACGTCCCTTGACCTACACCATATGATGGATATGGGGTGCCAAAATGTAACCAAGATAGGTTTCTCAATAAAGCTCATCAGGCAACACAGATGCATTGAGGACGTCTTCTTGTTATGTAGCAATTTATGGAACTCAATTTGGAGTACGTTTGCGGAAGATATGGATTTTAAAGGTTTGATGGCAGTGTGTCTGGTTCAAGTGACGGCTCTTGCACTACCAGCACCAATGTCGGCCAGAATTATTGGGCAGGGAGGCTTGGAGCACCCTTCAAGGTAGAAAGGTGACAGGAAGACCTTGAGGGAGCTTCAAGGAAGGTCCCCATCAAGATGATTGGTTGTGCACATGGCAGGGATGGTAAATCTCGTGTGGGAGTGCAACTGCCGCCCATCCCGCAAGGCTAAAAGTGTGCTAGGATGTGAACTTTGACAGGGTGGCTCTTCCAGCTCCATGCGCCAAATGGAGCATACTTAAACTTGTTTGAAATCTGTGCTAATTCAATTTCTCATCCATGAGTCAGACCAGCCAACTCTCTAGAAAACTTCAAACGCTTCCGTATGTTTTTCTCTACACTCTGCAACTTGTCTCTCACATAGAAATTATCCTGCCTAGCGGTTCTTGGTGAGCCAGATCACATCCTTGGGGTTTGCCTAGTTTTCTATCAGTGTTATCAGAGCTAGAACAAGGCCTTGCCTCATCCTTGAGGCATTCCTTGCACACAGGTGTGTGAAAGAGGTTGTTCGTGGGCCAACGTTGCTGTCAACATCGGAACGTCCACTTCTGTGGTGGCCAGCGTCAACATCGCTAAGTTTGAAGGCAAGAACTTCTTCACCTGAAGCAACAACATGAATATTATGCTAATGGAGAAGGGAATCTGGAGTCATGTGAGTGAGGCTGACTCTGTTAGAACCTCCCTCTCTGCTGCCGAGCCCCGTATCCACTGCAAGAAGGGGGATCGCGCCCTTGCCACCATCTACCTCCACCTCGCTAAACGGCATCAACTCCTTGTCCACAACATCCTCACCCCAAAAGAGGCTTGCCACAAGCTTGATTCTACCTATGCTTCCAAGTCAATCCTTATGAACATGCAGCTGCATCATCTTTTTTACATGGTGCAGATGGATGATTCGGGCTCCATGATGGATTATCTCAACATGGTGAAAGCTTTGGCTGACCAGCTTGCTACGATTGAGGACCCTGTCAAAGAACGTGTTCTCATGCTGACCATCCTTTCTGGCCTTCCTAGCAGCTACAATCCTCTCATTGTTGCCCTGGACCTGCATGGAAACAAGCTCTTGCTTGATGACTAGGAGGAGAGCCTGTTGATCCAGCAGGAGAGCCTCGAGGGGGGAGAAGGAGGAAGCAAACTGGACTTAGCCCTCGTCACCAACATGAGTCACGAGGGTGGTGCTGCATCAACCAACAGTAGGAGAGGTGGAGGGAAGAAGAGGGCAAGTACCACTTCTGCAAGAAGCCAGGCCATTGGGAACGCGAATGTCAGAAGAAGAAGGCAGATCTTGCGACTGGGGTGGGAGCGGGAAAACATTCCCAAGCCTCCACCAACTATGCTAATTGGGAGATTAGATTTGTGAACGTCATCCAGCACCTGCACGTCTTCGCCAACACTGCCTTGTTGTGGATCATCGACTCAGGAGCCACTCGGCAAATGACCTGTCCCCGGGAGTGGTTTTTGTCTACACCGCTATTGAACCATGTTGAGTATACATGGATGACAGTCATATGCAGATGGCAGTGGGAGAGGGTGAGATTTTCTTCTGTGCTTCTGTCGTAGGGCAGCACGTGGAACGTTGTGTTCATGTTCCAGGGCTGGAAGCTAACCTCCTCTTTGTTTCCTCTCTTATCTCCCCAGGCACCATCTCAGCGCGTGCGGGCCAAGTGGTTGCAAAGGCGGACAAGGAAAATCGCCTCTACCATCTTTTTGTGGCATCAGAGAAGGGAGTTGCCTCAGCAGCAGTTGCAAGAGTGGAGGACAACAACATGGGCCTGTGTCATCGCCAACTTGGACACTTTGGCTTTGGTTCAATCATCTCCATGCAGCCTACATCTGAAGGAGGTGAAGCAACCCGGTGCATCAGCCTAAAAGAGCTGCATCAAAGGGAAGCAAGCCCGCTCTCCATTCTCTAAGGAGCGGAAGGCTGTCGCTGAACTTCTCTCTCTTGTACACTCTTAAAAATGTGGTCCCATGCCATCACAGTCCTTTTCCAGCAAGCTGTACTTTCTAACGTTCATTGATGACAAGTCGTGAGAGACATGTGTGTTCTTTCCGGCCGGGAAAGATGAGTGTTTTGAAGAATTTAATGTATGGTTGGCTGCTGCACAGAATGAGAGTGGCAGGCGTCTAAAGGGTGCTTCACACCGATGGCGGAGTCGAGTACTTATCCAATGACTTTTGCAACTTCCTCAAGAATCGCGCGATCCGACACAAGGTGATGCCACCCGCAACGCCGCAGCTGAATTGTGTGGCTGAGTGTGTCAATCGCACCCTCATGGAGCGTGTCCGCAGCATGTTCAAAGATGCCGAGATCCCACCAACATTCTGGGCGGAGGCAGTCAACACCGTCGTGTACCTGAAAAGCCAAAACTTTCACGCGTCGTGCCACTGATGAAACAAGAGGAGGTGTGTGATGGCTACTAAGCTGACCACCTCTGGAAGAAAAGCCGCAAAACCAAAAAATCTCACAAAGGTTTTCACACCTTCTTCCTTTGTTGACTTGTGTCATGCACCCCAAACTAAATCAGGCATACACTTCACCTTCAAGAGCATTAATGCCTTAACATTCCATCTTAAGAAGAGCTCAAGTTGTCAATACGCAAGAGAGCATCAAGCAAGGGTTATTCCTTGTTATAGTTGTCTGTGCAGTCCTAGAACTCAAAAGCAGCCACATCATCAATACACATGCTCTGTGGGCTTGACACATCAGCATCCTAGTGTCAAGGTGACAGACCAACCAAGTAGCTTGCAAGAAGCTATGGACTTTCTTTCTTGGAAGCTTCCATAACAAAAAAGATGTGCATGGGGCCATGATCAAGCTCATGACCTCTCACTTGGCCAAATCAACAAAATGGCTATGTTAACCACTCACCCAGATGGTGTACTCACAGGTCATATCCCACATGAGATAGAGCATAGTTTAGTCACACCACAACAGATCCAAGGGTCATACCTCCACAAGGGGCAGAGAAGTCCTGATCCATCCTACACCACTGAACAAGGGGCAAAAATATTCAACAAATCTCACCCTTGCACCTCGCGTCAGTGAGTATCATTATTCTTCATCACTTGTGTTGACCATGCCGATACCTTTCCTGCCCATCTGGTGAAGATCCTTGTCCAATGGCTTCGTAAGCATGTCATCCCAGTTCAGCTTGGTACCGACGTACTCGAGCTGCACCGATTGCTTGTCGACCAAGTCCCGAGTATGCTGGTAACGGATCTCGATGTGCTCTGTACACCTGGACAGGACGAGGTTCTTGGACATATCAATCACACTTATGTTGTCAACCTTCATGATCGTGGTTTTTGCCTGTGGTGCCTTCATCTCATATAGCAAGCTTTGTAGCCACTGCATCTCCTTAAACACGTCAGCCAAGGCAATATACTCAGCTTTAGCTGTTAGTAGAGAGACATATTCCTGCTCGCAACTTGCCCAACTGTCTGCACCTCCATTCAACATACACATGAAGCCGGAGGTAGATTTTCTTTCATCAATCAGCATCAATGTAGCACATGAGACGGAGTGATACGGATCCAATGATGCCTCCAAACTGAAGCCCCACGTGCCGTGTCCCCTGAAGGTAGCGCATGATGTGCTTCACAGCTTGCCAGTGAAGTGGAACAAGATTGGCCACAAATCAGCTCACCTGCCCAACAGTATGGGCTATATCTGTTGGGTGGCGACCATTGTATACATCAAACTGCCAACTGCAGACTGATATGGGATACCCAGCATGTCAGTTTTCTCCGCTTCGTTGGATGGGGACATGGAGGAAGAGAGCTTGCACTCTAAGCTCATGGGTGTGCTGGCAGCCTTGCAATCTGCCATGTTGTATCGTTTGAGAATGGATTCAATGTACTTTGTCTGGTTCTTGCTGACGTTACCTGCTTCTCTTTCACACTTGATGGAAGTTCCAATATAGAAGTCAAGAGGACCCATGTCCTTCATCTTGAACCTGCTACTCAGCTGCCCCTTGAGATCGTCAAGCATTTGCATTGAAGAATGGCATAGAATCAGGTCATCAACATACAAGGCGACCAACATAGTCCATTTTTTGTTCTCATGCACGTACATGCTAGGGTTTTCGTTGCAGTGCATGAAGGACTCCTTGGCCATGAATCTATCCATCTCCTGGTACGAAAGTCTTGGCGTTTATTTTAGGCCATAAAGCGCCTTCACCAATCTGCATGCCTTGCCCTTGGGAGCATCAACCCCCTCCGGAACCTCCATCAGTACTTCCTTGTCAGTTTTGCCATAAGGAAAGGTTGTCTTGACAGCCATCTGGTGGACCTCCATGGTCTTGACAGCAGCAATGGTGAGCATTGACCGGATGGATTCAAATGTCACAACAGGAGCAAAGGTCGCATCGTACAGTGCGCCAAGCCGTTGAGAGAACCCCTTTGCTACCACCCGTGCCTTGTACTTGTCTATCTTGCCACCCTGTTTCCTTTTTACTTTCAGCACCCACTTCAATCCCACAACATGAGCACCGGCAGGTCTGTCCACCAGCACCCATGTCCCATTCTCCTCAATGGAGCTAAATTCATTGCAAATTGCTTCACCCCACTTAGCTTTTTCAGGCCGCGTGAGTGCCTCTGCGACAGAAGTGGCTCCTCTTGAACCAGGAATGAATACTTGAAGCCTGTCCATTCACCCCTGTCCGGGTTGTAATGCTGCCGAGGAACTTTGAGACATGAACTACTTCTAAGACCTGCTGGCTGTTGCTGTTGATGTAGAGGCTGGAGGTCTGTTTTTTCGTTGATTATGGGAGAGGCATCCTCCTCACGGTCTAGAGGATCAGATACGTAGGACTCAGAGTCTGATTCCTCTGATTCATCTTCATTAGCTTCTCTCCTCATTGTAGTACCTAGCCCATGCCATTGTGATGGTGCTTTATCTCCCTCCTCGAGAAGTGTGAGCCACTCTCCCTGTTTTGGAGTGTTCTTGAGTTTGAGAAGCTCTCCCATACTCACAGAAATTTTGTGAAAATCCACATCTTTGCAGTGGATGACCTTCTTAGCATCTTGGTCCCACATTCTTTAAGATGTGTGTTCGGTGTCATAGCCAATGAAAAAACACTTTTGTGCTCTTGCATCAAGCCTTCCAGGGCCCTCACCCGCCTGGACCTTGGCAAAGCCGGTGCAGCCAAAGACCTTGCGATGGGAGGCGTCCGGCTTCCTGCCTGACCATGCTTCTTGAGGCGTCTTCAACTGCTACGTCTGCTTCTTCTTGCCTCTCCTTTGCAGAGCTGCTACAGGTGTGAGGTTCACAAGATAGATAGCCGTGCATGTTGTTTCAGCCCAGAACCTAGGAGGCGGCTTGGCGTCAAAGAGCATGCACCTTGTCATGCCCATGAGGGTCTGGTTCATCCTCTCTACTACGTCGTTGCTTTGAGGTGAGTAGGGAGTAGTTTTCTGGTGTTCAATACCCTGTGTATTGAGCCACTCCCTGTAGGATTTGTACTCTCCCCCAGTGTCCATCCTGAATGCCTTCACCTTCTTTCTAGTCTGACGCTCAACCATAGCGACAAAGGCTTGTAGATTCTCCTTCACCTCAATTGTCTTTTTGAGAATGTATATCCCGGCCTTACGCCTGCTGTCGTTGATGCATGTGAGGAGATATCTGCTACCTCCATAGGACAGTATGCAAAAGGGACCACACATGTCAGAGTGGATGAGGTCATACCATTGTGCTTGAAGGGCTTCTTCTTTGCCTTGCCTTGAAGGCATGGCTCATACAAGATCCCGGTTCCCTCTACCTCATCACCTAGCTCCATCCCACGCACTAGCTCCTGCTTTCCCATGAGAACCAATGTGTGATGAGCCACGTACCCAAAGCACCTGTACCACAGGTTCTTGGAGGATGTGCACTGGCTAGAATGAACAGCCTCGGTGGCTGTACTTGCTTGCTCTTTTGTTGCCGAATCTTTCGCTACCACTGCTTCCGCTACTCCAACATGACCCTCATCATAAAAATCAGTATCGCTGCCCTCCTCATCATCAATGTCTGCCAAAGATTCAGCCGTTGATGTAGTCATTTTGGCCTGCAAGACGAAGAGTCCATCAATGCGAGGAACCTGTGCATCAAAACTCTTAGCAGAGTTGGAATGTTGATGTGCTTGGTAGGGGCTATCAGTGCTCCCTTCTCTGTGAAGAAAACAATCATGCTATGGTCAACTATCTTACAGACTGAAAGCATGTTGGCTGTGAAGGAGGGAAAGTAGACTACCCCCTCTAGCTTGAGGTTGGAGTCCGCACCGTTGACACCCATTGTGACCAGCTTGTCACCAATCCCCTCTCCTGCCTCAACCTTGCCGTTGGCAACTCTGAAGTCCTTGTTGCATGGAGCAAGAGAGATGAAGTCTCTCATCTCATAAGTGGTGTCCTCGTTTGTGCCCAAGTCAAGGTCGCAAGCTCCTGGCCTTAGTATCTTCCTCCCTTTGTTGGAGGCACACTTAGCCATCAAGCTTGTGGGTTCTTTCCCACCATTTCCCCTTCACCATTTATCCTCGTTTCCTCCCTCCTTCTTAGGTAATCAGCACTCCTGAGCCTAGTGTCCAGCCTTACCATAGTTGTGGAAGTTTTCTTGGCACTTTGCACCCCTTCCAATGTTGCCAGTGGTGTTGTTTCCCTTGTACCAAGAGGAGAAGGTATTGTGAAAGGTGCCACTGCTCTGTGAGGCAAAGGCAGCCATGTTTGCTTCATTGTTGTTGCGACGCATGGCTTCATTGCGCACATGCTCTGAGACACTGGTGTAGGATACTTGCTCTGTCACAAAACGGCCCCGGGATGGAGGCAGTTCCAACGTGGCCACACGGGTCTACTTGGTACGTTCACGGCTTCTTTTGTGCGAGTTCTGAGTCTAAGCGTGAGCTTTCTAGTCGCCTCACGCTATGTTTCTGGGAGTTGAAGGTATTTGTGAGACAGTCACTTTTGCGAAGGGAATAACGCGATTTTGAATTAGTTTTTTAACATGGACATGATATGAACACTTGTAGGGCTAGTCATGTACTCTCCAAGGCACCACACCGTGTGCAATTCAGATCACCGTAGCTCCCGCTACATCAGCCAAAGCGCAGTACCCCAAATTAGCCGCTCAGTCGGTGGCGCGCACCAGGTCGCCCGCCGAGGCGCTTTCACACATAAAGGACCCATCAAAATGCCATTCCGGAGGCGCAGATGTCCCTATGCGTAGTGGCAGCGCCCCTCGTGCCTTTGGGGTCTGTTTCGATTAGTTAATCATCGATTTTGGTGATGGGGATTGATGTGGGTCGAAACCTGTTCGCGAACCTCGAGTCGGAATTTTGACGGTCCCCGAGTAACAAACTGTACTACTGAGTTTCGGACTCCGGGCCAGGATTTTGGCTAAGTTCCTCAGTAACAAACTGCACTCCTGAAATCCGGCAGATCATCCACCGGACGCCTCGGCAGATCTTCCGGAGCAAAATCCCCCGATGGCATTTTGTTACTCGTTCCGGTCAATTATTCACCGGAAGTCGAACCGCGTGCGGCTCCCAGAACCGCCGCGCACACCCCAACTTTGGAAGCCCATATCGCCCTCGTTACTTGTTTGATTCCGGTGAAACAACTTCCACCGAATTCAAAAACTTGTCAAATACTAAAGGCAATTCTCCATTTTAGTATCCGAGCAATTCTTGAGTCGCCAGATCCGTCGACGAGCATTTTCCTCTCTCTGGCGGCTTGTCGACGCCTCCCGGCGCCGCACTTGGGCATGCAGAGGGGCGAATCTCTAGCATTCTCCCCCTAGCACCTGCCATGCCCGCTGCTCCTTCCTGCTCTCACTCATCTTCCGCTGCGCCCTCCAGCCCATCATAGCTGGTCATCCCAAATCCGGCCACGCTCAATGCGTGCAGGTCAACAGGTTGCGCTTTGGTTAAGCAATCCCTAAGCATGTTGTGCGTGGTGGAGTGCTGCAGTACCACCTGCCCCTTTTCAACCATGTCCCGTGCGTCGTGGTACCACACGTCGATGTGCTTCATCCTCCGGTGCTGCGTCGGGTTATTGGTCAGCGAGATTGAGCCGGTGTTGCCCTCTTGCACCACCGTAGGCTCCTGCTCTGGCACGCCCAGCTACCCCATCAACCTGCGGATCCACACCGCCTCCTTGACCACCTCGGCCAGCGCGATGTACTCTGCTTCCACTGTGGAGGTGGCGACGCAGTCTTGCTTTGTGTTGCACCACGAGACCGCTGCACCAGCGAGGAAGAACATGTAGCCGGATGTGGACTTCCGCTTGTCCACATCGCCAGCCTAGTCTGTGTCCGTGTAGCAGACCACACGCAAGGGGCCCGCCCGCCCCTTGCCGTCGAACCTCAAGCGCGCATGCCGCGTCGCCTGCAGGTAGCGGAGGATGCGCTTGACCGCCTGCCAGTGTAGTGGCCCTGGATCGGCCACGTACCTGCTCACTTGGCCCACCCCGTAGGCCAAGTCTGGTCAATTCGCCACCATGGCGTACATGAGGCTGCCCACCGCCGATTGTTAGGGCACCCCTGCCATATCCTCCCACTCTTCTTTTGTTTGCGATGCCATTGCCGCGCTCAGTTCACAGGTTGTGGAGAACGGACTGCCAACTGGTTTGCAGTCCTCCATGCCGTACCGCTTCAACACGTCGGCCACGTATTTGGCCTGCCCCAGCTCAAGCGTGCACGCCCTCCGGTTCCGCGTAATGCTCACCCCGAGGTAGTACTCTAGCTCCCCCGTGTCCGACATCAGGAATCTGCTGCTCAGCTGCTCTTTCAGCCGCTGTAGGCTTGGCAGAACCGTCGAGCACAATATCAGGTTCTCCACAGAGAGTGCGACGATCTGATGGAGCTGTTTTTCGCGCCGCACGTACACGCTATGAGTCGCCTCACAGCACTTGAAGCCGAGTTGTGCCATGAAGCTGTCCATCTATTGGTACCAGCATCTGCGTGATTGTTTTAGCTCGTACAAGGACTTCCGCAGCTTACACACCTTGCCCTCCGGCACCTACACCCCCTTTGGTACCTCCATGTAGATCTCTTTGTCTATGATGCCGTTGAGGAAGGCCGTCTTTACGTCCATTTGGTGGAGCTCCATGTCCTTCACGGCCGCCACCGCAAGGATCGCCCGGATGCTTGTGAACTTAGCAACGGGAGCAAACGTCTCATCATAGTGCTCGCCCTTACCCTGTGCGTATCCCTTCGCCACCAGCCGTGCCTTGTATTTGTCAACCACACCTTCCTTTGATAACTTGGTCTTAAAGACCCACTTTGAGCCGATGACCTCGGCATCTTTTGGCCTGTCAACAAGCTCCCACGTATCATTTTCCGTGATGGACGCCAGCTCCGATTTGATGGCTGCGTCCCATTGATCCCCTTTGAGCTGTGCAAGCGCCTCTTGTATAGTAGTCGGCTCCGTTGATGCAGCCTGCATGCACCGCGTCATGCCAACCCAAAAACCTTTGCTTGCGTCAAAATGCTTCCTTGCTTTTCGCTGCCTCCCGCTGCGGCGCGCTAGTTTTGGTGGCGCATCCTCGCACTGCTGCGATCCCTCCAACTCAGCACGCTCCGGTGAATCATTGACCGGATGGCTCCCCAAGGATCTCTCTTGCTCTGGCGAGACATCGCCCGAAAAACCGGCGCGCTTGGTGGATTTTCCATCCACGCCCGATGCATACTCTGCCGGGAGTGCGCGCCTTGGCATCCTAGGTGCCTCATCCGCCATATCCTTCCGGTGGATCTCCTCATCAGCTTGATCATCATCGGAGTCCTCCACGTCGGCTGCCACCACCGGTGCACCTTCGCGCTCTGATGGCGCATCCTCAACTTCGTCGTCCACCGGCTCCTTCTCATAGTCAAGGAGCTGGAACCACTCCTCCGTCTCTGGAGAGTCTACCA
The DNA here is from genome assembly GCA_023375785.1 of Penium margaritaceum. Taxonomy (NCBI): domain Eukaryota; kingdom Viridiplantae; phylum Streptophyta; class Zygnematophyceae; order Desmidiales; family Peniaceae; genus Penium; species Penium margaritaceum. The sequence goes on from SZWC01000377.1 coordinate 344,162, forward strand.
CGCCCTTGTCGTTGCTGTTGATGTAGCATTGCTGCTCGTCAAACTCGACGTCTTGGCTACGGATTACCTCCTCCTTGCGCATGTCATAGAGCCGGTACGCCTTATGCACGCTCTCATAGCCAAGGAAGAGATACAAATTTGCCAGCGGCTCCAGCTTGCTGCCACGCATCTACGCAGCCTGCACCACTGCGTGTGCCTTGCACCTGAACACTTTCAGGTGTGCGACACTTGGCTTGCGCCCGCTCCAAACCTCTTGCAGCGTCTTCCAGCCGCTCCTCCATTTCAGCACCGCTGTGGGAGTGAGGTTGATGGTGTAGCTCGTCGTACGCATAGCTTCCGCCCAGAAGCTTCGCGACAATTCCGCATCCACCAACATGGTCCGTACCATGTTCAGCAGCGTCTGGTTCACCCGCTCCACCACGCCATTTGACTGAGGAAAATACGGTGTAATTTGTTGCCATTTTATGCCCTGTTGCTTCATCCACCCGCTATAGCCCACGTACTCTCCGCCATTGTCACTATGTAGCGCTCTGACCTTCCGGTCAATCTGCCTCTCCATTGCGGCGACATACTCCTTCAGCCGGTCCAGGACCTTGCCTTTCCGCTTCATGAAGTACACGTAGAGTTTTCTGCTGTAGTCATCAATGAAGGTGACATAGTAACGTGCGCCGCTCTTTGACGCCGTCTTGAATGGTCCGCACATGTCGCTGTGCACTACCTCCAGCAGGTCCGAGGCGCGATTCACGTTCCCCTTGAGTGGTTTGCACCGCGCCTTGCCCAAAATGCAAGGCTCACAATTTGTGTGCACTGCTGCATTTGTCACCTCTTCCGCGCCATTGATGATGAGGCCGCGTACCAGCTCGCGCGTTGCCATCTCCTTCACGACTGCGGGTGAGGAATTCCCCAATCATCGGTGCCAGAACTCCAGTTTGCAGAATCTGTTGCCGCGGGGATCACCTTGGTCTCCACGATGTAGAGGCCTCCCTCGCGCTTAGCCTCCAGCACAGGCTCGCCGCCACCGTCCTTTCGCACAACTGCCCCTGTTCTCCTGAAGAGCACCTCGTTCCTCTTGTCAGTCAGGCGGCTGACACTTAGAATGTCAGCCAAGTCGGGTATGTGCTGCACGTCCTTGATGATGCACTGCACCCGCTTTCCGCCAACCACCACCTCCACGTCCACTTCTCCTTGGCCAACCGCCGGCTCGACCTTGTCGTTCGCGACCACCATGGACTTGCTGGACTTGGTATAGTTGATGAACCCGACCTTCTCAACCTTGGTGTGCTCCTCCGCTCCGGAGTCAAGGCATCTCCGGTTGGCTTTCTTGAGGTAGTGGTTTTGAGTGCCATTGAGGAGCGCCTTCTTGCCTTTGGCATCTTTTCCACCAGCCTTTGCCTCATTGGTGCACTCACGGGCCCAGTGGCCCTCCTTTCCGCAATTTCGGCACGCACCCTTCTTGGCACCCTTCTTGACGCCACTATGTCCGCCACCTCCCTTGGCCCCGCTTCTGCCACAACGCCTTTTGGTGACGAGGGCCGATGACAACGACGAGGACTCCCCGCAGCTCCGTCGCTGTGCCTCGTTGCGGATGTACTCTACGACTGCGCCATAGGTGAGCTTGTCCTCTGCCCATCCTCCCAAGACTGTGATGAGAGGGCTCCAATTGTCTGGAAGGGCCATGAGGAGGGCCACCGCCTACAGCTGCGTGTTGATCTTCCACCCCACATCGTTGCACTGTGAGGCAAGCGACTCGATCTGCTGCATGGCGGTAATGACATCATCTCCCTCCTCATTCCTCACTATCAGGAGTCGCTTCATTGCAAAGATTTTGTTCGCCAGCAACTTGGATTGATGGATGGCACAGAGTTTTTGCCAAGCTTTGGTTGTCAGCTTGCAGCCCTGGAAGTAGCCCCACTGCGAATCGGCCGTCCCAGATACCAGTAGCATGAACGCCTCCGTGTTTTTCTTTGCAAAGGCCTCGTTTTGCGCTTCCGTCACCGTCACTTTGTTGAGGACTTCCGTTCCCTTCATGACCTCCAGCAGCCCCTTATGCGCGAGGTGCAGCTCGAAGTGCCACCTCCATAGCCCATAGCCAAGGCCACCTGCATGCTTCTGGATGGGCTGCGCCTCCTTCAGCGCCATCTGCGCAGTCTTCAACTTCAAGACCTCAGACCTTGACGGCGATGTCGTCGCTGACGCCAATCCCGTCTGCCGCCAAAGTCGTGAGCGATTTGTCGACCGGTCACGTTCGTGGGCCCATAACCCTTTCTCTGAAAACAGCCCCTGGGTGGAGGCAGTTCCAACGTCGCCCGAGGGTTCTACTTCGTGCGTTCACGGCTTTTTTTGTGCGGGTTCTGAGTCTAAGCGTGAGCTTCCTGGTCGCCTCACGCTATGTTTCTGCGAGTTGAAGGCATTTGTGAGACAGTCACTTTTGCGAAGAGAATAACACAATTCTGCATTTGTTTTTCAACATGGAAATGATCTCAACATTTGTAGGGCTAGTCATGAGCTCTCCAAGGCACCAAACCGTGCGCAATTCGGATCACCGTAGCTCCCGCTACGTCAGCCAAAGCGCAGCACCCCAAATCAGCCGCTCAGTCGGTGACGCGCACCACGTCGCCCGCCGAGGCGCCTTCACACATCAAGGACCCATCAAAACACCATTCCGGAGGCTCAGATGCCCCTATGCATAGTGGCGGTGCCCCTCGTGCCTTTAGGGTCTGTTTCAATGAGTTAATCATCGAGTTTGGTGATGGAGATTGATGTGGGTCGAAACCTGTTCGCGGACCTCCAGTCGGGACTAAATCCCCAAGTAACAAACTGTACAACTGAGCTTCGGACTCCGAGCCAGGATTTTGGCCAAGTCCCTCAGTAACAAACTGCACTCTTGAAATCCGGCACATCATCCACCGGACGCCTCGGCAGATCTTCTGGAGAAAAATCCCCAGATGGCATTTTGTTACTCGTTCCGGTCAATTTTTCACCGGAAGTCAAACCGCGGGCGGCTCCCAGAACTGCCGCGCACACCCCAACTTTGGAAGTCCATATTGCCCTCCTTACTTGATCGACTCCAGTGAAACAACTTCCACCATATTCAGCAACTCGTCAACTTTTAGGGGCAATCCTTCGTTTTAGGATCCGAGCAATCCTCAAGTCACCAGATCCAACGACGAGGAGGGTTCTCTCTCCGGCGGCTCGTCGGCGCCTCCCGACGCTGCACTTGGGCATGCAGAGGGGCAAATCTCCAACATGCTCTTTAGTCCATCCTCCAAGCGCTGCGATCATGGGACCCCAGATCTCCAGCACCGTTATCAGAAAGATCATGGCCTGCATATCGGATTTCATGTTCCACCCCATGCCGATGGTTTGTTACAAGAGTGTCTCAAACTTTCGCATACAGGCGGAGACATACTCCCCTTCACCAAGCCTCATGTCGATTTGGTTATGTAGAATGAAGAGACAGTTGGAAAATGAGGAGGAATAAAACACCTTGCCTAGTTTGGCGTATGCCGCAGCTGCCACTCTATAGCCGCTGATGTGTGAAAGGAGTGAGGGTTGTATGGAGGACACAAGAACGGCAAGAGCCTTCTTTTCTAGCTTAATCCATGCCATGAGGTCAGCACCCTCCTCTTTTGGTGCTGAGATTGTTCCTTAAAAGAATCGTAGCAAGTCCCTATCGTCCATGATGATCTCAAACTGCCACTTCCAAAGCGCAAACCCCTGTGCATTGAACTTGAGGGTGGGAGAATGGTTCCCTGGTTTCCCAATCCCTACCATCCTTACAACTACAACTGTTATAGCTGTTGCACCTCTTTTTTATGTTGACGCACATGTTTATTCAGTCGTTTCTTGTTGTTGGTGAAAAGAAGCATCTGCTTGCCCTGTTCATGTTGGCTGATGTGAGCAGGTATAGGCTGATGTCAGCTCCTAAGGCGGAAAGGTGCAGATGTGTTGCAATCTCCTCCGGTTGATGATTTACCTGCAGACAGCGAGGTTGAATGATAGCGAAGACGCTCTCACTACTTGTGACTTTAGTGGTTGCGTGCATGAAACTTCTCTAACTAGAGGAGTGGGCCCATAACCCTTTGTTAGCTACTGAGCTAAACACCTCTGGTAGAGAAGCACTAAAACCGAAAACACTCAACGGTTTTTACACCTTCTTCCTTTGTTGACATGTGTTATGCACTCCAAACTAAATCATGCATACACTTCACCTTCAAGAGTGCTAATGCCTTAGCATTACATCTCAAGAAGAGCTCAAATCGTCAATACGCAAGAGAGCATCAAGCAAGGCTTAATTGATCAGCATGCAAGACAAGTCATTTTATAGCTTTTGTGCAGTCCTAGAACTCAAAAGCTCATTCCTCGGGAGTGGCCAGACCCAGCCACATCAACAATAGACTTGCGATGTGGGCTTGAAACATCAGCATCCTAGTGTCAAGGTGACAGACAAACCATGTTGCTTCCAAAAACCTATGGACTTCGTTTCTTGGAAGCTTCCATAACAAAAAAGACGTGCATGGGGCCATGATCAAACTCATGACCTCTCACTGGGAAAAATCAACAAAATGGCTAGGTTAACCACTCACCCACATGGTGTACTCATAGGTCAGATCTCACATGAGACAGAGCATAGTTGAGTCACACCACAATAGGTCGAGGGTTCATACCTTCACAAGGGACAGAGCATTCTTGATCCGTCCTACAACACGGAACAAGGGGCAAAGACATTCAATAACATGGACGGGACGCAAGCCTACCATCAGAGTACGCACGTAAAGGTATTTGGGTATGGCGCATTTGTCCATGTGTCTGCCGCTAACTGCATCAAGCTAGATGCCAAGGGTGTGAAGGTTACCTTCGGCAAGATTGTCCGCAGTCATGATGTGGTACTCAAGGAGGACGTGAAGGACAGGACATGGAGCCTTATGGAAGCAATCACGGTTGCACCGGCTCTTGAGCGAGTGGGAGCCAAAGAGCCTGCAGCTGAAGAGGAGCGTGCGGAAAGCAGTGGTGATAGGGTAGAAGAGGGAGCTGAGGAGGCAAAGTTTCCAGCAACCGAAGGAGAGATGGAGGAGTAGCCGAGTAAGCAGCAACAGCTGGTACAGAGGTCTACACGCCTCAACCATGCTGCACATGGTCATGTGGAGTAGCTTTGGCAATCCGATTGCCTCGCAAGAGAACACAAGGCCACTAGAGGAGCTGCTGAACCTGTGCAGGCTTTCACCTTCACAGACGTCTTCTGACCTCGAGCTCCTCTTCCTCACGATCTCCAACGACCCAACGACATTGAGTGAAGCCATGGGCTGTGTTGATGGAATAGATTGGCGTGTCGCAGCAGAAGAGGAGTACAAGGCACTCATGAAGAACAAGACCTGGGCTCTCGAGAAAGCTCCACATGGCAGCCGGGTGGTCGGCTGCAGGTGGATCTTCCAGCGCAAGCGCGGTGCTGATGATAAGGTGCTCAGGTACAAAACAAGACTGGTTACGAAGGGGTTTGGGAAGAATGAGGGTGTGGATTACAACAAGACATAAAAACCCATCGTAAGGTTTTCCTCCATCCATGCAATCCTTGCTCTTGCCGCTTCCATGGAGTGAGAGGTGTACCAGATGGATGTGACTTGTGCATTTCTGAATGGTGAACTTGAGGAGGATGTGTAAATGGAGCAGCCAAAGGGGTATGTGGTTGGAGGGAAGAAGGAGCATGTGTGCAAGCTTGTGAAGGCACTCTACACCCTGAAGCAAGTGCCGCATGCATGGTACCACAAGATTGATGAGCAGCTGGCTAGCCTTGGTTTTGTGCGCAGCAAGGCAGATCATGCGGTCTATGGACGCACACAAGACGAAAGCAAGGTCATCATCCTGCTCTATGTTAATGACTTGCTTATTGCCTCTGACTCAAAGTCTTTCCTTGAAGTTTCTAAGCAGTCCATTGCAGCCAATGTTGACATGAAGGACATGGGAGACCTGAACTTCTACCTGGGTCTCGATGTGAAGCGTGATCGGCAGGAGCAGACCTTGGAGCTGTCGCAAAGCACTTATGTGAACGAAATCATCAAGCGCTTCAACATGGAACGTGCACGGAAGGTGGTGACACCGCTGGAAGTGGGAACGAAGCTAAGCATCATGCAGGCTCCTCACGGCAAGCAACATAGCAATAGCATGAAGGCGGTACCATACCAAGAAACAGTCAGGAGCCTCATGTATGCAACCGTCGGCACGCGCCTCGAAATCAGCCAAACAGTGGGAGTAGTGAGCAAGTTATGTGCTGACCCAGGTGTTCCACAGGGGGATGTGGTCAAGCGTGTGCTGTGCTACCTCGACAGCAGCAGCAGCCTTAGCCTCACCTTGAACGGAAACAACAGCCCCATCCTTATTGGCTACAGCGATTCAATTTGGGGCGGAGATCTGGACACAAGGAGATCGACTGGTGGTTTGCGTTTTTGCTTGGAGCAGCAATCAGCTGGAGGAGCAAGAAGCAGGAGTAAATTGCAGTCTCCTCCACTAAGGCAGAGTACATGGCTTTGAGCAAAGCAGCAAAGGAAGCAGTGTGGCTGCGTGAGCTGCTGGCAAGTCTTGGGTAGCAGTAGACAACTGCAACAACCATCTACTGCGATAACATGAGGGGCATCACGCTCACGAAGGATGCAGAGTTCCATGCCCACACCAAGCACATTGACGTGTGCTACCACTTTGTCCACGAGCTCATGTAAAGGAGATGGTGCACATCGAGTGCTACCCCTCAATAATGATGCTGGCAGAGTTCCTGAAGAAGCCGTAAACAGCACATTGCTTTGAGCAGCTGAGGGCACCATGTGGAGTTGTGTGATTTTATTCTCGCAAAGTAGGATAATGATGGATATAGGGTGCCAAAAAGTGACTAAGATGGGTTGCTTGATGAAACTCATCAGGCACCAAAGATGCATAGAGGATGAATTCTTGGTTCTGTAGCAATTTATAGAACTTAGTTTGGAGTCCGTTTGAGGGAGATATGGATTTCCAAGGTTTGGTGGCAGTGAGTCCAGTTCAAGTTACGGCTAGAATTACTTAGCACGGAGGCTTGGAGCGGCGTTCAAGCTAGAAAGATGGCAGGAGTACCTTGAGGGAGCTCGAAGGAAGGTCCCCATCAAGAATATTGGTTGTGCACATGGCAGGGATGGTAATTCTCTTATGTGAGAGTGTGACTGCCGCTCATTCCGCTAGGCTAGAAGTGTTCTAGGAGCTGAACATTCACAGGGTGGTTTTTCCAGCTCCATGTACCAAATAGATTGTTAGAAAGCTTTGCTTATGTAATCTCTCATCCACGAGTCAAACCACCATTAGTGCTCTCTAGACAACTTCAAATGCTTCCGTATGTTTGTTTCTACAACCTACAAATTGTCTCTCAAATGTAAATGATCCTGCCTAGTAGCTCTTGGTGAGCCTGATCACCTCCCAAGGGGCTACCTAAGTTTCTATCATTGCAAATAAGCTTGCATGGACGTTAATCAGGGTCAGAGACAATTCCCTACTCAGAATTAGCACAAAGCGACGGTTGTTCCTTTCTAAGGACCGGGCGCTTTAATCCAAAGAACATCAGAACCTTGCTTTTGCAAAGCCAAGGATCGCCTAGCACCACATCGAACGGGTCAGAAATGTTGAGTACCTTTGATGTGAAACTTGGTGTCTACCCTTGAATGCAAGTTCTTGCTTTAAATGTACCAATCACAGGTACCGTATAGTTTTCACCAATGACAACTGAGCCATTTGATGGCTTCTACCTCCAGCCCAATTTTCGTGTCAAGCCAGGACTAACAAATGATTCTGTTGGCTCTAGTGGGTGTGGAGGCACCCTCAAGGATGCCTAGATCTCAATGGTTGACACTACTAAGGTTTGGGCAGCCAATGGACACCAATGGTGAAGAGTGTGGAGCACAAGGATCACGGATGTGAGTGGGCAGAACACGTCGCATTCAGTAGATCTGAATTGAAACACGTTTGTGTCACATAGCATAGTGAGATTACATCAGATTCTCATAGCCTGTGACCTTAGCTTTCCAACGCATCCAAGCACGCCCAAATCGGAGCAGTAGAGCCCCTACTACGGCCATCGAAGTAACCGTCGGTGGAGCCAAGCCACCCACCATGCCCACGAATGAGAGTGACGTGAGGCGCTTCGACGGTGGCCTGTCGAAGCGCCCTTCCTGTCATCCCAATGTGGGGAGGGGCATGCCTTGGTCCAGGGGACCATCCACATTCATTCCTTCATGGCCCATGTGCCTTTGGAGCCCATTGGAGACGAACTAGGATCACTGGCGGTGTATTATCCCGCTACCTATGGCGGGTACCAGATTCCTCACGCCCAACACCCGATTTTCCGGCTAGGCTAACTTTCTGAATACACACTCAAATCAAGCGATTCAAAGCTCGATCCTGCATGGAAAACTCCAAGGAATCCAAATCTAGAGTCAGATCAGATGTTCGACCACTCCTCAGTGGTCGAACCAGGGAGTATGATCAACGGTACTCCTGGCAAGGGGCACACCATGTCAACAATCTCCCCCTTGCACCGCAGCCTTGATGCCCTGTCCTTGGAACCTGTAGCATTTTTAAACCTCACAGCACAGTCTGAGCTTCATGCAGCTTGCTTCGTGCCTGTCCTTGGGCTGTGCCTTGGTCATGGAATCGGCGAGCATGCGCTTAGTGCGACAATGCACAATAGCCGCATCTCCCTTCGCCACCAAGTCCCGCGCGTAGTGATGCCGGATCTCAATGTGCTTGGTCCTCCTGTGCACCACTGGGTTCTGGGTCAGGCTGATGGCACTCATGTTGTCAACGTTGAGCACCGTCGGCTTCCTTTGCAGCACGTTGATCTCCTTTAACAGTCAATGCAGCCATACCGCCTCCTTTGCGGCTTCCGCGAGCGCGATGTACTTCGCTTCGGTGCTGGACAGTGCAACACAGTCTTGCTTCCTGCTTGCCCATGAAACTGCTGCACCACCAAGCACAAACACATACCCCGACGTTTATTTTCTGTCATCCACATCACCATCCCAGTCGGCATCAGAGTAGCCGACCAACTTGAGGGAGTCATCACGCGCTCCCCCTCCAAACACGAGCCGCGACTGTTTTGTCGCCTTGAGATAGCGGAGGATCCGCTTCACCGCTTGCCAATGCAGCGGCCTGGGGTCAGCAACATAGCGGCTCACTTGACCCTCCGCAAAGGCTAGGTCGGGCCGCATCGCCACCATGGCATACATGATGCTCCCCACCGCGGACTGGTATGGCACACCTGCCATCTCCTCATTCTCCTCGTCCGTGCTCGGGCCCATGCTCGAGCTCAACGCACACGTGGTGGTCATGGGTGTGCCAATGAGGTTGCACTCCTCCATGTTGTAGCGGCAGAGCACCTCTTGCACATACTTTGCTTGCCCCATCTCCAGAATGCGTGATTTCCACTCCCTCTTGATGGCGACGCCGAGGTGGTACTCGAACTCACCCATGTCGGTCATTTTGAACCGACCGCCCCGCTGCCGCTTTAGGTTCACCAACTCCTCCATGTCCGATGACACAAGGATGAGGTCATCCACGTAGAGGACCACAATCTGGTGCAACCCCGGCTGCTTTCGCACGTACACGCTGTGATCCGCCTCGCAACGCTTGAAGCCAAGATCGGCCATGAAGCTGTCCATTTTCAGGTACCACATAAGTGGCGCTTGCTTGAGCCTGTAGAGCGCCTTGCGAAGCCGGCACACCTTCCCCGGCGGCGCGTCCACCCCTTCCGGCACCTCCATGTGGACCTCCTTGTCCAGGTTGCCGTTGAGGAATGCGGTTTTTACATCCATTTGGTGGACTTCGTAGTCGCGCGCCGCCGCCACCGAGAGGATGGAGCGACTGGAGGTGAACTTTGCCACCGGCGCGAAGGTTTCGTCGTAGTGTTCTCCTTTTCGCTGGGCGTACCCCTTCACAACCAGCCGCGCCTTATACCGCTCCACATTCCCCTCCTTGGTGAGCTTCTTCTTGAAGATCCACTTGAAGCCGATGATTTTCGCGCCCTCCGGCCTATCAATCAGCTGCCAAGTACCGTTCTCTTTGTGGGAGGCGAGCTCAGATTTTATGGCTCCCTCCCACTCAGCCCCATCCTTCTCTTACAACGCCTCCTTGACGGTCTCAGGTTCCTCTTGTGCAAAGAACGCTCGAGCAAACCCAGTCCAGGTGCCCTGCGTGGCATCGTACCGTTTTGCCGTCCTCCTTGTGCATCCGCTTCTCCGGGACTGCTGCTCTTGAGGCTACTGCTGCTGCTACCGCTGCTGCTGCTGCTGCGGCTGCTGCCCTCTCGCCGTGCCACTCACACCGCTGGCCTGCTCCCCCTCTCTCGGGGTCCGTGGACATGCGGGCTCACTCCCCGCCTCCTCGTTCAGCTCCATTGCTGCCGGTGCTTCGGACTCATCGTCCGACGAGGCTGAATGCAAATCAGCCACTCCAACATTGCCCGGATGGTTCTCGCCGGCTGGAGCCGATGGGACGTCACCCTCTTTTGCATCCTCCGGTGTCTCCCCTTCGAGGAGTGGCAGCCACTCCCCCCGCTTGGAGAGACCTGCGTCCTTGTCCGTCCAACGACTGTCCTCGTCAAACGTGACGTCGTGACTCTTCACGATCTGCTGCCTCTGCGGGTCGAAGAGCCGGTACGCCTTGCTACCGCTCTCGTACTCGACGAAGATGCACCGGCGAGTCCGCGGGTCCAGCTTGCCTCGCCCCTCCCGTGCCTGCACAAAAGCATGTGCAACACAACCAAAAGTGCGGAGGAGTGCCACAGTTGGCTTCCTCCCGCTCCACACTTCTTGTGACATCTTCCACACCTTGGACTCCGCATCCTTTAGCGGCTTTGTTGGCGTCAGGTTCATGACGTATGCCGTAGTCTGTGCCGCCTTGTCCCAGTACCGTTGCGCGAGGCCGGTATCACTCAACATGGACCGGACCATGTCGAGGATGGTGCGGTTTGCCCTCTCGGCAACACCGTTCTGCTGCGGAGAGTGTGGCATAGTTTTCTGCCACATGATCCCCTTGCTCTTCATCCATGCCGAGCAGCCCTCGTACTCGCCGCCATTGTCGCTCCGGAACGCCTTCACCTTCAAGCCTATTTGCCGCTCCACTGCCGCCACAAACTCCTGTATACAATTCAAGAAATCACTCTTCCTCTTGATGATGTAGAGGTAGAGCTTGCGGCTGTGGTCGTCGATGAAGGTAACGAAGTAGCGAGTGCCCCCGATGGAGCTCTCAAATGGTCCACACACGTCAGAGTGGACCACTTCCAGCTTCACCGATGCACGCATCTCTTTGCCATCAAACGGCTGCCGTGTTTCCTTGCTCACCACGCATGGCTCGCACAAGGCATTCTTGGCTGCATTGAGGCCCTTGACCTCAAGACCCCGCACCACTTCTTTCTTTGCCATGTCCCTCACAGTTGAGGGAGCGATGTGACATAGGCGGTGGTGCCATAGGTCCAGATTTCCTTCATCCTTCGTCACGAGGTTGACGGTGTCACTCCTCACTACATCGGCAAGAACCTTGGTACGAAGAAGGTAAAGGACCTCCTCCCTCTTGCCACGTGCAATCACCTCACCATCTCCCTCCTTCCGGATGATAGCCTCTTTCTTGTTGAAGAGTACCTCAAGCCCCTTGTCGGTAATGCGACTCACTGACAGCAGGTTTGCCCCAAAGTTGCGCATGTGGAGCACATCGTCGATGGTGCACGGAATGACTTTCCCGTTCACCACTGACTCAATGCGAACATTGCCTTTGCCCGCGGCCAACTCTGTTTTGCCGTTGGCCACTGTCATGCGCCGCTCGGTGGCGCCATAGGTAACGAATGCCGCCCGGTTGCATTGTGTGTGGCGGCCTGATCCGGAGTCGATCACAGTGACTTCCGGATCTGTCAAGTCGGTAGACTCCCTGGCCATCATAGCTTGGGTGTCCTTCTTTTCGCCCTTCCCGGGCTGGTCCGACTTCTTGTTGGGGTAGTTGCGTGCATAGCAGTGTTGACCTGGCCACCCCGAACCCCGGCACATCGATGTCCACCCCGGCACATCGATGTGATCCCCCCCACATCGGCCACCTCGGAACCTCGGGCTCTACTGGGGTGGGACTGTGCTGTTTTTGGCTTGACCTGGAAGCCTTATACACGCTAAATCCCCTCTTTTTTGCGAATGCAGTCGCGGGTCATCTCCGTCGTTGCTCGAATTTCGGCAGTCTCGCGTGGTCAGCCGCGCTGACTCACTTTGGCTGCATTTGACGCGTTACAAACTGCAATCCAGGGCTCTGCCAGCTGGCAAACACAGCTTCGAGCCCCTTATCGAGTTCAAGACAGCCAAACTTGTTGTGTAGAAGTTGTAGGCTCGACTTTGAATGCGAACGTCTTTGCTCCACGCTCGAAGACCGAGGTTCGCAGATCGAACGACAGAATTCGATCCACAAAAGGTGAGTTCTGTACTACGGATTCGGAAATTTAAAGTTCGATTTCAGAAATTCGAAGTTCGAAATCCCAACTCAGACTTTGGAGCTTGAAGTTCAAAACTCCAAACTCAAAGTTTGAGGTTTGAATGTCGATGTCGCAGTTTGCTTCCGAAACGGATCGATTTGGAGTTTTGAACAGATGCATCACCTTATTTCGCAAGCAAACCCTATGCGAACTGAATGGCTATAACGTAAGTGTGGTCTTTGAACCAGGAGATCTTGGATGGGGAGCTTGGGTGGAGGGGGGGGAGTCACCCCAATTTTCCGGAACAGGTGCTGACTGACTGGCCGTGTCAGACCTGGTCGGTTGTCAGGGCGCGTGGCGGGTGGCGAGCGGGGGGGGGGGGGGGGGGGGGGG
>SZWC01000377.1:362820-389522 GCA_023375785.1 Penium margaritaceum
GGAAGTCGATGTTTAGAAACACAAGTTTTGTTTCTCGCGTGACCGCACGAGATCATCATGTGCGGGGCATGTCCGCTAATTACTTTTTGGTGCATAGTTTTTGTCTCACACCTCTCTCTCTCTCTCTCTCTCTCTCTCTCTCTCTCTCTCTCTCTCTCTCTCTCTCTCTCTCTCTCTCTCTCTCTCTCTCTCTCTCTTCTCTCTCTTTGTAAACCGGGTGCGGTGTGCTAGCCTCAACCGGATGGTGTAGGCACCAACCGGCGGCAACAGCAACGAGGGGGAAGCCGGTGCACACCTTCTCGGGGTTGTGGAAGCATAGGATTGCCTTGGAGAAGCAAGGGAACATGTGTGGCACAATGGGAGTAAACTGTACGTGTTATGCAAGTGTCAACATACAAGACTATGTGTACATGATGACACATCTTAGGCGACCCGAGATCTTCGAGCCGTGTGCGGCTTTGTATGGGCCTAGGATGAACGTTATTGGCTCATTATCATGTATTTAATCTTCTCAGCTTTCTAAAACACCAAGAATTCCATCATTCTATGGAGGAATGGCCGAGATATGGCCATTTCCATGAACTACGGCAATCTACCGCTGGCAACACCACTAGCAGCCGGGATGGCCAACCGAAGTGCCCTTCCTGGAAAAAACACATCGGGGCACCATTCCAAAGTACCCTTGGCCCTCAATGACCCTTGATTCATTGCCTACCGGGGCCCCAAGGCGCTCTTCGACCTTTTTGGGTCTTCCGAGGGTCGAGCCTTGGTCCTTGGGGATGAATTCCTGTCATCTGTTTTTCCCTCGGCCGGTGCAACCTTGCGCCGGGCGTAACTTCCTCAATTCTTGATGGATCAACCCCATTCTTGGGTTGATCTCATACAGTTTTTCCTCTTTATTCTAAATTCATCATCAGATTTTACATTCAAGGAAGGCTCAAGCCGTGATCAGTACCATGGGAACTTTCCGTCTCACACTACCCCCCCCTTTAGGAACGAGCCATCTCAGTTCGTTCTTGGTACTCCCGGGGTATGGCATTCACCCCGCCAACGTTGAAGTTGTGGGTAGGCATCCATGAGTTGTGGACTGCATCATAGCCCTTCCAATAGGCCAGGTACTCCCATCCACGGCCACGATGATGGTGGTCAAGGATGGCCTCCACCTCAAACTCTTGCTCGCCCTCGATCACCACCGGAGGGGGAGACTCAGAACTGCGGCCAGTAAAATGCTCGGCCGGATCATGGTAGAGCTTGAGCTTGGAGATGTGGAACACGTCGTGGACTGGCATGGAAGGTGGAAGAGCCAACCGTGCCACCACTGGGGTCCGATCGGACCCCGTGAAGCTTGACGTGCGCGCAGTTCAAAAGCACGTGATCACCAATTTTGAGCGTTGTGTCTATGCGTCGGCGGTCTGCTTGCACTTTCTGTACTTTCTGTCGCCTTTGCCAATGCATGCCACGTTGCCGCCCGAATCTGCGTGAAGTTACGCATGGTAGACTCCACCGCAGGCAGGTTGCTTGCGATGTGCAAAATGAGGGGATTTGGGGGCACCATCCCGTTCACCACCTCAAATGGCGCCTTGCCGGTAGAGGCGGACGTGGCGGAGTTGTACGCCAGTTCAAGGACCGGCAACCGCTGGTCCCACCATCGCCATCTCATCCGGATCACCCACTGTACGGAGGAGCTGCTCCTACTTCTGGTTCGTCCGCTCCGTCTGTCCGTCAGTTTGGGGGTGAAAACTGGTCGATAGCTGCACCTTGCTGCCGTACCGTTCCATGAGTTCTTGCCAGAACTTGCTTGTGAAGTGTGGGTTACGGTCACTCACAATGGACTGCGGTACACCACGGAGGCGTACCACATGCTCGAGGAATAGCCGAGCCATGCCTTACGCGCTAACCATATCACGTGTCGCAATGAAGTGCGACATCTTGTTGAAGCGATCCACCACCACCAACACCGCATTGTGACCTGCCGCAGTCATGGACAAACCCATGATGAAATCCATGGAGATGTCTTGCCATGGCTGCTTGGTGATGGGCAAGGGTTGGAGGAGATCCAATGTCTTTGTCCTTTGCGACTTGTGGCGTTGGCACACATCACAACTCTGGCAGAATTCAACCACCTTCGACGACATCGTGGGCCGCCAAAAGAAGCAAGCCACCATCTTCAATGTCTTGTCGGCGGAGAAGTGGCCACTCGGGCCACTGTTATGGCACTCCTCCATAATCAACTACCAAAGCACCGGCACCACGAGAACCACCACCTGCTATGTGCCGCGCCATTGCCAAAACGGCGGCTTGAAGAAAAATCTTCGAGCGTCATATTCCCCATGCGCCTTGTATCCCTCTGTGAAGAGCTTCACAAGGAAGGCATCCTCATGGACGGTGAGAGACGCGACCCGCATCATTAGGTCCGATCGCCGTGAGAGTGCATCGGCTGGGTTGATGCAACCCAGCTGCTACACAATCGCGTAGTCAAAGTGCGACTCGACGTACTCCACCCATCGCGCTTGCCACCAGCTCAGGTTCGGCTATGTCTAGTAGTACATCAACACGTGGTGGTCGGTGTAGACCGTACATTTCTGCGGCTCGAGGTAGCACTGCCCATTCTAGAAGGCGGCAACCATGGTGAGCAGCTCCTTGTTGTGGGTGGCGTAGATCAGCTCTGCCCCACGCAACTTGCATGAATAGTAGGCGACCGGCTGCGACCCGTTGCCAAAGTCCTGCAAAAGGATCCCACCAATGGCCAGGTCCAATGCATCCATCGCCATTTCAAACTCACGGCCAATTTCGGCCAAGTGCATAGCCGGCGCGAAGATCAAAGCCTTTTCAAGGTTCTCAAAGGCTTTTTGTTTGCTAACTCCCCAACTCCACTCGCCATCGTTGCGAGTGAGATTGGAGAGTGGCGCTGACACACCGGCATAGACAAGGATAAACCTGTGGTAGTAGTTGCAAAAACCACACATGCACATCGTACATAGTATGCAACTTCGGCCACTCTTGCACGGCCAACACCTTGCACGGGTCCATAACAATTTATCCATTGCCAATTATGTGTCCAAGGAAGTCAACTTTTCCCACCGAGAACTCACATTCAGTGAGATTTGCAAAAAACTTCTCCTTCCTCAATCTCAAGGATCTTCTTCACATGCTCTTCGTACTCCTCCCCCGTCCTGCTATACACCAAGATGTCATTTAGTTAAACCACCATGATGTCATTTAAGTACAACCTGAAGATGTTGTTCATCGCCGCCATAAAGGTTGCCAGCATGCTGGTCAACATGAAAGGCATCACGAGAAACTCGTAGTGACCATATCGGGTGCGGAAGGCTGTCTTTTCAACATCATCTGCAGCGATGCGGATCTGGTGGTAACCGGAACGGCGGTTGATCTTTGTGAAGAAGCAAGCAGCTTGGTGCTGGTCGAAGAGCTCCTCGGCTTGTGGAAGCGAGTACCGGTTCTTGATGGTCAACTCGTTCAATGCCCGGTAGTCCACGAACATGTGCATCTCCCCCGTCTTTTTCAACACAAACAAGACAGGTACATCGTGAGGAGACGAGGATGGGCAGATGAAGCCCTGCTTTGTCATCTTGGTCAGCTGCTTCTTGAGCTCCTGTAGCTGCGTGACACTCATGCGGTATGTTGCACCAGGCGTGCGCGCTTCAGGTTTGAGGTTGATGCAATGGTCCACGTCCCGCTTTGGTGGCAGACCCACCGGGAGGGTGTCAGGGAACATGTCCTCGAACTCTATACACACCTTCTAAAGCCCTTAGGGTACTACGACAAACTTGCCTTGGACCTCCAGCTGCTCACGAGTCATCCCATGCTCCACAACAGGCGCCACGTCCTCTAGTTTGTCGAAATTGTCCTCCATGTCTCGAACGAACACCATAAGAATATGCTCTCTCTTTTGAATCGCGCGCTAGAGCTGCACCAAGTTCAGCGTTAAAGGCGCTGATCCCTCCTTGCAAGGTGCCGAATGCTGCAATTATTCTTCCTCGCAAGTCTCCTCCTCCGCGGCCACTTCCTTGGACCACGTAGGCAGGGGATACTCCTTGTCCTTGAGCTTGACAGAGACGGTGCACGCCTCCTAATTGACGGCGGGGTTGTACTTGTGGAGGAAGTCACGACCAAGGATCACATCGTAATCCTTCTTCGAGCACACCCGGTATACATTTGTTATGCGAAGCTTCCCAACTCGAATGGAAAGGGGACGGGCCGGGTACCCCACTTCAATCGTACCATCCACTTGGTTTGCGGTCCGCTTCTGGCTCATGAGCGCAAGGCCCCATTTCCGAGCACACGCGATGCTCACAAAACTATGGCTTGCGCCACAATCCAGCAGACTTCCCACCTTCCCCTTGACGTCTTTCACTTGCGCCTCCGAGAGAAGTATGGGCTGCTCCACCTCATACCCCGCGTCCCATGCCTTGACCTCTGAAACCCCCTCAATTTCCATAAGGCGTTCGAGTGAGTTGTCAAATGGCGGTTTGGGCTGAGAGGATCCAGGAGTAACGTCATCTACTCCCAGCTCTCCTCTTTTCCTAACTCCTTTGTTGCTTTCTCTGCTTCCTTTGTGGTTCACTTCCCCTTCCCTTGCTGCTTACCCTTGCCGTCGCCCTTCTTTGGACTCCAAAAATCATGCACAATGTGGCTGGGCTTGCCACAATTGTAGCATTTGCGCTGTTGTAATGCTCCAATCTCCATAGGTGTGTTGTCGTTCTCGGCCCCCTTGTCATAACCAACTCCAAAAGAGTTGTGGCTATTGGCATGAACCTGGTGCACACGTGAGTCGTACCATTTTGTAGCTGCGATCATTGACGGCAGGTCATTGTTGAGGTCGTGCATCACCATCACAGCTCGGGTGTCGTTCTAGAGGCCATTGCTATAGTGGAAGCACAATTTGTGGGAGTTAAAGCCACAGTTAGCAACGAGCTCACAAAACCTACAGGTTTAGTCAGAAACGCCGCCAGTTTGGCAAAGCTGACACAGCTTGGCAAAGCCGACGCAGCTTGGCACGCGCGTTACTCCTCACGTCACCCACGGTGAAGCGCTTGATGAACGACTCCGTAAACTCCTTCCACGAGGTCGGCCATTTGAGGGTAGGGTTGCCACTGCTCTAGATTGGAGCCAATGGAGTTGAGATTGTGGTCGAGGCCGCAATGCCGGTGACCATCGTTGCTCCACTACCATGTGGATGGGACCGCATCACATTGGCCCACCAATCCAACAATGCCCCACTCAACAGGGACACGGCATAGTCGCGGCGCACCTCGTACCTTGAGGCATCCATGCCAGTGAAGTACAATTCTAATCCAAGTGTCCAAGCATGTGGAGCTGGCCCATCCTTCCTCGATCGGTTAAACGGCTTCGGCTTGGACGGGCGCGGGAGGCCCATCCAAGTCCATTTGCAGTGGCAACTGCCACTGGTGTTGTCACGGGATGCTTCACGAGCTCTTGATTGAGGTACGTGTTTTGCTTCTCTAACAGGTCCATCTTGGCCTACATGTCGGCGAGCAACTTCTGCAATGCTGCGGCTGCAGCTACTTTTCCTTGTGTGTCAAACACCGCGGCCAATGAGTACATGCCGGATGAAGTCATCTCTACATTATGTAAAACTTCTTCCTCAACGGGTCCTCCGGTTACCGCCTTGTCACCGCAGTGTGTGGTTGACCTTGGGCATGGATCCACCAAAGAGACAAGAAGTGTGCTGATCTACGTTGACCAAAAGAGGTTGCCATGTTGATGATTGTGCCCCTGAGCCAAGGGTGGCTCTAATACAAAGTGCAAACCGGGTTGCGTGTGCTAGCCTCAACCGGATGGTATAGGTACCAACCGGAGGCAATGGCAACCAAGGGGAGGCCAGTGCACACCTTTCCGGGGTTGTAGAGGCATAGGATTGTCTCGGCGAAGTATGGGAACATGTATGGCACAGTGGGAGTAAATTGTACTTGTTATGCAAATGTCAACATACAAAACTATATGTACATGACGACACATCCTAGGCGACCCGATGTCGTCAAGCCGTGCATGGCTCCGTATGGGCATGGGATGAGCGTTGTTGCCTTAGCATCACGTAGCTCATCTTCTTAGCTTTCCAATGCTCCAAGAATCGCATCATTTCGTGGCGGAACAGCGGAGATATGGCCGTTTCCGTGAACCACGACAATCTGTAGCTGGCAGCACCACTGGCGGCGGCCACGGCCGCCCAAAGCGCCCTTTCAGGCAACAACACATTGGGGCGCCATTCCAAAGCACCCTTGTCCCTCAATGACCCTTGATTAATTTCCTACCTGGGCCCCAAGGCACGCTTTGGCCTTGTTGGGTCTTCCAAGAGTCAAGCCTTGGTCCTTCGGGATGAATTCTCGTCACCTGGTTTCCCCTCGGCCGGTCCAACCTTTGGCCGGGCGTAACTTCCTCACTTCTTGAGGGATCGATCCCGTTCTTGGGTTGAACTCACATGATTTTTCCTGTAGATTCCAAATCCACGGTCAGAGTGTACATTCAAGGAAGCCTCAAGCCGTGATCAGTGCCATTGGCACTGTCCAGCTTTCTCTCTCTCGCTCTCTCTCTCTCTCTCTCTCTCTCTCTCTCTCTCTCTCTCTCTCTCTCTCTCTCTATCTCTCTCTCGCTCTCTCTCTCTCTCTCGCTCTCTCTCGCTCTCTCTCTCTCTCTCGCTCTCTCTCGCTCTCTCTCTCTCTCTCGCTCTCTCTCGCTCTCTCTCTCTCTCTCGCTCTCTCTCGCTCTCTCTCTCTCTCTCGCTCTCTCTCGCTCTCTCTCTCTCTCTCGCTCTCTCTCGCTCTCTCTCTCTCTCTCGCTCTCTCTCGCTCTCTCTCTCTCTCTCGCTCTCTCTCGCTCTCTCTCTCTCTCTCGCTCTCTCTCGCTCTCTCTCTCTCTCTCGCTCTCTCTCGCTCTCTCTCTCTCTCTCGCTCTCTCTCGCTCTCTCTCTCTCTCTCGCTCTCTCTCGCTCTCTCTCTCTCTCTCGCTCTCTCTCGCTCTCTCTCTCTCTCTCGCTCTCTCTCGCTCTCTCTCTCTCTCTCGCTCTCTCTCGCTCTCTCTCTCTCTCTCGCTCTCTCTCGCTCTCTCTCTCTCTCTCGCTCTCTCTCGCTCTCTCTCTCTCTCTCGCTCTCTCTCGCTCTCTCTCTCTCTCTCGCTCTCTCTCGCTCTCGCTCTCTCTCTCTCTCTCTCTCTCTCTCTATATATATGTGTGTGTGTGTGTGTGTGTGTGTGTGTGTGTGTGTGTGTGTGTGTGTGTGTAACTTGCCTCACTTATTTGAGGAGGCAAAGTGGAGAGGGCGAGGAAGATGGCTCGAGGCCACAGGTCTCAGCTATCAAGGCCTCGCAGACTTCTGGCTGCTCATCAAGCGACCAGCTCAGTCGGCAGTCAGCAGGTGGCCAGCTGATGGACAGCCAATCACTTGACCAGCTACCGGCCGCCCAGCCAGCAGGGAACCAGCTGGGATTGCGGCTAGCAAAGAACTGGCCGCCAGCCAGCCCTTGCCGTAGTGAGGGGTGGTGTTCACCGGTCCCTCGCAAGGAGGGAGGGCTAAACTGGCTCTCCCGCTACAACTACCAAGTGGGAGACTCCACACGAGGAGATAGAAGCCATGTCTCTCACAATGGTGTAACTTCCCCTCCATCGCTCAATGTCCACCGATGTCAACGTTTGCCGAGCCAGTTAAATGCACGAGCATGTACACAAGCCGAGAGATCACAATACAGATTAGTAAGATTGTGAACACGCAAATGACAACAGTGACACCGCTATTGCTACCGACAAGATGACACTCTGCTGCAGACTGCGACAAGTCCAAGGATATGGCTGGTATGGTGAGTCTCACTGCTGCTGACATTGCTGCATCTCTGTGGCACAGCTCAGCAAGAAATATCTCACTACTCTGATACTATGAGAAGCTACTAGGAAGCTTCCTAGCCTTACTACCGCTAACTTGGGGACACTATTTAGTAAGATGAAGCACTAGCAAGCAAGCATGTGCAAGAAGTAGCAAGGATTAGTCTGGGGAGATGCAAAAAGTCTCACTAGCTTTAAAAGCTTGGTTAAGTAGAGATAAATGACAGCTGACAAGAGCACAACATAAGTATGTGCCGCAGCGCATAGCAAATGACACACACGGCAATGTCAGTTTGTCCTAGAAATGGCCCCAAACCACTGTTTTGGCTACAATTCTGAACACAAGTGTCCAAACACGACACTGTCTAAATCTAGAGATGCAAAAACTTGAGCCAGAAGCCATGACGGGTCACACGCATAGGTCCGGCATCAATCAGTGGACACACAATTCAGAACATGCAAATCGGGCACAATAGCCAGTCAACCGAGAAAACTTGGGCAACTTTAGAAAAACAACAGAGCATCCTAGCAAGCACCCGGGATGCCATGAAAGCTCCTTGGCAGCTGCTGGTGGGTGGAGCCACCAACCATTGGTTCTCTGACGCTACCTGGGTCAGCATCACAACAAGGAGAGGCAATATCTATCGAGTGATGGAAACATCCTCCATGCTTAGAGATGTTGCCTTTACACACCGCTCAGTATGTGTTGCAAGGATGTGCTTCACTCTCCTGTGGAGGTGTGTGTGAGTGGAGGTCAATGGACAATGGTCCTTGTATGAGAGCCGATACTTGGACACAAACATCAACATGGGGCAAGACTACGACACATGCTTGACATCACTCTCTCATGATTTGCTAGGTTGTGGTCAATTCACGTTGATTTCTCCTTCACAAGAGTGTAGTTGGTGTTTGGGGTTAGGCTGGGTTCAACCCTTGAAGCTTAATGATGTCATCCATGGCTTCATGATCCATGTTAGTGCATGAGTACTTCTCATGTAATCCCAAAAAGCCTCTCAGACTTTCTTCAGTTCCCTTTCCCTACTTACTGTTGGTTTATGTGTCACAGACATGTCGTGACCTGTGGCCTTGCTGCACATGCACCACACTGATGCAAAAGACTGACTGTGGAGGTTGCACCATCCAGTAGAAGACATGGCAATACTGTGGAGAGAAACATGGGTGTGTTCAAGACGGCAACCACGAGTCGCATGGAAGGAGATTACCTCCGTACGTCTTGTGCACTTTCATGGACCTCCGATAGTCACTTTCTTGGTTGCTCTTGCTGTTGCTACCCAACTCAAGCAGTAAGTAAAGTGCAGTACCCACAACAACAGCAAGAGCAACTGCAGCTGTCGGAAGACTACACCTAAGTCTTAACAGCAGCAATAGCCCAAGAAATTCCATGAGCAGGGACAGCCACTGCACAATGCATGATTCAACGGTAGCAGCAACTTCAGTCCTATCCATAGCCTCAGTAGCAGCAACAGCAGCAGCAGCAGCAGCTGCTGCAACCATGGCCGCATTCACAGTCCCGTAACTAATGTGATGGCAGTAGCACCTGTGGCAGCCAAGGTGCTGCAGCCCTTTATTGGCAGCTGCAGCAGCACCAACTACAGCCACACTTGCAGTAGCTGTAGCAGTAGTGGCAAAAGCATTCACACCCGTACTTGTTGTCTCAGAATCAACAGCTGCAGCAGTAGCAATTGGAATCCCCAAGACTTTGAACCTTGCTACTGTTACAATCATAGCTATGGTCGTAGATACAGTAGATGCAACAATTGCAGCAGTCGAAGTGTTGCATTCCTCCTCTCAGCCACCACAGTAGTACCTACTACAGCCACACTTCCGGAGGCAGTGTGAGCAACAGCCGCACCATTCCCACATTTGCAGCCGCCAAAGCTCTACAGCCTTGAAAGCTGGTCCAGTAGTAGAATCAACATCAGAAACCAAGGCTTTGCAGCTCCCTCCTCAGCGGTGACTCTGGAAGCAGCAGCGTCAATAGCGGCAACAGCTGCAGCAACAGCCCTGGAGTGCCCTGGATCACACAGTTGGTGATGGCACCACTGTGGTTATACCACCATTCACACTGGTGCATCTTGAAGTCCCCGTTGTGTTACCACTAGGGGCGTACTATGAGGGGTACATAGTACACCGTCAACCGCATCAACACCAATGAGTAGGGAGCTCGCATCAGATTCCGTCTGAGAAACGTCAGGAAGGACAAATCATCAAAATCCAGTAAGTTTCTCTCCTCCCATTTCTCCTGTGGGGGACCCGCAGTAGCATGGTGTCGCTGAAGAGGAGATCACTATAGCTCATCGGTACGCAGTGCACGCGCAAGTTACTATTGCTCTCACGAGCATGTTGACGCGTGTGACCTCAGCTATCATAGACGCAGCTGCGGCATGCACAGCTGCATTTGCAATAGCAGCTCGAGCATCATGCGCCCTTACCTCGATGTCAGCCGGGCGTGCAACTGAGGCCTACACCAAGGCTGCAGTTATCATGGGACCCATTGCTACAGGAGCTCCAGACATTGGCACACAGATTTCCACAGCTACATCTGCTATCACATCTAAAACTACATCTACAGCATGTGCTACAGAAGTGGACGCATTTTCCATCCGCATTGTGACCGTCACTTCTATAGAATCAGCTCCATCTTCTGCCTCCAACCTTGTCACCGCCATCATATCAGTCACAGCTGCCTTCACCACTTTGGATGCAGAATCATCATAGGCACACTTGCCCTGGTTTTTCCTGCTGCCTCTACCATTTCCATTCTCTCTGCTGCCTCTGTTGCCGCCGTTCCTTTGCTTCTTGCATTCTTCTGAAGCCCATCCATGTGTGCAGCCTCATGAGCTGTTTCCCCTTATATTTTCTGATACTTTGTCTCTGCTCTACTTGCGGTTGCTCGTCTTGTCTGAGTTGAGGTTGGCTATCCTACAGCACTGTCACCATAAGCCTAAGGCTCTCCTAATTTTCCCACGTCCACTGGAGCAGGGGAAACTCTGCTGAAATCTGTCTGATAGGGCTCTCATGTTGTTGCCATGCCCAGTGACGATGTGAGAGCCCAGCAGGAGGCTGAACATTGCTTGAAATTGGAAAAGGACAATTACGAAGCCTTTGCTCATGAGGTCACAGCCATTGTGCTGAAACGCTCCCAACTGGCTCCGTTGTCCCACTTAGTGGTGCCCATGCTGGCACCAGTGCCAGCGCATTTTCCACACCGCTAGAGCCTCTACCGCTAACCCCATCAACATCTACGCTGCCACTGCCTCTCTCACTGGGCCGCGTCAGCATGACTTCTTCTCCCAGCCACCTATTCTAGCCACCGGGCTTGCCTTGTCGTCCTTGGATGTGTGCTTAAGTACATTGGCTCAGGGAGAGAAGTTGTGGGAGTATTACTCTCCAGCTTTCCCTCCATTCACACCTACCGCTGTTGACTCTGCCCGTGCCATCCGTTCCCTCGTTGCCGTTGTACCCGAGCTGCTCATTGATGATTTCAGCATCTTTAACACCAAACCTGCTGCCCAGCGCCTAGATGACCATTTTTGTCCATATGCCATGCTTCGTCGCCGCACCACCATCACTAGTCAGGCTGCTCCAGGTGCGCTCACTGTCCAGCTCAACATGCTTTTGATGCATGCTGATGAGATGGCTGATGCGTACTGGGCTCGCAGCCTTAAGCTCCTTTCTGAGGTTGTCGATGCAGCACCTGGCCAGTTTTTCACTATCGTCACCATGGTTAATGGACTCATACCTGAGCTGTCCGACCTCCTCCATGAAGTCAACGCAGGTGAGCTGCAAATTCTTGCCTCTCTGCTGTTGGAGCTCTTTGGGACTTCACTACCCAACACTTCGCTGCCTGGTTGACCTGTCTCCAGAACAAGCTCCTTCGTCGCTCTGCATTCACTAGGTTAGTGGCCCTCACTGTTACAACCTTGTCCAGCTCCTCTTCATCCACGTCCCCTTCCTCTTCCTCTTCATCCTCTACCTCCACAGCCAGGACCCTTGCTTCTCAGGGTCACGGAAAGGGCAAGAGTTGTGGGAAGGGCAAGAGTAAAGATAAGGACACCGCTTCTTCCTCCCATATCCCTGGAACCATCGTGTAGTGGAACTCTAGCTCCACCAAACATTTGACCCGCTCCTTCAGACGACCTTCGTCAGGCCTAGGTGATGCACACTCACTGGGTACGTTCTTCCAGCCACTTCATATCAGCCTCAACCTCCAGCTCCAGCACTCCCTCTCGGTCTTCCCCCACCTTATCGCCCATGCCTACTCCACAACCGAGGTCTCTCCTCTTCCCCCAACTCCATATCCCTGGGGCTGGCCACCCCAACATGGTGAGCCTACCTATATTGGGCGCCCTTCCTCTGCCTACACTGTGCCCCCGTGGTTCCCTGCCTTGTCCGGTACTTCCACCACGACCCCGGTGCCTTCCGCTGATGGTCACCATGAGCACGAGCTGGAGCAGTTCCTTGTTGGTACCATAGGGTGTTGAGGTACCCTCAAGGATGCCTAGCCTTTAGTATTGCACGCCACCAATGTTTGGCGAAACCAACGGACACCAATGGTGAAGAGTGTGGAGTACAAGGATCATAGACTACGAGTGGACACGAACCAGTCGCATTCATGAAAACTGAATTGAAACAAGATTATGTTATCAAGCATAGTAGGACTACATCATATCCTTATATCCTATGATCTGAGCCTTCCAACGTTTAGAACCCCCCATTTGGATTACTTTGAAGGTCATTGCAATGACCTTCAAAGTAACCCTTGGTGGAGCCGTCAACAATGCCTTGCTCGCTAGACCAGTGGAGGTGCTTTGACGATGACCTGTTAAGACGCCCTTTTCTGGCCGAGAAGTCAAGGAGGAGTTCATCCTGGCCAAGGAGGCCTCCCTGGTTGCCTTTTTTGTGGCCTTGGTGCATTTGGAGGCTGATGGAGCTAAACCCCGATCACTAGTAGTAGAGTATCCTGTCACCCATACAAGATTGTGTCCATCAACAACCTGAACTCTGAGCTAGGCTAAGTTAAGAAAAGAAAAGAAAAAAATCTCACCCCAATCAAGTGATTCAAAGCTCAATACTTCATGGGAAATTTCAAAGAATCCAAATCTGAAATCAGATCCGGTGTTCAACCATTCCCTAGTGGTCGAACCAGGGAAAACAATCAATGAAACTCATGGCAAGGGCCACACAATGTCAACAATCTCCCCCCTGTACCACAGCCTTGATGCTATGTCCTTCCAACTTGTGGTCATTAAGGCCTCATAGCTTAGATCACGCTCCATGCAGCTCATGTCGTGCCTATCCTTGGGCTGGGCCTTAGTCATGGCATCTGCGAGCATGCGCTTAGTGCCACATTGCACAATAGCCGCATCTTCCTTTGCCACCAAATCTCACGCATAGTGATGATGAATGTCTGTTTGCTTTTTCCTCCTGTGCAGCACCGGGTTCTGGGCAAGACTGATGGCGCTCATGCAATGAACACTGGCCGTGGTTGGCTTCGTCTATGGCACCCCGATATCCTTCTGCAACTGTCGCAGACACATCGCTTCCTTTGCCGATTCCGCATGTGCAATGTACTCCACTTTGGTTCTAGGCAGTGCCACGTAGTCCTGCTTCCTACTTGTTGATGAAACTGTTGCACCACCAAGGAAAAACACATACCATGATGTTGATTTTATTTCATCCATATCACCAGCCCCAGTTGGAATCGGAGAAGCCGACCAACTTGAGGAAGTGGTCAAACGCTCCCCCTCCAACCACAAGCCACAAATAATTTCTCGCCTTGAGATAGCAGATGGCCTGCTTCACCACTTGCCTATGCAACATAGCCGCTCACTTGGCCCTCCATGGAGGCCAGGTCAGGTGGCTTCGCCACCATCGCATACATGATGCATCTGTCTGCAAATTGGTATGTCACGCTTGCAATCTCCTCCTTCTCCTCATTATTGCTCGGTGCCATGCTCAAGATCAACTCACACGGTTTGGTCATGTGTGTGCCCATGGGATTGCACTCCTCCATGTTATAATGGTAGAGCACATCTTGCACGTGCTTTGCTTGCCCCATCTCTAGCGTGCATACCTTGCGGTCCCTCTTAATGGCGGCACCGAGATTGTACTCGAGCTCGCCCATGTCTGTCGTTTCTAACCGGCCGCCCAACTCCCGCTTCACGTTCACCAAAACCTCCAAGTCCGATAAAACAAGGATCAGGTCATCCACGTCTAGAACAACGATCTGGTGCAATCCCCACTGCTTCCACATGTACACGCTGCTATCGGCCTCGTACCACTTGAAGCCAAGCTCAGCCATGAAGCTGTCCATTTTCAGGTACCACATGATTGGCACTTGCTTAGTCCGTAGATCAACTTGTGAATCCGGCACACCTTTCCTGGCAGTGTGTCTATCTCCTTTGGCACCTCCAAGAGAACCTCCTTGTCCAGGTGACCGTTGAGGAATGCGGTTATCATGTCCATTTGGTGGACTTTGTAGTCACACTCTGCCGCCACAGAGAGGATGATATGGATGGGTGCAAACTTTTACCACCGATGCAAAGGTTTTGTCATAGTGCTCACCCTTCCGCTAAACGCATATCTTTGCCAACAACCATGCCGTGTATCACTCTACCTTCCCCTCCTTGGTGGGCTTCTTTTTAAAGATCCACTTGGACCAACTGATTTTCTCACCGTCCGGCCTTTCAATCAGCTCCCAAGTACCAATTTCCTTGTGGGAGGCAAGCTCAGATGAGGAGCTCCCTTCCTCTTAACCCCATTCTTTTACTCTGATTCTGCTTGCCGGTCTCAGGGTCCTCTTGCACAAACAGCGCTCGAGCAAACCCAGATTGAATCCCCCCTACGGCATCAGAACGCATTGCCGTCCTCCTTGCGCATCAACTTCTCCAGGCATGCTGCTCTTGGGGCTTCGCTTGCTTCTGCCTATGCTTCTGCACCTGGCCCCTTGTGGTGCCACTTACACTGCTGGCCTATTTCCCCTCTCTCAGGTACCATTGAGCTGTGGGTTTGTTCCCCGCATCCTCATTCAGCTCCACCGCTGCCGGCGCTTTGGACTCATCATCCAACTCAGCTCATTTTGCATCAGCCGCTCCCCCATCCCCGGACGGTTCCCGTCGGCTGGAGCCACTCGGATGTCACCCTCTTTTCTGTCCTCTAGTGTCTCCCCCTCGAGGAGTGGTAGCCACTTCCCCAGCTTGGAAACACCCACGCCCTTCTCCATCCAACGGCTGTCCTCGTCAAACGTGATATTGTGACTCTTCACAATCCAATGTCTCCGTAGGTCAAAGAGCCAGTATGCCTTGCTCGTGCTCACATACCCAACAAAGATGCACCGGGGAGTCCATGGGTCCAGCTTACTCCGCCCCTTCTGTACATGCACAAGAGCATGTGTAAGGCAGCAAACATACAGAGGTGAGCCACATTTGGCTTCCTCCTACTCCACACTTCTTGTGGTTTCTTCCACACTTTCAAATCCATGTCTTTTACCGGCTTTGTTGGCTTCAAGTTCATTGTGTACGCCACTATCGGTACCCTCTCCTCCCAACACGTTTTTGCAAGGCTGGTATCACTCAGCATAGACTGGACCACATTGAGGATGGTGCAATTCATCCTCACAGTGACGAAACTTTGCTACAAAGAATGTGGAGAATGTTTTTGTCATGCAATCCCCTTGATCTTCATCCATAACGGGAAGCTCTTGTTCTAGCCACCATTGTTGCTTCATAACGCCTTCACCTTCAACTCCGTTTGCCGCTCCACATTGCCATGAACTCCTCCATGTATGAAAACACATCACTCTTCTTCTTGATGTTGTAGAGGTACAGTTTGTGGCTATGGTCGTTGATGAAAGTGACAAAGTAGCGCACCCCACCAGTGGATGGCTTGGACATTCCACACATGTTTTTGTGCACCACCTCCAACTTTTCCAATGCATGCACCCATTTACCATTAAATAGCTGTTGTGTCACCTTGCCGACCATGCATGTCTTGCACACGGCATTCTTTGCTGCGTGAAGGCTCTAGGCCTCAAGACTCCGCACCACTTCCTTCTTTACCATGCCCCTCACCGTTGTCCTTCTCGGGGGTGATGTGATACAAGCGACGATGCCACAAATCCATTTTCTCCATCATCTTTCCTCGTGAGGTGGGCGACGTTGGAAACCCCCAGCTGTCAAGGATCTTTGCACTAAGAAGGTACAAGTCATCCTCTCACTTTCCACGTGCAATCACCTCTCCGTCGGCCTCCTTCCAGATGATGGCATCCTTCTTACTGAAGAGCACCTTGAGCCCCTTGTTGGTGAAACGACTCACTAACAGCGGATTTAGCCCAAAGTTGGACATGTTAACCACGTCTTAAATTGTGCCCGTGACAGCCTCTCCGTCCACATTTACCTCAATGTGAATGTTGACTGCACCTGCAACCAACTCTGCTTTGCCATCGGCCACAGTCATGTGCCGCTCTGAGTACCATAGGTGACAATTCCAACTGCTTTCATTGCGTGTGGTGATCCCATCCAGAGACAATCGTGGTGACTCCCAGATCTGTCAAGTTTACAGACTCTTGCGTCATCATTGTGTTGTCGCCCTTCTTTCCAGCCTTCCCTGGCTGGTGTACATTCCTGTTTGGGCAGTTACGTCCGTAGTGGCCTTCATTGCCACAGACGTAACACTCTTCCTTTTCACCTTTCTTGGTTTCCTGATTGGTACCCTTCCCCTTCTTCCCCCCTCCTCCACCTTGAGGGCGGATGGCATAGGCACTCAATGGTGTGCCTCACATTCTCTCCCACCACGCCACATCCATTCATAGCAGACGTACTCAGCCACTTACGGGTACTTCACCTCATCTGTGGACCAGCCGCCAACGATAGTTATCATGTGACTCCAATTGTCCGGCAAGGCCAGGAGGAGCATCATGGCTTGCAGCTGAGGGTCGACCTTCTACTCGGTGGCTATCCACTCGGTAGTAAGGAAATCGACCTAAGATCTCCATAATGTCCTCACCTTTGTTGGCTCAGAGGGTAAGAGGCTTCTTGAAGACAAAGAACTGGTTAGCGAGGTTGCTTGACTGGTAGATGGTGCTTCTTCCAGGCCTCCATGGCCTTCCTCCATCCTTGAATGAGTGCACGTTACATCACAACCCGCACTGACACCAACAAGGCAAGCACCTTCTTGTTGCTGTTCTTGTACTTGTCCACTTCCTCCGGCCTTGCAATATCCGAAGGGACAATTTCTTCACCCTTGACCAGGTCAAGCAGGCCCTTGATATCAAGGTAAACCTTAAACTGCCACCTTCACAAGGATAAGCTTATTCTGTCAAGCATCAAGATGGCAGCAATGATCTCCTTCTTGGTCATCGCCATGCCGCGCACCGGTAGCGTGAGAGTTGTAGAGGAATGGTCCTTT
Source organism: Penium margaritaceum (assembly GCA_023375785.1). NCBI lineage: Eukaryota > Viridiplantae > Streptophyta > Zygnematophyceae > Desmidiales > Peniaceae > Penium > Penium margaritaceum. The sequence goes on from SZWC01000377.1 coordinate 380,102, forward strand.
TCGGTACATGTGTCCATAACCCTTTACTAGTACTAGTGATCTTGGAGGCACCCTCAAAGATCCCTAGCCCTTAGTATTGCATGCTACCAACGTTTGGGGAAGCCAGTGGACACCAATGGTGACGAGTGTGGAGCAAAACGATTACAAAACAAGAGTAGATAGAAACACTTTGCATTCATAACTGAATGGATGCACGGTTTTGGTGTGTAGCGTAGTAGGAATACATCATATACATCATACACTTATAGCCTATATTCTAAGCTTTCCAACGCATCCAAGCACGCCCCATCTAGGACAGTAGAGCCCTTGCAACGACTGACAAAGTAATCCTTGGTGGAGCCGTCCACCATGCCTTGCTCGCCAGGCAAAGGGAGGTGCTTCGACGGTGACCTGAAAAAGCGCCCTTCTCTCTCCCAGAAGTCAAGATGGAGTCCATCCTAGTCAAAGACGTCTCCCTGGTTACCTCCTCCGTGGCCCTCATGCATTTGGAGCCTTCTGAAGATGAACCTGGATCACCAGTGGTGGAGTATCCCGTCACCCATGACAGATTCAAGTTTCCACCCATCAACAACCCAAAACTTTCAGAATACTCACTCAAATCGAGTGACTCAAAGCTCAATTCTGCATGGAAAACTCCAAGGCTTCCCAATCTGAAATAAAATTAGTAGTCAAACCAGGGTATACAATCAACGGCACTCATGGCAAGGAGCACACAATGTCAAGATCCCTCCTCCAGCTTCTTTGCCTTCGTAATCAGGGAGGTGAGAGTGTTACAATGCTAGCCAGACATCGTGTGTGTTCGATTGACAGGGTCCTTTGTAGAGACCCCCCACGGTCATGTCTAGGGATTGTTGAGTGGCTCTTTCTTGTGGGTCAAGCAGTGGCAGTCGGTCTTCCTCTCCTGTTAACTCTCCTACTATTCTTTGTCTGTCCCCAGGTGCATTTTGCCAGGACTGTTGCAACTTGTGGCATCCTACCCCCTGTGGAGGTTTCAAGTGGCTTCTAGATGCTCGACTCCAAGGCCATCCATTACATGACATCCGTTCTCTCCTTGTCTTTCTCTTTAGGCCCTATAAGGTCTGTTTGCTTTGTGCCTACGAGGTTGAGTCACTTGCTCCCCATCCAGGTTGGTTTTGTCATTAACTTTGTTGGTATCCTGTTTCTGCCTGACATAATACATGTGCCTTCTTTGGAGCTCAGTCTGCTCTTGGTCCCGTCCCAAAGAATGGACTTCTTTGTTAGTCTTGGTGTCGGCCGTGTCAGTCTTCATCCCTCTAGCCGTGCGGTTTTGCATGGCATGAAGTGTTACAANGTGTTGCTTGAAATTTTCCTCCTCTTGTGTTGTTGGCACTGTAGTGGCTCACATTTCCCCTTCTCTTTCACCTAACCCCCTACACCTACAGCATTTCTGGCTCATCCATTTCCAAACTGATGCTATTTAGAGCATGATCCATATCCAACCTCTTTTTGGTCTCTCCACGTCCACCTTCTCTTCCCCTTGCCCCTTTGACTATCTTGATTCTGCGCCGCAAGGGAAAATGCATTGCTCTTGCAAAACCCCAGACCACTCAACATCTTGATTGCATGCATGTGGATGTCATGGGTCCTTTATCCCATGACCTCCGTGGGGATGTTGGACGACATGTCTTGTGTTGTACTGATGACTTCTCCTTCTTCCACTGGGTGTTTGCTCTTTTTCAAAAGGGCAACATAGGTTTTTTCATCAAGTCTTGGCTTGTTTAAGGTGAAAGTGCATGTTAGCTCTCTCTATGTGTCTTTCTCATTGTGGCTGTGAGTTCCTTGGACCCACCGCCCGTCTCCTTGAGTCCCAAGGGGTGTTTCTGGGGACTTCTACTCCACACACATCCAAGAAAAACAATTTTTGTGAGCCCTATAATCGTACTCTTGCTGATGACGTTTGTACCCTCTTGTCAGAGTTCGGTCTGTCGCCTCTGTTTTCCTTTGAGGTCAGGAGTTACATGATTTGGGTCTGGAATCCCGTCCCTCGTGCATAGCTCCAACGCACTGTCATGCCCTTCAGGCATTGGTATGACACCCGCACTGACCTCCATCTCGCTCAAATCTGGGGCAGCATTTCCTTTGTCTGGCTCCCTGAGGTCCTACACATCGGGAAACCTTCCCCTTGTGGTCGTTTTCCCCCCTTTCTTGGCGTGTCTGCTTAGCTTAAGGCCTAGAAAATCTGGGACCCTATCCTTCAGCGCATTATCGAGCTCCATGATTATCTGTTTTAGTGCCTATATTTCTTCGTGAGCTTGGCTGTCGTTCGTCGGCTGCCTCCTTTCTACTACTCTCTTGGTTGGGGAGGGGGGGGGGTCAATTGTGTTGTCTATGCAGCCCCTGTCGTTGCGTCTCTACAGCTGGCACTCTCGCTACTGCCTCAGTCATCAGATCATGTGCCCACTCGGTTCCAATGCATCTGGTACACTGTAGTCTCCTGTTACCTCCCCTGCCTCGTCTGAGTTCATGTATCCTACTCACTCCTCTATGTTTCCATCCATCTTCGGCATTCCTGTTGTGTCCAGCCCACCTGCCTTGAAACAGTCCATTCCTCTAACTTGCCTCAAACAGACTACACGGGTCCTGTACCTATCTCCCCTTTTGTCTGAGGCGGGCTGCTTCGCACGTTCCCTAATCGCTCAAGCGGCTCCACAATCTCCGCTCATCCTCAGTCTCAGACTGAACATTCACGTATCGTGCCTACAGGCATGGAAACACTAGGCTTGGCTTTTGGTGTTGACCACCCCAATTTTGCTCTTGGATATGCGCTACTCGCCTCATAGCATGAACGGGTCCTGGAAGTGACTATGCTGAGCAGTGTCAGCATACTACTCTCCAAGCGTCATGCTATAGTGGCCACCACAGCCTTGTCGCCTGAACCTCCTACGGTTCAGCAAGCACACGTAGCCTCATGCTCAGAAGTGGGAGGTTGTCATGTGCGATAAGCTGAACGCTTTTGAGGACCATGTTGACAAGCTGGTCAACCTACCACCAGGACGCAAAGCCATTGATCTCCATTGGATACTTCTGAGAAGATTCCAGGAAGCTTCCTAGCCTTTCTGCTTACTAGCCTGACAGCACGAGTCTGGCTGGTTGACACACAGGTCATGCAAGGGACAGCAAGGGTAGGGAGAGACACGCGCACTTGTATCTCAAGCTTCAATTGAAGTAAATGCAGAGAGAAATAACAAATGACAGGTCCACAGCATAAATAGCCACCGTGGCTCACGGCGGGTGGCGCACACGGCGGTGCCTGCCAAACCTGAACCGGCCCAAAACCACTGTTTTGGCCATAATTCTGCGCACAAGCGTCCAAACGGAGCGCCGTCTGATCCTACGGATGCACAACGAAAAGACAGACACAACGACTGGTCACACGCCTACGTCCGGGAACAGCCGGAGAGTGTANGAAAACAAACATGTAAATCAGCCTGGCAGGGCTGTCCACCGAGAAAATCCTGGAGACCTCCAAACGTAGTCCGTGGGCTGTGGGAGCCCTCTGGTACACTGGGTAGGCTGCCAGGCTGCCTCCAGCAGGTGGAGCATCACCTCAGGGAACTCTGTCTCCAGCTGGGTCCGCCTCAAGGATCTGCACGAGCATGGACACGGCCGAGTGGTCACAACCAACTGTACAACTGTGTATGACCGACAACATCACAACAACTTCGGCGTAAGCACAAGCCCAATGGTGCACTTGATAAACACAAGGCACAACTTACGGCGAAGAGGTTCTCCCAAGTTCCAGGCGTTGACTATGATGAGATGTTTGCACCAGTCGGTCGTTATACTACATCTCGGCCGCAACTGAAACTGGTAGCCCATCATGACTAGGAGATAGAATAGATGGACATGAACAACTCTTTCCTCCATGGACAGTTGGATGAGAAGATACATGGCTAGCCTCATGGGTTCTCTGATGGCACTGACAGAGTCTGGCACCAACGAAAGGTTGTTTATGGTTTAAAGTAGTCGTCGCAGTGTAGGAACAGAGAGAACATGTCCACTCTCAAGAAGGGGGAGGGGGGTACCATCGTAGTACGGTAGACCCGTCGCTCGTTGTCACTCAACAACCAGTCTCGTTTTTTGCCATCCTTGTATATGTTAACAACTTACCAGTGCCGCCCATGTCAAAGGTTGTCAGGTCTGCAAAAACTCTTTTACAGTTTGCGTACAAGATGAAAGAGCTGGGGTCTGCTCGTATCTTTGTTCGCATGGAGCTCGAGCGCAACCGCTCTCGTCGCACTCTCCACATCCACCAAGCTACATACGTCCGAAGCCTCGGAGAGTGATTCGCCTCCTTGCTTGAAAGAGTGCCCACAGTGTCTATACCTATAAGCTTAGCTCAACAAAGGACACTGGACGTGTTGAAGCTGTGCGGGGAATTGGAAATAATTTTAGGGCATGCAGGCCCATGCAAGAACGAACATGAGCTCTGTGTGTGAGTGTGATGCAAGACGGCAAGAATTTGGCTAAGTCTGGAACGCTGAATATAAAGAACAAGGAGAGATTACAAATGAGCCCCTAGCGGGCTTATATAGGGGCGCCGGCAGCTAACCGCACCGGGCCCCGTCACCCCTGCTGAACCAAAATGACTCAACAGGGAGAACACAATGCATACACCACGAGAGGAGCAAAAGGTGGTCTCCTCGAGGCACCGGAACAGCTCGCCGAGTGCCCGGGTCTCGACCACCGAGAAAATATGAGCAGTGTCAAAACATCTCGGAATCAACGTCCAGACATCACAAATGGCTTTCCGAACATCGGAAGCCCCATAATAGCCATCGGGTCTCCTCGTCGCACCGGTACAGTCAACCGGGTGCGCGGGTCTGAACCCACCGAGAAAACTCTCCTACCTCCTGACAAGCCCACATGGCTGCCGGAACGCATCGACCGCGTCTCGCCGGCGCTGTCGTAGGTGCTGGAGAAGTCTCGGTGCAGTCCAGAGGCCCGTCGTGTCGTCATGCCCTCCTCTGTCATATACCCCGAATGTGGGTATTTCGGTAAACTAGCAGTGTCGGTCGTGACGGGTGGAAGCCACATAAACCAACACTCCCCCTGGCTGACATAGCCGTCCACGCCAGAACGAATGAGCGAAGGCATGGAACAACAATGCATGGCAAGCCATAACATGCATGAGTCAACTCGCACAAACACACACACACACNAGGACAAGATGGTCTCCTCGTGACACTGGCGGTACCAGGGTCCGGGTCTCGACCACTACGAGCAATCAAACTCAATAGTATCATCATCCAAACACAGGATCAAGGGAGGATCTCCTCGTAACACGGGTGCAATGCACCACGTGTCCGGGTCTCGACCAACAGCTCGCATGCACAATGCCACACATAGTATAGCGACACACTAAGGCACACGATCACATGGTCTCCTCGTACCACTGGTGCAATGCACCAAGTATCCGGGTCTCGACCAACAGCTCGCATGCACAATGCCACACACAATATAGCAACACACTAAGACATACGATCACATGGTCTCCTCGTGACACTGGTGCAATGCACCAAGTGTCCGGGTCTCGACCAACTGTGTGCTACCATCTGTATGCAGCTGTGCAGGCACGCAGTATGAGCCACATGCGGGATGCTGTAGATGCTCACAATAGAGCATGGACCTCCCCATGCATCTCCCATGACGTCGCGTCAGGTCGAGGTCCACACAACACTCCCCCTGGGAAGATGAACCTGGGAGCGATGTCCTCGATGGAGATGCTGATATATCTGAACAGATCCTGGGCGATGAGTCATGTGGTGTGTCCAACATGCAGAGATAGCTCCTCCTGTCACGTGCGAGTCGACTCCCTCCCTCAAAGACGAAGTGGTGTCTCCGGCTATGACTCCTCACGTGAATCTGCATCGCGTAGGGTATGCCAGTCCTCGCGTGACTGCCAAGGGTCCCAACTCACAGTCTCTCCTGCCTCCGCACTGCCGCGATGCATCTGTGTACGCCGGAGGAACGGGAATGGGCGAGCAGCACGCGTGCATGGATGAAGTGGCGGAGCTGGCATCGGGGGCCGGATAGAGCACCCTGAGGCACAGGGGTGCACCGCCGGAGGAGGAGAGCTGGAGCGACGAACCGGATCACCACTCGCAGATGAAGATGAAGATGGGGTAAGTGAGTCAGGTAGATGAAGGTGCGTGACGGCGGCAGAAGAAGGAGGAGCGATGATGGGGTCGACAGGAGCGAGGATGGCGAAAGCCGAAGGCACGGTCACCTCTCCTCTGACAGTGTCTCCAACGGACGTCATACTCGGAGCGCGTACAAGATGCTCCCCAAGCATAGGTGTGCCAGATGCTGCTGACGCAGGGGTCGTGTCGATAGTACTGATGCTACCATCCTCAGAGAATCGCTCACGCGCTGCCATCATCTCCCGTTGCAGCATCACCACACGCTCCTGCAGGTCGGCGTAATCTGCCTCGGACATGTCGAGGTGGCCGATGTCAACCTGGTGTAGAATAAACTCTGCCTCACTGGATGCTGCACATGCAGACTGCACAACTCGTGAGTAAAACGCCATCTGCATCTCTGATGCTGTAGACGATGGAACTGGTGCTGCTGCATCCTCCTGGGGGTCAACCAAGCTCGCAATGTGCCGAGACGCTGGAACATCGGATGCAGCTGTAGGTGTCGCATCCACATCACAGCTCGTGTCTGTTGTGCGATGAGTGAGCGGTCGCATGCCGAGAGAGAAAGAGAAGGAGGAGCCGTCAGAGTCCGTAGAGCATGTGGAAACGTCGTCCGTGCAGGTACTCCTACTCGCAGTGTCCATGTGATCAGCAAGATCACCAGCAGATGAACACGAAGGGGCAGAACTCAACTCCTGCTAACGTGATGACTCCATCTGCGTGTAGGGGTCTGCACCACTGTCCTCCACTACTACCGTAGTGGAAACAGGTGTACAGGGCTCCGGCTCGACAATGCCCGTCAAGGCGACCAGCAAGCGCAAGTGGCGCTCACGCACTGTCTCGCCGGGAGGACTGGTCGCTGCCACCTGCTCTATGATAGAGTGAGGACCTGAAGGCTGTGGGAACCTGAACGACTCCTCACGCTGAAGCTGGTCCTCAGGTAGCGCAGATGAGGTGGTGGAGCCTGCTGTGTCTGCTGCAGCATATGACCCGGCGACATCTCTGAGAACTGTTGCTCTCAAGAACGCCTCAACCTCCAACAGACCAGCCGATCGACTCTGCTCGTGTACTGTGACCACTGTCGGGCAAGTATGAGTCCCGTGCGCCAACGCCCCCGGAAATCCGTGAGGGGTATCCCGATCCGCGCGGGACTCATGTGCCACCGCCAGGCCGCTATCGGTCGGAGTCGCAAGTGGCACCGCCAAGGCACATGAGACCTGCACTCCTCGTGATGTAATCTGCTGCTGCTCAACGTCCGGCTCCTGTCCCAGCGTGGATGTCGACCTCGATGACACGCATATCTCCTGCGATGGAACCTCCGCCGGGCTCGTGTGAGCCTGCTGCACAAACTCCGCCAAAACTCCCAAAGATGTGTCCTGATCTGTACGGGACCCGTGTGCCACCGCCGGGCCGCCACCGGTAGGAGCCGCGAGTGGCACCGCCCAGGGACGCCGGGCCTGGACACCTCCTGACGCAAGCTGCTGCTGTAGAAGATCTGGATCCAGTGCGGACGTGGAAGTCGAGCTCGATGACACGCAAGTCTGCACCATGACCTCCATGTCAGGATCAGACTCACTCCCCCTCGACCCGACTGCGGATCCTGTCGCTACTGTCGCATCACGCAATGCGCGGTAACAACACTCCCCCTCGACAGGTACAACAGTGGAGGCCGAGGAGGTGGAGGATGTATCAACACCGGCGTGAGTACGCCGTGTAGAGCGCTGACGACGACGTCGTAGAGTCACTCGACTGGAACGACTGCTGGAAGACAAGTCATCGCGGGGTGGCGGCGTGGTCACAGCAGAGTGGAGGATCGAAAGGATGGTGTCAGTCTCGGACTGGCTGGCAGGCAAAGCTAAAGGGACATCATCGGATGAAGAAGGAGGAGATGATGGAGGAGATGTGGTCGAAGAGGCCGTCCACGAACGAGTAGCAGAAGCACGCTCAGTGACGACAAGGTCACAGAACCGCTGCACCGTCTGTCGGAGGCCGTGGATCTCAGCGAATATGCTCGCCAGAGGTCCAGCTAGGGGATCTACCAACGACGGCAGATCCGTATGCTGTGGAGGACGCAGGCTCGGACGAGGCTGTAACCAAGGTGGATGCCAGCCGGGAGGGCGCGTCCAACAGCGACGCCAACCATGACGTCCATCACCACAGTAGTAGCANCAGGCGAATGCGCAGGGCGCCTGCTCAGATGTCCGCGCACTCATCTCGTGCGCTGGACGATGGATAGGTGCCGAGGGCACCTACTCCCGGTGGTAAACACCAAGCCACGGGAGTGAATGGGGCCAGTAGGTACTGTCACTCCTCGAGGTCACGGCGTCCTGGTCAGCAAACGTGACCAGACGGGAAGAGCTGCACTACCACAGCACGCCCAGAGACGACAGTCTGACTAACTGCGGCCACTAATGCTGCTGCCACTAATGGAGCGAAGACTGCTCCAAGACGAGAAGGGGTGGCGGCTGCAGGTGTGGCCGCTGCTCCAAGCGGCAGACGACCCAGCCCTCGGAGACGGTAAGACTCGAATCCGCCGGCGATCCTACGGGGTGAAGTGCGCGCACCAATCCACGGGCCCCACGGAGACGCCGGTCCACGACACATCTCGAAGCGGAAATCGCCGACGACGACAGTCTGCTTTCGGCTCTGAAGGCGAAAGTGCAAGCTCTCACGCAGCCGCCGCACTAAGTAGTCGTCGACACTCCACCGCCTGATGCTGATACTGCAGCTAGGAAGCTGCAGCTGTTGCGGCGGTGGTGGTTGGAAGATGACCCTCTTTTTTTTTTCCGGTATTGTCTAGTCCTCAAGCCCCCCTTTCTGTTTTTCTTTTTCTTTGGACTCACCCGCCACCCCCCTTTTTTTTCTTTTGGATCTCCCTTGTGCTCGCCTGAAACCCTTCCTTTTTTTTCTTTTTTACTTCTTTTTTTCCTTTTTTTTCTTTCAGGCGTACCCCTTTTCGGACCTTTTGTAGCTCGCCCCCCCCCCTTTTCCTCGATTGCCCGGAAGGTGGGCGAACGGTGAAAATGAGGAGGGAAGGGGGGGGGGGTGTCCGGCCTGTCCGGCTCTCCCTCCCGTGAACTCTCGCTCGCTCGCTCGCTGAGCGAGCGAGTGAGCGAGTGGGTGTCGGGGGGGAGGAGGGAGCGAGAGGGGGGGGGGTCCTCGTCCATCCCCTTGACCCGGCCCCTCCGTCGGTCGGACGACGGGGCCGACGGGGCCGAGGGGGCCCACGAGGCCCACGGGCCCCCTCCGAAGGGCCCCTC